>JAQNBH010000007.1:2619678-3018657 GCA_028752905.1 Cladorhizidae sp. MBARI D1340-BT2
TCGCGATATGATTCAGAGACATGATTCCCTGAGAGATGTTCTTTTCATTGCTGCCCAGTCTGCAGCACTCGCCCCAAGGAGAGAAGTTCTGTCCCTAATTCCTGGCTCGAAGAGTCGCCCGGCCGACCTCTACCACCCGCGATGGAAGCAGGGCAAGCCGGCAGCCCAGACATCAGAGATATTTCAACCCTTCAACAGCTTACGGTCGATGGTGCTGCGGCAGTCCAGGGCTATGTCCATAGGAGAAGATCGGAAACGTGCTGCTCACAGCCAAGCCTGTCATGCTGCTGGTATCTCCTTCATTCCCCTAGTCATGGAGTCCCTCGGTGGATGGAGTGATGAGGCCGTGTCAGCCATCAAATCAATTGGCCGACTGCAAGGCCAGAGATTTGGCAACCTCCCAGAAGACTGCATCACACACCTCTTTCAAAGGCTGTCCATCTGCCTCTGGAGGGGGAATGCAACCATGTGGGTTGGTCGGTTGTTAACCAGACACCCCATGGTTGATGGACTTTTGTAGACTGGACCATAATAATAATAACAATAATAATAATAATAATATCCTTCTGTGGCGGTACTTTGCACAAGCAATTAAACATTAAAGCTGGAATTAAAATGTTGCATAATAAACAATAATGACAACAATAAATACAATAATAATAATAACAACAACAACAACAACAATAATATCCTTCTGTGGCAGTATTTTGCACAAGCATTAAACATTAAAGCTGGAATTAAAATGTTTACAATAGTAATAACAACAATAATAATAATAATATTTAATAATAATAATATTTAATAATAATAATAATAATAATAATAATAATAATAATAATAATAATAATAACAATAACAAACAATAACAATGACAATGACAATGACAATAACAATAACAATAACAATAATAATAATAATAATAATAATAATAATAATAATAATAATAATAATAATAATAATAATAATAATAAACAATAATATTAACAATAGCGCCTAATTTATGATTTGCTATTGGTTTTGGTTTTGTTATTCCAGCTCCATGATGAAGTCACCAAGGTGATCTTGCTGTGATGATCCAGCGTCACCAAGGTGATCTTGCTGTGATGATCCAGCATCACCAAGGTGATCTTGCTGTGATGATCCAGCGTCACCAAGGTGATCTTGCTGTGATGATTCAGCATCACCAAGGTGATATTGCTGTGATGATCCAGCGTCACCAAGGTGATCTTGCTGTGATGATCCAGCATCACCAAGGTGATCTTGCTGTGATGATCCAGCATCACCAAGGTGGTCTTGCTGTGCTGATCCAGCAGCCTAAACTACTACAGTGTAGCAGGACATGCCATCCGATGGGCTGACAGCAATCTCTCCTCCTCCCCTTCTTCAAACACACCTACTGCTGTGATGACTATCTGAAGAGCAGCAGACCACTCGTCCCTGAGGTGGTTATAATTAAAGCTGTAACCATGGTGATTGCTGAATGCATACTACTTGAACGCATGCACGCACACATGGTGGAGTCCACCTTCTTCCCGGACCCAGGCATTCCCCCTAATTGGGCGGCTTCCTAAAGCATTAAGGTAATTAATGTGACCTATTACAACCTTTGCATGCCAAAATTAATTAGAACCCAAAATTAATAGTAAGCCTTCTGTATGCAGTGTGTACAACATGTATTAATGGAGGACTGCTGTTTCAAGCTTGGAGCAGAGAGCCACAGCTGTTAATTTCTAGATTACCAGCAGCTACAGACATCCCCCGTCCCGGGTCACACACACACACACACACATACATACACACACACAAACGACAGTATAAGTTCATTGGGGAAGAACTCCCAATACTTGCACCATTATTATTATTAATAGTAGTAGTAGTAGTAGTAGTAATAGTAGTAGTAATAGTAGTAGTAGTAGTAGTAATAGTAATAGTAATAGTAGTAGTAGTAGTAGTAATGGTCCATTGATGATAGTGTTACCGTAGTTCGTAGTTACCAGTTCATTACATATTAAATATATATATATAAAATAAATAATAATAGTAATAATAATAATAATAATAATAATAATAATAATAATAATAATAATAATAAATAATAATAATAGCAGGAACAACAACAATTATTTCATTGTTATTATTATTAGTAGTAGTAGTAGTGTTGTTGTTGTTATTATTATCATTAAAGTTGAAGCAATCCCAGGCCAGGCTATTTTTTTTTGTATGTATATTATATAAATATAGTGTGTGTATATTTATGTGTGCATACATTACCGTGTAAATGAAATTTTGTATATGTACATTACTTAAATATGTAAATATACTTGCACTTGTTACTTGTGCCAGCTCTTAAGACAACAATCAACCCCTTACCATAACTGGTGCAGTGATCAGCACAATGGGTGTGGCGGCATCACTTACAGAAGGATCAGTTGTGCAAGTTTGCCAGCCTTCTTTCCGACTAAAAACTAACATCGTCAAGAGTACAAAGTCTTCCATCAAGGAACTTAAAAGTGATCTATCTATCTACCTACCAAGGAACTTAAAAGTGATCTATCTATCTACCTACCTATCTATCAGGGAGTTATCAAGAATTTGGGGAAATGGTTTGATCTATGACAAGCGTGTTATTGTTTAAGTACAACCACACCCACTCCTCCCAAACATAATGAGGCTCAGTGCAATATTATATTTACCAAACATTAGGACACTGCATTTTAGCATGCATTTTAGCAGTATGCCAATTAGTTGGGAGCTTTGAAAAGAGGTTGTTTTTTTAGACTGAAATGATCTTCGCACATAAAGAGACAGTTATGGCATTTGGTATTTTTACACTCCACTGCTCTAGCCTATTCTGGTGATACTTCAGTCAAGTCCAAAAAAAATTGTCTTTTTTTATGGATGGATGAATGTCGAGCTACATACATCAAACCTCTCAATATCACATTCTTCAGCTTAAAAGAGCTAGCACACACCTACCAAAACTCTGTCAACTCTTGAAGAGTAGTCGCTAAAAATCAAGTGATCCGATCTGATGTCTAATTATACCACTCAACATTGGCAATTCAACATTGGCAATCACGATTGCAGAACTCCCTGTTGGCTCCTGCAGCTAAACTGGCTACTTGAAGTTACTGTGAGTCCTCCATCTCTGCACAAACAGAAAGCTGTACTCCACTCTCACCAGCATGCATGGTAGCCTCCACTCTCGCCAGCATGCTCCATGGTGGCCCATCTCAAAAGCAACAGGCCAACTGAAAACTTTGCAGCGTACACTATCATGACGTTGGGTTCAGAGTTTGTGGGATTTTTACTCATTACAACACTTCCTGTAATATACTAGACACTTCCTGTAGTATACTAGACATCATGCAATAGCTTCATTAATATCCCTCATCACTAGTTACTAGTGCAGCTCTTCTTGGTGCATATATATTATTTCTTTTTGTCCATATACATTTATTTACAACCTTATCCCCACACCCCTCCGAGCACTCGTAACGCCTGCCTACTTAATTATATAGAGCTCTTTCTAATGCTTTCAAATTCTGATTATGTGCCCAGGCTTAATTTCATATGCCCAAGATATTTACAACCTAGATTTCAAGTGCTTGCTGTTCAGACCATAACCTAGATAACTTGCCCCTTCAAGACTCAAATAACACTGGACCCAACGACATGAATGCATACGTGTGGTAATACTAGAGGTGGGTGGAGAAGGAGTGGAACAAGTCTATCTCCTTCGGACAAAACTGGAAACTGTGTCGAAGCACGTTGCGTCCCACCAATGCATTTTGTTGAAGTAATATGCTCCTGCAAAGCTCCCATATGAGTAGCCAGCGTTGGTTGATAACCCACTGCAGATGGAATGCGACCCAATGTTGCAGGTATCTCGCAATGTTGACCCAATGTTGCAGGTATCTCGCAATGTTGACCCAATGTTGCCCCAATGTTGCACGATGTTGACCCAATGTTGCAGGATCTCGCAATGTTGACCCAATGTTGCAGGTATCTCGCAATGTTGACCCAATGTTGCCCCAATGTTGCACGATGTTGAATGTTGACCCAATGTTGCACAATGTTGACCCAATGTTGCAGGTATCTCGCAATGTTGACCCAATGTTGCAGGTATCTCGCAATGTTGACCCAATCTTGCAGGTATCTCGCAATGTGATGCACAAATAAAGTCCGACTAGCTAAGCATTGAGGGACGAGGGAAGGAAAAATCGAGAACAAGTTGATGAACCGAGTAACTAAGTCTCCCGTCAGCCATCCACGCCCATTCTCAACTGCATGTGCAGCTATTCATTTTATTATTATATTTTAGAGCTCACGGGGGGGGGTGGTTTTTGTGGGCTCGCGGGGATTGTTAGGATCTTAGTTTGTTGTTCGTCTGTATTACCTGGCAGGCTTATTCTGCTATCCAGTAAGGTGTCTGATCTCACTTGACCAGCTCGCGCAGCAGACCTTTTAGCTTCGAATCTCCTGTGCCAAGCGAAGTATGTAACCTGTGCTCAAATCGGCATAGATACTAAATAAGTGACCTGCGATGCATGTGAGGAGGGTGTGTCATTCGCTGATTGTACGCACCGAGGCTTGCGAAATAAGCTAAACATGGCACTGGAACAGTCAGCTCAGAGGGCGAGCATTAGGGACAAGCCATTAATATGGGAGAGGCTCTGTGGTTTTGATTCAGCTGTTTTTATATTCTATAGTTGTATTCAGTGTATTGACTTAGATGATAGGAGTGTAGATAAGTTTTTTTCAACTTGGGGAGAGGGAGGGCTAAAGGTATAATATGTGCTTCTTGTGTTGCATGAAATGCCAGTGTGATCTAAGTAGCAGATTAACAACTGAATCAACTGCATATCTTTGGACAATCTGAAGACTAACTAGCTGGTTTGTGTTTATTTATTGGTAATTCATGCTTATAACTATTAACACTAACAGCATTTTTTTAAATGACCCCCCCCCCCCATTTCCCCCTTTTAACTACACCCTTGAATACGAGCATCCATGGATTTTACACTCTCCTGGTCTGAACCTGGGAATATGCCCCCCCCCCCCCCCCCCCTCACTGCACATGACACAAGTCACTTATTTAGCAAGGCACAACCCCTGTGTTCACCCATGTTTACTAAGCCCGCACAACCCCTGCGTTCACCCATGTTTACTAAGCCAGCTAAGTGCTGGTGACAGCGTTCACTTTTTTTTACGCCTGCATACGCTAAGCGCAGCAATACCCACTGCGCGCTCCATGTCTGTGAAAACAACTAGCACGATACAATTTTGGTTGGCTTTTTATTGTCGTGTATGCTATGGTTACGTTTACCCACCTGGGTAGAAATTGTATCATACCTGAATCTGAATAAAACGGGCTTGTACTCGCGCCAACCCCTCGCGCTCAAAACGCGAGTGCATGCTCAAAAGACCCCAGCAGTTAGCTGACCCAACCCCAGGCCAGGGTAATATCAAGAATGCTGAACGCTTCAGGATTAGTAACACATTACCTATACATAAGTACCAGACCGCTGCAGTAAGTGGAGTGAAGAAGGCATTGGAGGGAACGCTCACAAGTGGGTAGGCACGTCAAAACTTCGGCCTTCCCTTTTTGCCACGTGGACAGCGACGCTTTTCAGTCATTTCCCCGCGACACGTCGCCCAGCAGGCCGCGCGCGCCGGAAGGAAAAACTAGCACGCGCCTGTATCCCGTGGCATTTGGACCGAACACACTCGCTCGCAAGCTAATATAAAAGCAGATTTATGCGGCTCACTGGTTAGTCACAAACTCGTTCCATGCTCCGTCGGAGTTGCTTGTTAATACACGTTTCTAGCTGGTGTTTTAGCGCGCTCGGTCAACCGGCACTACTCGAACTTGAACGCGCAAGTAGTTCTACCGTGATACCCATCCTACTGTGACTATGTTAGTTAGTGCATCAAACTTAGCTGCCGCTGCAGCAGCTGCGGGACAAGGAGGGGTGAACCAGCTAGGAGGAGTATTTGTGAACGGCAGACCTCTCCCCGAGCCCGTGAGGAGAAAGATCGTGGAGCTTTCGAACTCTGGCGTAAGGCCTTGTGATATCAGCAGGCAATTGCGTGTCTCTCATGGCTGTGTGAGCAAAATATTGGGCAGGTGAGTCTGAGGAGTTTTTGAGTTGGGTGGGGAGAGCTAAGTAGCTGTGATTAAATTAATAGAGGAGGTTCTCAGGCTTGTTGCTATACATCTACGGAAGCGGTGACTTGTACTAGTATTGGAGAGAGATTATTGTGGCCATAATTTTTTTCTTGTCGGCTCTGCAAGCTGGTGTGTCAGATATTGCAATGTATATAGCTATAGATAAATGATGCAAGTCTGAATTGCACCCCAGGTTCAATCACTTTAAGCATTACACACTTGAAGAATTACAATGACTTCCTCAATAAATCAACTTAAAATTTATAAGGTCTATGTTGAACCTACGATTCAGTGATGCATTCAGATGTCATTAATATATATATATATTTTTTTTTTTGACAAGCCATTAATGACCTTCACAGCATGAAGTTGCAGATAACATCTACAACTCATTAGACCACTGAAAAGATAATGCATTCCTTAACAGGAAATATCAAAAGATAATGAAATTCCTAAAACCAAAGATATCCTTTTTGTTCCGACTCAGCCTGGTTTGTTCTCACATACAGGTTCTACGAAACTGGCTCGATCAAACCAGGGGTTATTGGCGGAAGCAAACCAAAGGTGGCCACACCTAATGTCGTCACCAAGATTGAGGATTATAAACAAGAAAACCCGTCCATTTTTGCGTGGGAGATACGCGACAGGTTGCTACAAGAAGGTGTGTGTGACAAGGCAAACGTTCCGTCTGTGAGTTCCATCAACCGGATCGTGCGCACACGGGCCCAGCAAAGGCAGAAGGTGTTGCATGACAAATCTCCTTATATGGGGCAGTTGGTGCATCGAGACATTTCTTCGGCTTTCCCTCTTACTATTCAAGAAACCTTCCTGCAGCATACAGCCAATGGGGTACCTCAGGGGTTAATGACGGCAGCACCTCACTACGGTGGCCTTCCTAATTCTGGGCTTCTCTCGCAGCCGCCATTCATCTCGCAAGGCGCACACATGTCCCCTCATTTCCCTCCACACCCTTCACACCACCCACACTCCCACCACTCGCATATTGCAACAGGACTGGAACCTCCGACTTCAGCCACCATGATGAGCCTCCCTAGTAATGTCCTGCCCCCCGTATGCGGGGGGTATCCGACCCCCCTTGATGTGTCCCAGTATGCTGCAGGAGCTGGGATAACCGGGATTCCCTCCGATGCCAGCACTGCCGTGGTCTCAATGCATGGCAAGCTCTTCTCCCACCCGATGAGTTCTATGCCCATCGGAGCTGCCACCCACTATACCGCTGGGTTTCCACCCTCCTCCTCCTCGACTAACTCCTGCGCCGACTCTGGTCATGCCTCCCTCAGCCCTCCCGAGCGGCAGCAGGCTAACGGAGGAGGAGGGGTAGCTCTTCAACTTGCCACCTCCCCCTGCAGCATGCAAACTGCGTGCTCCCCTAGCAGCAGCGTGGGGTACCAACAGAACGTCCATAGCCCCAGGGTGGGCAACAATAACGGGATGGCAAATGGACGATGCCCTTCTCCTTCGTCCACCTCATTTCCACAGCAGAGCGAGATGGGAGGAGCCTCATCCCCAAACATGCCCATGAGGAACAGTGATAAAGCCGCTATGATGAGTCCCCGACAACAACAGATGCAACAGCTCAAGGAAGAAGGTGAGGGTAATTAATGATATTCATAGTTCTGGCCAGCTGAGGTGTCACAGCAGTGTGAGTATAACAACCAGGGTCAACCACCAGGGCAAAGCGTTGTTATGGAAACCCTGTCTGAAGGGGCCTTTCCTGTACCCTCTTAAGCTGCAGAGATGAGTTTTAAATGCCCTTAATCACTGTCCTAGTCTCAGGAGTGAGTTTTAAATTCCCTAATCACTGCCCTAGTCTCAGGAGTGAGTTTTAAATGCCCTAGTCACTGCCCTAGTCTCAGGAGTGAGTTTTAAATGCCCTAATCACTGTCCTAGTCTCAGGAGTGAGTTTTAAATGCCCTAATCACTGCCCTAGTCTCAGGAGTGAGTTTTAAATGCCCTAATCACTGTCGTAGTCTCAGGAGTGAGTTTTAATTGCCCTAATCACTGTCCTAGTCTCAGGAGTGAGTTTTAAATGCCCTAATCACTGTCCTAGTCTCAGGAGTGAGTTTTAAATGCCCTAGCCACTGCCCTAGTCTCAGGAGTGAGTTTTAAATGCCCTAATCACTGTCCTAGTCTCAGGAGTGAGTTTTAAATGCCCTAGCCACTGTCCTAGTCTCATGAGTGAGTTTTAAATGCCCTAATCACTGTCCTAGTCTCAGGAGTTAGTTTTAAATGCCCTAATCACTGTCCTAGTCTCAGGAGTGAGTTTTAAATTCCCTAGTCACTGCCCTAGTCTCAGGAGTGAGTTAATTTCCCTAGCTACTTCCATTACCTCAAGGGCGAATTTTAAATGCCCTAGCCACTGCCCTAACCAGAGGGTTGAATTTTAATTGCCCTAGCTAACTGCCATAACCTCAGGGGGAAGTTTTTATGTCCTAGCCACAGGGATAAGTTTTAAATACCCTAACCACAATGTTGTGTTCTCAATGACCCATTTACTAGAATCTATTACCTGCCAGTCCACTACAACTCATTAGCTAATGAGCTCTGAGTGTGATGGGCCCCAGTGATTCTGGGGGGTTGTAATCTTAACTTGTGGCAGTCAAATAGAGGAAGTTTTGTGCAATGATGCTTACTATGATTAGGACCTATTCCAAGAAAAAGGTTAGGATTTAGGATGAGTCAGTTGGAACAAGGCAGGGAGTTGGTCCCCTTCCAAACACACACAAATGCATGCACGCGCGTACACACACAGATGCATGCAAGCGCGTACACACACACATACACGATCTGTACTCTCCTTCAGCTTGTAACTATCAGTGGCATCGCCATAGCCCACTGCCCAGATGAGGACTTTCAATAAACCCACAAGTCAACACTGGCTTAGATCACAGGCTGACAAGTTCTAAATTGCCCCGCCCTCTCTCCACACACACACACACACACACACACACACACACACATCCTACAAACAGCTCTCTCCCTCAGAGCCTCAATGTGGCTCAGATATGGACCCAAGGTACGCGGGAACACTCCACCATCGTCTCTATATGCACCGCTGTTATCTGTCTGTAGCTGCTGAGGGCCCAAATCAAGCCTAGATGAATTTTGCTGAGTAATAGTGTTAGGCTGGGCTTTTTGCTCAAACTTGTTGTCCAATTGGATTCATGCGATGTTCCAAGCTGTGAAACATGTGTCAACACAAGTGCTTGTGGCATTTTCGTTTGAAATTTGAAATGCTCTTTGTGTTGTCTGGAAGCATCAGGGCATCGGGAGAGCCGTCATAGATTTCTCTGATTGCTTCTTCTCTCTGTGTCTTGTGTTGTAAGATGCGGGCTCTTTATGAGCTTTGGTTGAACTGAAGATTGCCGCCCGGCAATGTTTGTTTACTTCTTGTTGGTGCAAATTGACGGTGTCCATTTTGTGGAATAGTTGTGGTAGACCCTGCACTTCTGGTCTGGGAGATCAACTTACACTGATGTGTCTAGCCAGGCTGGCTTGAAAAGATTGCGCTATTTATCACCTACACCTCCCTCCTAGAATCTCCCCTCCCCCTCCTCCCTCTAATGTAATATCTTGCTCAACCCCCAAGGCTCGCTCACTCACTCACACTCGCTCACTCACTCACACACGCTCACTCACTCACACTCGCTCACTCACTCACTCACTCACACACTCACTCACTCACTCACTCACTCAGCACAGTGTCTTGCAGGTTGGATGCGTAAGTATGCTTGAAGTTGTTTTATCACACCCATGCCAATAATCTTGAGCCGGGGGGGGGGGGGGGGGGGTAGGACTAGGGGATATCCCCCAATTCTGTTCAGCAATCCTGTTCATGCACACACACCTACCTCTCGCCACACCCACTCGCCACACACACACCACACACACACACACCATGCATGGCTGCACACTTTCTCCTCTCTTCCTTTGGCTCCCCGCAGCCAGGCAGGCTAGCAATGGGAAGCCGTACTGCTGTCACTGATAGGTGCCAAGCATGCCACCACATTCTCTGGCCTTGTGTAATCATTGGTTTCGCTTCTTAGACCACCTGGTGATTTGGGTATACCTGGGTCATATATTTTGGAAGGTTTCTCCCCTGGCCTTTCAGCTCTTGGTCTGGTATTGGCCAAACTCTGCTGACCAGTCACACCTTGAGTGAATGAAACCCATGGAGGTGAAGGAGGGAGGGTGCTTTTTTTTAATGAAAGCTTTAACGAGCCTAAGTTAGCTAAGGGATCGTTGTCATGTGCTACCATGAACAATTCCGACGTCCGATAGAGTTAGGGCTAGAGATAAAGAGATAGGACTAAGGCCAGGGATAGAGATATAGGGCCAGGGCTAGAGATAAAGAGATGGGGCTAGGGTATAGAGCTAGGGATATAGGGCCAGGCTAGAGACAAAGAGATAGGGCTAGAGATATAAGGCTAGGGCTAGAGCTATAAGGCTATAAGGCTAGGGCTAGAGCTATAAGGCGAGGATGGGTGGCAATAACTTGACTTGAGATCCATGACGATCGTCCTCACATCACTGAACCACACAGGAAGAACAAAGAGAAGGTGTGAAGCCTCTGTCTTACATGGCAAGTGTGAAGCATTGTTAATGAGCTTCACACTGTTCTAATCTTGACACCATGCTTAATTTGACTCTTTTTTTCTTTCCCCCCCCCCCCCCCTTTTTTCCCCTTCTTTCCCCCCCCCCCCCCCCCCCTGAAAAGATGCACCAGTTGTGTAGGGCTACCAGTACCCCAACTGGAAGATACTCATGTTTAAGGCAGGCTACTTGTGTGTGTGTGCGTGTGTGCACATGCTGTGTGGTCTGTGTCACTGGCTGGTAGGGTAACATCTGACGAGATTGACTAGTGTCACGGATCATTGGTCCGTGACTTCCAAATTAGGTCATCATTATACGAGCAAACGAAACAGGATGACTTCCCTGAAGTCTGATACCAGCAGAGATGAATGTCCTGATGATGTCGTGTATGGGAGGGGTCCTAAAGTGGTGGCTGAGGGTTAAGCCTGCTATGATGTGATACAATGTTGTGGTCATATTATGGAATCACCTGATAACTTTAGGTGTAAGTGCTGGAGGAGGAGTCTGACAAATGAGGCGCTGTTGATGTGGTTTGGTTACTAAGAGTCCTGAGGGGGATCATGGGTTACCCAGAACTTTCAAATCTTTGATATTTTGAACACCAAACTGGCCTGAAAGTCAACTGGCATAGCAGTACTAGGAATGCATACTAACTAGCCTGGCAGTGCAGGTAGGACTGCACACCAACTAGCATGGCAGTGCAGTTAGGACTACACACCAACTAGCATGGCAGTGCAGTTAGGACTACACAGCAACTAGCATGGCAGTACAGGTAGGACAGTTAGGGCTACAAACCAACTAGCATGACAATACAGGTAGGACTACACACCAACTAGCATGGTAGTACAGGTAGTACTACACACCAACTAGCATGACAGTACAGGTAGGACTACACACCAACTAGCATGACAGTACAGGTAGGACAGTTAGGGCTACAAACCAACTAGCATGACAATACAGGTAGGACTATACACCAACTAGCATGACAGTACAGGTAGGACTACACACCAACTAGCATGGTAGTACAGGTAGTACTACACACCAACTAGCATGACAGTACAGGTAGGACTACACACCAACTAGCATGACAGTACAGGTAGGACTACACACCAACTAGCATGACAGTACAGGTAGGACTACACACCAACTAGCATGACAGTACAGGTAGGACTACACACCACATGACAGTACAGGTAGGACTACACACCAACTAGCATGGCAGTACAGGTAGGACTACACACCAACTAGCATGGCAGTACAGGTAGACTGCACACAAACTAGCATGGCAGTGCAGGTAGGACTACACACCAACTAGCATGGCAGTGCAGGTAGGACTACACACCAACTAGCATGGCAGTGCAGGTAGGACTACACACCAACTAGCATGGCAGTGCAGGTAGGACTACACACCAACTAGCATGGCAGTGCAGGTAGGACTACACACCAACTAGCATGACAGTACAGATAGGAAACCAACTAGCATGACAGTACAGGTAGGACTACACACCACATGACAGTACAGGTAGGACTACACACCAACTAGCATGGCAGTACAGGTAGGACTACACACCAACTAGCATGGCAGTACAGGTAGACTGCACACAAACTAGCATGGCAGTGCAGGTAGGACTACACACCAACTAGCATGGCAGTGCAGGTAGGACTACACACCAACTAGCATGGCAGTACAGGTAGGACTACACACCAACTAGCATGGCAGTGCAGGTAGGACTACACACCAACTAGCATGGCAGTACAGGTAGGACTACACATCAACTAGCATGGCAGTACAGGTAGGACTACACACCAACTAGCATGGCAGTGCAGGTAGGACTACACACCAACTAGCATGGCAGTGCAGGTAGGACTACACACCAACTAGCATGACAGTACAGGTAGGAAACCAACTAGCATGACAGTACAGGTAGGACTACACACCAACTAGCATGACAGTACAGGTAGGACTACACACCAACTAGCATGGCAGTGCAGGTAGGACTACACACCAACTAGCATGGCAGTACAGGTAGTACTACACACCAACTAGCATGACAGTACAGGTAGGACTACACACCAACTAGCATGACAGTACAGGTAGGACTACACACCAACTAGCATGACAGTACAGGTAGGACTACACACCAACTAGCATGACAGTACAGGTAGGACTACACACCAACTAGCATGGCAGTGCAGGTAGGAAACCAACTAGCATGACAGTACAGGTAGGACTACACACCAACTAGCATGACAGTACAGGTAGGACTACACACCAACTAGCATGACAGTACAGGTAGGACTACACACCAACTAGCATGGCAGTGCAGGTAGGAAACCAACTAGCATGACAGTACAGGTAGGACTACACACCAACTAGCATGGCAGTACAGGTAGGACTACACACCAACTAGCATGACAGTACAGGTAGGACTACACACCAACTAGCATGACAGTACAGGTAGGACTACACACCAACTAACATAACAGTACAAGTAGGACTACACAGCAACTAGCATGGCAGTTCAGGTAGGACTGCACACAAACTAGCATGGCAGTGCAGGTAGGAAACCAACTAGCATGACAGTACAGGTAGGACTACACACCAACTAGCATGGCAGTACAGGTAGGACTACATACCAACTAGCATGGCAGTACAGGTAGGACTACACACCAACTAGCATGGCAGTACAGGTAGGACTACACACCAACTAGCATGACAGTACAGGTAGGACTACACACCAACTAGCATGACAGTACAGGTAGGACTACACACCAACTAACATGACAGTACAGGTAGGACTACACACCAACTAGCATGGCAGTACAGGTAGGATACACACCAACTAGCATGACAGTACAGGTAGGACTACACACCAACTAACATGACAGTACAGGTAGGACTACACACCAACTAGCATGACAGTACAGGTAGGACTACACACCAACTAACATGACAGTACAGGTAGGACTACACACCAACTAGCATGGCAGTGCAAGTAGGGCTAGACTTATTGTCAATGATTTGGTTAGTAACTACTTAGTCAGGACCACACTCACTCTATCTCTTGGAGACTTCATACTGGCTTTCTGATTCTGCACACTCTATAATCAGAGTGGGTGTGGAGTCTTTGCCTCACAACGTGACATGGCCAGCCCACCGATGACTTTTTTTCTTTCTTTTTTCTCCCTGCTTAGTGAGGCAGACATTACTCAGTATCACCACACCCAATAGGTTTAGCTTAATAGTTAATGGCCTGGTTAGTTAGTGGTTGATGGCCTGGTTAGTTGATGGCCTGGTTAGTTACAGCATGGTTAGTTAATGGCCTGATTAGATACAGCCTGGTTAGTTGATGGCCTGGTTAATTGATGGCCTGGTTAGTTAACAGGCTGGTTAGTTGATGGCCTGGTTAGTTGATGGCCTGGTTAGTTAACAGGCTGGTTAGTAACAACCTGGTTAGTTACGGAATGATGGGACTAGCTTTAAACATGCATTATTCTAGAATTATGGTGTGCATACGATACGCATGTAGTTTGTCAGCCACGTTCTTCATTCCGATGTGTCCTTCTCTTTCTCTCTTGTAGATGCTGTGGGCGAGGTTGGCGGCGAGCGCCCCCTCGCAGATTGGCAGGTGAAGGAGCTAGAGGCTTCTTACAATGCCTCGGGCTATCCAGACCCGCCCATGATGATCAAATTAGCCAGAAACTTGGATCTGTCCGAGTCTCAAATACAGGTGTGTGTGTGTGTATATATATATATATATAATAGGACCACACAAGCCCTAGGGTCCTTGTACCACCAGTAATTCAGGAATGTGGGCACTGGGTGGAGGCAGGTTGAAGTAGGTAGACAATAGCTCTATGGGGACACACACTGGACCAACACCACACTGGGTTGAGGCAGGTTGAAGTAGGTTGACAATAGCTCTATGGGGACACACACTGGACCAACACCGCACTGGGTTGAAGTAGGTTGACAATAGCTCTATGGGGACGCACACTGGACCAACACCACACTGGGTTGAGGCAGGTTGAAGTAGGTGGACAATAGCTCTATGGGGACGCACACTGGACCAACACCACACTGGCAGGTTGAAGTAGGTGGACAATAGCTCTATGGGGACGCACACTGGACCAACACCACACTGGGTTGAGGCAGGTTGAAGTAGGTTGACAATAGCTCTACGGGAACACACACTGGACCAACATCACACTGGGTTGAGGCAGGTTGAAGTAGGTTGACAATGGCTCTATGGGGACGCACACTGGACCAACACCACACTGGGTTGAGGCAGGTTGAAGTCAGTAGACAATAACTCTATAGGGACACATACTGGACCAATACCACACTGGGTTGAGGCAGGTTGAAGTAGGTTGACAATGGCTCTATGGGGACACACACTGGACCAACACCACACTGGGTTGGAATATTAGTTATTTATATTGGGGATAAAGACATCAGAATGAAGATGATACTTTCCAAGTTGTTGCAGTATGCACAGCAGCTCAGAGAATGCACACGCTCTCACGAATTGTGCATGTAATAATATATACATTTATCAGTTTTTCAAATTTTTTCACAGGCTTGGTACAACAGTCAACAAGGTAGAAGGGTAGGGGTGTGGTCTACTCAAGGCAACGCCTACTCCGCTCAAAACACACTTGAGAGTCTGCAACCCGACCACTTAAACCACAACACTTACTCGCCGCAGAGCTCAGGTGAGCGGGGGGTGGCTACAGAATTCAAGGTTCAAGTTGGTCTCTCTCTCATGACCTCATTCGAAAACCATACTTCATCTCATTCATTTCCATTTAGGCCACACCAACTGTTCTCCTAGCAACAGGCACGCAACCTACATCGGCAATGGGACCAGTGACTACCACTCCCCTCCTCATCATCCTTCGGCCTCGTACCCCATGACTGCCTGCGCCATGTCGCACGCTCACCATGCCACACCTCGGGGGGTCATGCAGGGAGATCTGGGAGGCGGGGATGACAACGTCACTAGCACTACCAACTGGAACATCAATGGCCAATGCTCCAACGCCACATATAGAGGTAATGACGAATACAAAGCCGCGCTGTTTTTGTGGGGTTAAATTAAACCACTCCCATTTACCGAATATTTCGAGCTGCATTTTTACGCTCTTGGTTCGTTGGGGTGGGGCCTAGGCATCTACCACTACCAGCAGCTAGGGCAAGGGCTAGTCAGCTAGGGCTAATACCAGCAGCTAGGGCAAGGGCCACTACCAGCAGTTAGGGTGGTGTAGCAGTTAGGGCTAGTAGCAGCTAGGGCTAGTGCCAGCAGCTAGGGCTAGTACCAGCAGCTAGGGCAAGGGCTAGTAGAAGCTAGGGCTAGTGCCAGCAGCTAGGGCAAGGGCTAGTAGCAGCTAGGGCTAGTAGCAGCTTGGGCATATCGAGACCAAACTTGATGCCTTCCAACGAAACATTTGGTTGATAGGGAGCACACATTTTATGTTGCTATTGTTTATTTGTTTGTTTGTGTGGATGTATTGTTTGTGTGGATGTATTTGTTTATAGTATTTGTTTATAGTTTCATGTTTGGTGACCTTCTTGTTCAACCAGGACTTAATTAAATGCATATGATCACTTCCTTCATTTCTGCAGCATTCACTTCTCACTGAAGCCCAGTCCATTGCCATGACTACAGAGGGAAGGACTAACTAATTGCCACAGTAACTCCGAGGAGGAGGAGGGGGAGGGAGGGGGTGGTTATTACGTAACACTAGGCACTTCACAATTCCAACGGAATTATCACTTTGTTTCTACGACAACTAAAAATCACTTATGATCTCTCGTTGTTATTACGCCGACAGATCCTTGGGTTTTGCATATTTTTTCACTTAAATAGATTCTTTTGTGTAACTTGACAAATGATCACTTATCTGTTCCCCATTATATTTTGACTTGATCACTTACTAACCAAACCCCTTTGTATCACTTATAAAGCTAGCATAATATCTACACCATCACTTATTAGACGTAATAATCATCGCTATATTTACTTTTTATATTCTATTCTTACAGCTGAAACATTTGTACATGTGTTGTGTATATCCATTGCTCCTTCCATTGTTAGTTGGCTTTGTGTCAACATGCGTTACATTGACTTACACCATTAACTCTTTCAACATTGTATCACTTGACTACTCTATATACATGTATTATAGATTTTTGTACAATTTTTTTTTATATATTGGAGAAATTGTTATAAAGTGAGCCGTTCTATAAAAGTTTAGAATATTCGGAAGTACAGGACTCCTTAGTCGAGTACTTATTGCACTCGGGAAGTGGTTTGGTCTTGGTTGCGTGTCAATAGGATGAAAGGTAACGAAGTTATAGGCACAAATGTTCCTGACTTCAGAGCACGAGAGCCTGCCTCGTTTCATTAACCTAATTCCACCTAATTCCACCTAATTCCAAACGAGTGGAGTGTTTTGCAATGGTTAGTTACGGCTTGCTGGCTGCTAGTAGATTCATAGTTCTTTATATCGGCACAGCACTGCCTTGGCTGGCATGTGCTTGGCAACCTCATATAATGCGTGAAGTTTCATAAGCCACATGCAATTGCCACTTCCTTTAGCATCCTTCACAAGCAACACCCAGCATGGTCTTTGGTAAAGGGTAGCTATGTAAGATGAGCACTGCCATGCCTACCTATGAATACACATAACCTTTGTACTGAACAAGTTCTGGTAAAATATGGACCTAAATAGCATCTCTGCCAGCCTCATCTAGCTGACTTTTCTGGTCACTGCCCTTGCTTGACATCATGACATCATCAGGATTGATGATGATATAATTATATAGCTACATGTATTGCCCACTAATCCTACAGCTACTGCCTAGCAATCATTACACTCTCATCAAGTCATTGCCCTAGCCCTAGCCAGTGTTGCCATATTTTTTTTGGTAATTTTCAAATTACTCGCCTGTGTTATAAAAAAAAATTGGCGACAAAAAATCCAAACAAAATCCAAACAACAATTTCACGAGAAAAAATATACTAAAGTGCATTTACACAAGTCTTTAATAGTTCAGTGTTCGGTTTAAATTCATAGCATTTGTTAGGAACATTGAATTGCACTGTTAAAAGGAATTTAATGTAGAAATTCCTAGTGTGTCTCTGTGCTTCGTTTTGTTGAGACCAATGTGGCTGAATAAACGTTCGGCACATGGTCTCAGTCTGATATGCATGAAATGTCAAACAATTTTCTAATGATGAAAAATCCAAACATTTATTGATAAAATCCAAACCCAAACAGTTTGGATAAAATCCAACACTATGGCAACATTATCCCTCATCAAGTCATTGCCCTAGCCCTAACCATAGCCAATCATTAACCCTCATCAAGCATTGCCCTAACCCTAACCCTAGCGAGTTATTCTCAATAACAGCCACTAGCAGTTTGACGTTGAACTTCATTCTTCAGGCACACACCTTATAAAGTTGGTGCCTCCAACTCACCTATGATGCTGACCCGTCCATTCCAGAAAAGAGTCTGGGAGCAACAGCATATTCTTCCGGAATGTCATTACTGGCTGCTCTGATTGGCTGGAGTTGCTGGCGTGAGAATGAATGGACCTCAACAAGGGAGGGAACCTGTAGTCAATGTCAGACACAGACATGCTCTGTTTGGGCTTTGGAAATGATCTCCACTCCCATACTTAGAGAGGGAGGGAGCAGGAAACTAAGTCCTAACCTTCAGCATCCACTCCATGAAAATCGGAATGACAAAATCAATCCTCGAAGGGAATGCTGAACACCACAATTGCATGAGGCAGTAGCAGGAGGCAGCGGCAGGTGGCAGGAGGCAGTGGCAGGAGGCAACGGCAGGAGGTAGCGGCAGGAGGCAGTGGCAGGAGGCAGTGGCAGGAGGCAGCGGCAAGAGGCAGCGGCAGGAGGCAGCAGCAGGAGGCAACAGCAAGAGGAAGCGGCAGGAGGTAACAGCAAGAGGCAGCAGCAGGAGGCAACAGCAAGAGGAAGTGGCAGGAGGCAACAGCAAGAGGCAGCGGCAGGAGGCAGCAGCAGGAGGCAGCGGCAGGAGGCAACAACAAGAGGAAGCGGCAGGAGGCAACAGCAAGAGGCAGCGGCAGGAGGCAGCGGCAGGAGGCAGCGGCAGGAGGCAACAGCAAGAGGAAGCGGCAGGAGGTAACAGCAAGAGGAAGTGGCAGGAGGCAACAGCAAGAGGCAGCGGCAGGAGACCCACTTTCTGAATAACTCTGGGAGTAAGGTAGCACTCTTTATAATATTGTTTTGACCACACCCATCCATCAACAATCTATATGTTCTGCTCTTTCTAGAAATCTGGCCGTTTATAGATACTGCGCAATCTATGAGTTTCTAGATTGTGTGCCAATCTATAGATTGTGCAATACTCAGATTGTCCAAAATTATCTAAGAATTTGCGCCATCTATAAATCTTTGGCAAATTGATGTATAGAGAATGAATCATGGCTATATATATATATAATAATGTCAAAATGTTTAGTACATATACCGATTATGATATCTATATAGAACTCATCCGGAAAATGGTGCCATTACCCCCTTCTCAAAGCATTTAATACGATGGTTCCTCATGCCTGGCTGATCCCAAATGGTAGCATGGCATAAAGCAGCAATTGAAAATAGTCCACAGTCTGCCGCACCTTTCTGAATTTGAGATGGCATTGCCTGAACAGTGATGGCATCTGAGCTCCTGTGTAAGATTGAGCAAAGTTGCTTTGTCAAACCTTTACTGGCTCTTTTTTTCAATCTGTCAAAAAAGTTATAATGGAGTCATAATTTTTCTATTAAATATATAGGATTAATTACCTGTCCTTGAGTCATAAATCCAGATGATAATATTGGCTTCAGAGATGCTCTAGTGGTCTGTGGCTTGTTAGAATGACAAATTCCACACAATGCAACAAACTTGTCGCACACAGCTCGTGGCAAGCAGGCGTACACCCTGATACCTAAATTAGTATTATAAAATGGTCCTATATTAACATACTATATTTATTTTGGTCTCAATGATGTGTATTAAATTAACTCTTTCTGTACCTCTGCTACTGTCTTCTTTTCACCAATATGACCTTTCTCATGACGATGAACTTCTTCAAGAATGCTGAAGAAATCTTCATTTTCTCCAGTCAGATAACAGTGTGTAGGGTGATTTGGATTCTGGGAAAATGATAAATAGGTAGCTAGCTAGGTACGTACACATGTACAATTGTTTGTCATTTTTTAGCATACGTATAATATTTTATGATATATAATAAGACTTTACACCTACTAAAAGTCCTGGACATACTTTCATCAACATACTGGGATTGTGACTAAAGACTAGGTACACTTATAACCCCAAGGTACTGGGCCAACCATGGCGACAAGCACAAAAAAGGATGCTTAACTACCGCCACACAGAATGCTGTAAGCTACACTAAGCTAAGAAATGCACCCAGTGTTATTGATATAATATCTCATCTATGTAGCTACTTCTTGTGTTCATTCTACTACCACTCATTTTTACATAGACTGTATAGTACGAACCTTCTTCTTTGCAGTGAGACAAAGTGCATCTTTGATGCCAAGTGATGAATGAGAAAGTAGCTTAAAACCTCTCTGTTTTATCCAGTGTCTGAACTGAGGTGTCTCAGATTCTTCATTATTTCCTTTCAATATTCTTACAATTCTCTCTCCTTTAGCTATTATCAGTCTTGCTCTTAGCACAACCTAGAGATTTTTCACTTCCATAGCCTCCATAACGTTGCCTACTTAATTCTTCAAATATATCACATTGCTCCTTCAAGTCTGTCATTTCTCTTAGATACTGAAGAGTGATCACATATGGACCGTATCGACTATGCTAGTTTTTTTGTACAGCTAATCAAGTAGGTAATCATAGGTTTCATTTAATATTTTTAGATCAGCACCTTTGGCAGTTGCATAATCTACTGATAGTGACAATATCTAAATTGCACAATCTATCAATTATCAGCTGCACAATCTATAGAGCTAATCAAATAGCTAATCAAGTAGCTAATCAAGTAGGTAATTATACTTTCATTTAATCAGCACTGCATAATCTACTGATACAGTTTGTAGTGACAATATCTAAATTGCACAATCTATCAATTATCAGCTGCACAATCTATAGAGCTAATCAAATAGCTAATCAAGTAGCTAATCAAGTAGGTAATTATACCTTTCATTTAATATTTTTAGATCAGCACCTTTGGCAGTTGCATAATCTACTGATAGTGACAATATCTAAATTGCACAATCTATCAATTATCAGCTGCACAATCTATAGAGCTAATCAAATAGCTAATCAAGTAGCTAATCAAGTAGGTAATTATACTTTCATTTAATCAGCACTGCATAATCTACTGATACAGTTTGTAGTGACAATATCTAAATTGCACAATCTATCAATTATCAGCTGCACAATCTATAGAGCTAATCAAATAGCTAATCAAGTAGCTAATCAAGTAGGTAATTATACCTTTCATTTAATATTTTTAGATCAGCACCTTTGGCAGTTGCATAATCTACTGATAGTGACAATATCTAAATTGCACAATCTATCAATTATCAGCTGCACAATCCATAGATTGGCACACAATCTAGAAATTCATAGATTGTGCAGTGCAATCTATAAACATGCCGGATTTCTAGAAAGAGCAGAACATGTATATTCTATATATTCTCTCAAGCATCCATCACTTTTTCCTCCTGCCCCATTACTAAGTCTATTCATGACAGGTTTATACCAGAAGATGTTCCCATGACTTGCAATAGCCAATTTGTTAACCACCCACCCCGATTCATGAAATTTGGAAAAGATCATCAATGGAATAATCACGCTTGTACTGTACAGATCAATATACTGGATTAGGGCCTTCAGGTAGGGATATGGCCTGGATAACTGCTAGAGTTAGGGGAAGATAAGTAGCTAGAGCTAGGGTTAGGGAAGGGAAGTAGCTAGAGCTAGGGTTAGGGCAGGGCGTAGCTGGGGCAATGCAATCCAACAATGCTCATGATGTCACCATGGGTATGAAATGTTGGGACTCTTCTTGGTTTGGGGAATCGGCCCGACATTTGATTTGGAAGCTGTTGACATTGTCACTGCTAGGAAGTGGATGGTCGGTTGGTTTTCTAAGAAGCTTGCTGTGCCAGCACAGATGTTGCACAAGACCAGATCAACCAAGTATGTCTGTATGTGAGTATGTATGTGCATACTTTGCTAGTAGAGAACAGATGCCAGCTAGCATTGAAATCTCAGTTGACATTGTACAGATACAAGCTAGATGCTCAGATGAAGGCTGGAGAACCTGGTCGAAGTGTCGAGCGAGTTGATTTCCGAGAAAGTCATTGTTACTCTATTTTCGAGTTATTTTGAGCAACTGTTAAGGGGGATGTTATTTATAGAAAGGGCATGTTATTTATAGAGGGAACACTATTTATCGAGAGGGAACGCTATTTATAGAGAGGGAACACTATTTATAGAGGGAACGCTATTTATAGAGGGAAGACTATTTATAGAGAGGGAAATAGGAAGGAATGCTATTTATAGAGAGGGAACACTATTTATAGAGAGGGAACGCTATTTATAGATATTTATAGAGAGCACACAAAAAATAAACTGGAAACAAGAAGAAAAATGTTTTTATTTTATTTTTATAAAATGTTTATTATTATTATTATTATTATTATTATTATTATTATTATTATTATTATTATGAATTGATTGCATAAAAATAAAATCATCATCATAATAATAATATTAATAATAATTATTATTATTATTTTTATTTTTATTATGCTATAGAATACATGCATATAGAATACATGCATATTGCATACATTTAATAATCATTATTATTATTATTATTATTATTATTATTATTATTATTATTATTATTATTATTATTATTATTATTATTATTATTATTATTATTATTATTATTATTATTATTATTATTATTATTATTATTATTATTATTATCAATACCACCCGAAAGCACCGGAAGTGATGCCTGTGTCCATGCACAGTCGCTAAGGTCAACAGGAATAATGAGCAGATTTGGGGATGCCTACTTCAAGGGGTGGCTAGGGCTAGGGCTAGGGCTAGGGCTAGGGCTAGGGTTAGACTGGGCAAAGAAGTGGAATTCCGTGATCCTTATCTCGGACTAGACGGGCATAGAAGTCCTTTTCCCTTCATTACATAGGAAGGTAAAGGGTTACTTATGCCAGACTATAGTATACAATTACAAGGCATCAAGTGGCCAGCGAAGGTGCAGTAGAGGTTCAAAAAAATTATAATTACTCTCAATGAACTCACAGTTGACATAACAACAACCTGCCCTTGAAATTTACTCTCGACATTTCGACTTCGGAATAATGAAGGCTAGAGCATCTAGTCAAAATGTCGGGAGATCAAGTTGAAAAGGTCATTGAAAGGTCATTGAAAACTAGTTTGAAATCTAGATTGCATAAATAAACTGGTTTGAAATCTAGATTGCATAAATAAACTGGTTTGAAATCTTGATTGCATAAGTAAACTAGTTTGAAAGCATAAGTAAACTAGTTTGAAATCAGTTTGAAATCTTGATTGCATAAGTAAACTAGTTTGAATCTAGTTTGCATAAAGTAAACTATTTTGAAAAGATTGCATAGTAAACTAGCTTGATTGCAGGTTTGAAATCTAGATTGCATAAATAAACTAGTTAGAAATCTGGATTGCATAAATTGAAATCTAGATTGCATAAATAAACTAGTTTGAAATTACCTCAAAGCCCTAGCATAGCTGAAGGGGAGACAGTTGCATTTTTTTAATAAAAATAATTTAAAAAAACACTTGTGGTTACCACTTTATAGCTCCATAGATTCTGTAAACTTCATGGGGGTATGGACTTGATAGGTCTTTCTGTGTGCTCTCTTTTGATATTAAAATATTTTTCTTAGGTATATAGCCAAGTTACTGGAGCTAAAGTGGAGGCAACCTCAAAACCTGAAGGCCTGATTTTGCCGCATAAATATCTCCAGATTGCCAAGTGCTCGAGAGTTGAAATTGGCCTATATGCATCCGTTTTGATTGTTAAAAATGTAAGTACGTGGCGCGTGGGTGGAAAATTAATTTTATGGTAACAAAATTCATTTTCCACCCACGCGCTGTACTTGCATTATTTTTATCAAAACGGATGCATAGAGTAGGCTTCCTCTAGAGTCTAGCCACTGGTGCTAATTTCAACTATCGAGCACTTAGCAATTATGCAGCAAAATCAGGCCTTCAGGTTTTGAAGTTCCCTCCACTTTAGCTACAGAACTTGGCTATAGTTATACATAAGAAAAGTATTTCAATATCAAGAGAGCACACAGAGAGACCTATCTTTTGAGCTATATATATCAAGTCCATACCATGAAGTTTACAGAATCTATGGAGCTATAAAGTGGTAACCACACGTGTGTTTTTTAACAACCGTCACCCCTGAAGGTCTAAATAGCACTGATCTGTGCATTATTGATATCAATTATTTATTATTATTATGACTTGACAACCTGATGATGGAAGTGCAAGAACATGGATGATAAATGGAGGAGTCAATACAAGATGAGGTTGATGGACATTCGCCAACTTGTGGTGAAGCCATTAAATTAATTAAATAAAATAACTTAATTAAGGTGCAGGTTTTGCAATGCTTGGATTGTGATATGGGTAAGTAACTAAGAATTGTGGATCTTTTTATTCTAGACAGATTCCAAACTGAAGGTCACAACCTGATGCCCAGCAACATAATGGGAAATTCTGAAACAGAAACATGCATGATGGAAGGTTGTGAGAGGGCTTTTTAAAGTAGAACTTGGAACCAGGAGCTGAAACAGAAAATATGGCCATGACAGTTTTCTTTTGAGTTCTTGGAACCAGGTTCCCTTGAAGATGGGCACTTCCCCATATCATCTAGAGAAGCCTCACCCCCTAAGATTCCTAGGTCATATCAGTGAAGATTGAGGTCATCAGACAGGACCAGGCAGAAGAAGAGAAGAACCTTTTGACACTATTTAATGCGTTTAGTATAGTTTCCATCATCAGCACATCTATATGTTTGATAATTATCTATGTACCCAATTCTCCGTCCATAGACATTTGTAGCATTGATAATAGTTTGTGCACCACGACAAAAATGGTGTCTGCTACCACCTTAGCCAGAGCATGGCGATAAGTTATGGTCAGAATTAAACTCAAAATGGTCAGAATGAAACTCCAGAAACCGTCCTGACCGTATTAATCATGCAGCCTGTTCTCACTCTCCTACGCAGCCTGTTTCCTTATCTTCGAATCTGCTCATGTGACGACAATTTCCAGTTTACATAAAGTGACCCCAATATCATAGGCCTTGCGGGGCAATAACAAGTCTTGTAATTTAATTCCCCAGTGAATATGATATTAGAGGTAGGCAAGTTTTCAATTTAGAGACTTTGGCATGGCGATGCATGGCGATGGTGTCTACGCTGCAACTGAAGCAGAGTCCGAGAAGTGTGGGTCCCGCTCGACTTCTCACCTTCATATAGCTCGAGCGTTTCCGGGGAAGGTGTGGCTCCTGTGATGAAGGCGCGGTTTAATGGCTAGTGAAAGAAGAACGAAGCTTCTAGCGCTAAAGGAAAAGTCCAGAGCTAGCGAAAAGGTGACTAGATATCTGTTGTAATTTATTTTATTTTATGTTTTTTCAATCCTCTGTAGAATGCATCCAAAGTCAAAGAAAAACCAAAGTTGACATTTAGAAGCTACAATCCTCAAACTGAGAGTTTGAAGGAGGGAAAGTTGCCCAAAGCAAGGCCAGAAGATGGTATGTGTAGCTTATGGTGCTTGTACAATTACTATTTCTAATCAGTTCACACGTCACAGACTAGAGATTGTGATTGTAGTAGTATTCAAAGGAATGATTTAAACTTCAAAATGCTGAGTCCCTTGGAACCATCGTACCCCAGTGCAGTACAAAAATAGATCACAGTAAATGAGCTCTTCCTGTAATAAACACTACGACATACATATCTGATAAACATTAAGTTAATGTTACTAAATGAGTTGTACTGCTTAGTTATGGTGGAGTGGGTGGGGGGAGGCCATAAATCAGTCCCTTCCTCCTCTTCCAACATTTCACTACGCACTCCAAAATGCACCCACAGACTTCCACCATCACCTGATTACTCAGACCCTCCACCTTCTTCCCAAGCAACAATGCCACTTTCCCCTCAGTGCCCACCATCTCAAACTCCTCCAAATATTCCAGCTCCCTCAATTCCATCCACATCGTTCATTAGCATTTTCCATTCCCTTCCAAGTTCATCAGTCTATTAGAAAGTGCTCCACATCTTCCACTTCCTTCCTGTCACACAACACACATCTATCATCACTACACAGCCTACATCGCTTCTTGTCCTGCAATAAACCTGCTGACCCTGCACTCAACCTAAACATCAACCTCACTCCCTCATATCCCTGTAGTGACTTTGTATACCTTTCTGCTCATCACCCTTTGCCAACCTATACCACTTCAAACTGCTCATACTGTCGACATCTCCTCCCAATCACACACATTTCTCTTCTTCATCTTCACCCTTCCATTCCCTCACACTGACCCTAGCTCAGCATTCAGATCATATTTCCTTCTCAACAGTTTATATTCTTCCCACCATCCTATCCCTCCATCCATTCTTAGCTTCTCTTGAGGCTCATTACAATTTGAGTGTTGATGTAGTTCTTATTGTACAGGATTCCAATTATGCAGCTTATAGTACTGATGCAAATGCACGTTTTTGATCGATCATGTGTGCATTTTGGTAAATATATAACATACAAAGACGTGGAGTGCATCTCCTCAAATCCTCCCCTCCCTTTGTTCCCAAGGCTCATATCTCAGCTAAAACTCACATTGCCAGCTTCTCTGCATCCTAAACAGCTCCCAAAAGACTCCCAGTGTACTTTGTATCCTTTGCAAAGGCAGTAAACCAACAGACAGAAATCCTGTCAAGCAACTTTGAAATTCATCTTCCATAACATCATGTATCTATCTCTGCTTGCCTAGTTTGCATACAGTGAGTCCACCCATGAAACTTAAAGTACCAGCAGACTCTGAATGTTCCAATGCTGTCCATAACCATTGATTACAGGAGGGGGGGGGGGCATGGGTAAGGGTTGTCTGGTGGGTAAATTGTCGATCGTGCAATGAAGCTTGCTCACATGCTATAAATAACCTTCTCAATAATCAACTTGACATTATTCTTCCTGTTGAAGGCTAGAGCATCTTTTGAAACGTTGAGAGAATAATAATATAATGAACCTGAAATTTACTTTCTCGATGCTTTGGCTAGACTTAGAGCATCTAGCCGAAATATCGAGAGAGTGAATTTCAAGTCGACTAATTGAGGAAGCCATTGTGTAGTATGTTATGTGAACTGAGAGCTCATTGAGAAGAAGAAAAAACATTTTTTATTTTAAAACAAATAGATAACTGATTATAGAACACTAAATGATCCTTTACCTTTTAAAATTTAATATTGCGATTTTAAAATGGTAAGAGTTCATCTAGCTGGGTGTGGTCTACAAGGACAGTCTTCTTTTTCCCATTATTTTATCGGGTCAATCGATATAGATGTTTTAAACCTTTTTGTTGTTGTATTTGTGGAACTCCTCGGGAATAAACTTTTCAAACTATCCTTAGAATGTAAATACAATAAGCTATATACCAGTTTGGTACTAAAGTCAGCACCATTGAGGCAAGCAAACAGAAGCCATGCACCACATCACTCTTACGCCTGCTACATAGAGAATAAATACATCTAGTCTAGAGGCACCTCCTTTTTCAAGGGTGAGGGATCCAGAGTGGTTCCAGGTAACCATGGCTGCCTGTCCAGCTTTCTTCCAAAGAAATAGTAGTAAAGGTCTGGAAGGGATCATTCAAGCAACTGCTTTTGTCAGCCTTTGGGGTTTGTTTGTTTGTTTGTTTGCTCGCTCTAACCGTCAAACTGGAAGTAAAGTTTTATGACTAACAATAGAGCTGTCTACCGAGCATGCGTAGGTAAAATAATCCGATCTTTAGCACATGTAGTTCCATTTTTAATTTGTTGTTGTGTGTTATGATGTCTGAGTTGGTGCCTGTTGTCATTTATTGTGGTCAGTCAGATAAATAGCATGACTCCATCAAGGTGGATGCCACTTACGTGCACAGTATTCATTGCAGTGACTCATCAGTGAAATATTTCTGGCTAGTTGGTTTGCTAAGAGTCGATAACTGATAAAAGTGAATGCAGAACTGATCAATATGTTTTCTTTTTATTTGGTCGTTGGTTTGGGAGTGTTAGCAAGTGTCTGTACAACTATGAAGACATGATTATTATTTTTTTAATATCTACCAGTTGAGCCGCAGATTCAAGAGCATTTGGACAGTGCTAAGGACTCGGATATCGGGGAGATAGTACGTATGCCAATATATTTCGCAAGATTAGTAATTGAAAACGAATATTTTCTTTATTGCAGAATTTAGCAAATCTTGCGCCTCGTAAACCAGACTGGTAAAGTTTAGTGTGTGTCCAAGACGTGCTAGCTCTTGTAGACCAAAAATTGATCGCCACTTTTTATTATATGGTGTTTTTCTCTCTCGATCGTTTGTGTGTTGTTGTTGTTCCAGGGATCTCAAGAGGGAGATCAAGAAGAAGTTAGAAAAACTTGATAGAAGAACAGAAAAGGCCATCATTGAATTGATTCGTAAGTTATGCAGCAATTATGTGACATTTCTATTAGTGCCACGAGATTACAAATATAATGACTGCAAATATTCCGAGCAAATATTCTGATATTATGTTTCTCTCACACGCTTCAGAGGAGCGGTTGAAGGATGGTGGCAGTGGTGATCTACTGGCAGCAGTTGCCACGGTAGAACCACGGCCAGACAAAGATGAAGAGGATTAATAACTACGCTCTGGTCACCTTCACCTCTGCTTCCATATAAGGATGGGACACTACAAATCTATTTACCATTCACCAATTACCACAACAACCATTGTGAATATTTTATCACTGTAACGACTTTATCAAATTTATAAGAAAGTCTAGCCACTCTCTTGTGGATTAGTTTGAAGGGTGTGGCTGTGCGGAATTGGAGACGGTTGCATGCTTGCTGGCAGTACTGTCAATGGACGGGAGCAGCTTCAAGTCAGGTTGGGTTGGGTCATCAATGATTGTTGCAGTGCAGCTTGAAAATTTACTGTAGATTTAGGGGCAAGAACAATTTGGACTTACTTAAAGTAGTATTGTTTGTAGGTATTTAGGTAGCCATTTTATATGACCATGTAAGGATTGGGTTTGGTTTCGTTTCCTCTGAACAGTCACACGCTTACATCTTACATGCTTACAATACCTCATGTTACACCATGTTACACCATGTTTCAGGTGACTATCTGGTATGTGTGTGCATGCATGGGTGTGTGTTGTAGCCTGCCTCATGCACGTGTGCAAGCCCCTTTGACCAACCTCAAAACATGACCCTTTACCATTAATTTGTACATAGGCCATTAGGGGATCACCTATAGGGGCGTGCTTCACACCTGTACCAGTTCCTGTAGGGGTGTGCTTCACACCTGAACGGGTTGATGGATCCAGTCTACTTTTTGACAAGTCAATGATGTTTCTATAATTTAGTATATTAGTTGAGCTGTCAGTCAACTGTTATGTTGTGAGGTACTATCTAACTTGTTTCTTCTTGGACTCGGCGCAAGTCGGCACTAACCACAGCTTGATGTTATGTTTTGTTACGAGAGTGAGCCCCTTGGTGGAATATTGACAGGAGACCTCCGCAACCAAACACAGGGAACAAGCACTCGTACATTAGCATTTACATGTAAACACTTGTTCTTGTATACAAGCACAAGCCCATAAATATATATATACCTTGTTATACCAGAGTCAGCCATAGGTGGTGGATACATATACCTTGTTGTACTAGGGTCAGCCATAGGTGGCAGATACAACCTTGTTGTACTAGAGTCAGCCATAGGTAGTGGATACAATATATATTATAAATATGTATACCTTGTTGTTGAGAGTCAGCCATAGGTGACTGATACAATATATATATATACCTTGTTGTACTAGAGTCAGCCATAGGTGGCAGATACAATATATATACCTTGTTGTTGTACTAGAGTCAGAGTCAGCCATAGGTGGTGGATACAATATATTATATATACCTTGTTGTTGTACTAGAGTCGGCCATAGGTGGCGGATACAATATATATATATATACCTTGTTGTTGTACTAGAGTCAGCCGTAGGTGGTGGATACAATATATATATATACCTTGTTGTTGTACTAGAGTCAGCCGTAGGTGACGGATACAATATATATATATACCTTGTTGTTGTACTAGAGTCAGCCGTAGGTGGTGGATACAATATATATATATACCTTGTTGTTGCACTAGAGTCAGCCATAGGTGACGGATACAATATATATACCTTGTTGTTGTACTAGAGTCAGCCATAGGTGGTGGATACAATATATATATATACCTTGTTGTTGAGAGTCAGCCATAGGTGACGGATACAATATATATATATACCTTGTTGTTGTACTAGAGTCAGCCATAGGTGGCAGATACAATATATATACCTTGTTGTTGTACTAGAGTCAGCCATAGGTGATGGATACAATATATATATATACCTTGTTGTTGTACTAGAGTCAGCCGGAAGTGGTGGATACAATATATATATATATATACCTTGTTGTTGTACTAGAGTCAGCCATAGGTGACAGATACAATATATATACCTTGTTGTTGTACTAGAGTCAGCCGTAGGTGGCGGATACAATATATTGTTGTTCAGATATATAAGTACAGCATCTCATTCTGGACTTGGTAACAGCTGCACAGGATAACTTTACTAGCACAGAAAGAAAAGATGCTCATTACTCAACTCAATGGTTCTGTTCTATTGAGATTTGATAGTCATGAAATCCTCTAATCTTCATGTTAATTAGAAAAACATTAATAGTTAAATCACAAGCGATCTGGCGATGAACAGGGACCTATCTGTCAATTGTGCAACTCAGCTCACTCTGCCTTGCACCTGACAAAGTGAAGCTTCTGTCTTCTACAACAAGAGGTCAAGAGATTGTATTTGATAGTAACAAGATCGAACATTACCTGCTGCTCCCAGATTTGATGTCCACATTTGATGAAAAAGATCTCAACTCTAAAAGAAAAAAATTCTACACCGAGTATATAACCACAATAACTTTCAGTGACTAGATTGCAAAGCCAAATTTCTCTAAACCGATTATCTTGAGGCAGGATGTTAATTGAGTTACTTGAATGCAATTGATTGATCATCTCCTGCACAAGTGCATTCACATCGAAGTGAACCATCACTGTATAAGTGGAACCAGGCACTGGTACTTCACTAAAGTGAACTTTCACTGGTGCGAATGAAACGAGGCACCAGTGCTTGTGTGAGTGGAACCAGGACTGGTTTGGTAAATGAACACTCACTCTGTGAGTGGAACTGACACCGGTTTCAGTAAATTTGTGAGACTATCAGTAATGTTCTACCTCAGCTCGATATTCATCAGTTTCTCTCGAGTGGAAAGTAGCTATGTTTATTTGCAAGTAGTGTATTTTTTAAACTTGTCAAATCCAGTTTTCACTGTTTGTCCATGCTTAAGGTGTTGTGTTAGTAGTCATCTACTATATATATTATGTTCAGGACATTGTGACAGATCATCAGCCTAACCAACCAACCTCGTAAATTACAATTTGATTACTCTCACTTATCTGATTATAAAATACAGCACATATTAGCAGAATCAATGAACCTTACCAACCAACTATATATCCTTCTCATGCTTTCCATTCCACCCACCTACCCAAGCACACACACACACAGAGAGAGAGATATTTTTTGCTCATCAACATGCATTGGAGATTTGGAGTAATCTAGCACTAAAATCATTATGAATTGGGCAGATCAAGGACATCGTAATAGAGGGAGGCTGTTTGAGGGGGTGGGGTGGGGTTAGGGTTAACCACAAGGCTATCCATACTGAGCACTGAACACGTGTCATATGTTATGCCACGAAATATTTATATTTGGGGTTTATAATTTCCTATTTGGCAAACAGATTCTATCAGCAACAACAAAAGAACGATAAGAAATGCAAAAGGAGTGGCTTGCAAACTCTTCAACCATCTCTTCCCCTTCTCCATTAGATGCACTCCTGTGAAAGGGCTGCAAGTTGTCAAGAGATTTTATGACCCAAGATTTAGATGACCTTTACATTTTGCAAAAATTAATATTTGGTGTATAACTTTATTATTATAATTTTTTTTATAGCTCTAATAACTAATAATTATATTAACAACAAATATTTATACACGGTTACAAACAAAACAAGTCCATCCATCTGCGGCCTAAATGTATTCTCTCAGAAGTTACAATGACCTTTTCAACAATCAATTGTCTCCTGACGTTCGACTTGATGCTATATAGCCTTCATCAGGAAAATCAGATGCCACAAGACTCGCGTGTTCATATCTACTAGCTAGTTATCCACCATGTGATACAAACCACACCCTGACACATGCGTCCAACCAGATATACAATAGCAAATTTATTACCATTTATAAAATTTTAATAGAAAGAGCAGCCATTTAATAATAATAATAATAATAATAACAACAACAATATTAACATCAATAAAAACAACAACAATAATAATCCTATTTATTTGTTTATTAATAATAACAGCAAAAAACCACACACAAAAATTAATCTTCCACACACACCAGGAGGCCTGCTGCTGTGCTCATTCAAATTAAAAAGGGAAAACTTTCTACTATTTTTTAAATAAAGTGGACTAGTTCATGTGAATGGGTGTCTATTATAAAATAACAAAACCTTGTGAGGTTATGTGTTTGGAGCTCTATAGAATCTGCACACTTCACTCCATGGACTAGTTATAGAGCTCAAATGTCTGTGTGCTCTCTTTTGGTATTAAAAAAAGTTGCATAGGTAATTCTAGGCTAAAGTTACATGCAGCCAAAGTGGGAGTCCGCAAACTCGATTGCCTCAATTGGTGTTAATGCTGGTTCCAGATTAAGTGCTGGGCAGTTGAAATTGTTATCTGTGGCAGAGGAAGCCCTACTCTACAAAACAAGCGAATTAATTAAGTGCAAGTTTGTTAAGTTATAAGCTAATTATCACAACTACCAACAGATCAAGTCAACATTGAATCGGTTAAGGTAACATACAAATTCTTACAAATACCTTGCAGTGACGACTCAGAGCTCCATAGATTCTGCACACTTCAAGTTTGTGAACTAGATATATAGCTCAAGAGATAGCTCTCTCTCTTTTGATGCAAATTTTTTAAAACCTGCTAAAGTTACATGCAGCCAAAATTGGGGCCCTTGAAACCCCCAGCAGTGGCAAGAGGAAATCTTGCTCTACAATAAGAGTGTTTTCATTAGGCGTTAAAACAAGCCCTAGCCCTAGCCCTAGCCTAGCCCTACTGGTGCTCAAGCGGGCGTGGAGAAGAAATTTTTAGAAAATTGATTATCATCACCCATATTTATCACCCACCGTGTTTTACAGAGAGAGGAAACAAGGACTGAACTTACAACCACAAATGTTTGAAGACCCTTTACCTTTGAAATACCAAAGCCCAGCTTTTTTTTAAATCTGTATTAAATTACCTTAAAAGGCAAAATCTCGCCTAAATCATGTGATCTCGAGTGTGAATTCCTGTTTCGATAATTTTTTGAGTTTTTAGAGTGCACATTAGAGTGCACATTAGAGTGTATATTAGAGTGTACATTAGAGTGTACATTAGAGTGTACATTAAATGTACATTAGAGTGTACATTAGAGTGCACATTAGAGTGCACATTAGAGTGTAATTAGAGTGTACATTAGAGTGTACATTAGAGTGCACATAAGAGGGTACATTAGAGTGTACATTAGAGTGCACATTAGAGTGCACATTAGAGTGTACATTAGAGTGTACATTAGAGTGCACATTAGAGAGCACATTAGAGTGCACATTAGAGTGCACATTAGAGTGTACATTAGAGTGTACATTAGAGTGCACATTAGTGTGTACATTAGAGTGCACATTAGAGTGTACATTAGAGTGTACATTAGAGTGCACATTAGAGTGCACATTAGAGTCAGTGTACATTAGAGTGTACATTAGAGTGTACATTATAGAGTGTACATTAGAGTGCACATTAGAGTGTACATTAGAGTGTACATTAGAGTGTACATTAGAGTGTACGTTAGAGTGTACGTTAGAGTGTACATTAGAGTGTACATTAGAGTGTGTACATTAGTGTACATTAGAGTGTACATTAGAGTGCAGATTAGAGTGTACATTAGAGTGTACATTAGAGTGTACGTTAGAGTGTACATTAGAGTGTACATTAGAGTGCACATTAGAGTGCACATTAGAGTGCACATTAGAGTGTACAGAGTGTACATTAGAGTGTATATTAGAGTGTACATTAGAGTGTACATTAGAGTGCACATTAGAGTGTACATTAGAGTGCACATTAGAGTGTACATTAGAGTGCACATTAGAGTGTACATTAGAGTGCACATTAGAGTGCACATTAGAGTGTACATTAGAGTGTACATTAGAGTGTACATTAGAGTGCACATTAGAGTGTACATTAGAGTGTACAGAGTGCACATTAGAGTGTAAATTAGAGTGCACATTAGAGTGTACATTAGAGTGCACATTAGAGTGCACATTAGAGTGTACATTAGAGTATACATTAGAGTGTACATTAGAGTGCACATTGGAGTACATTAGAGTGTAAATTAGAGTGTACATTAGAGTGTACATTAGAGTGTAAATTAGAGTATACATTAGAGTGTACATTAGAGTGTACATTAGAGTGTACATTAGAGTGTACATTAGAGTGTAAATTAGAGTATACATTAGAGTGTACATTAGAGTGCACATTAGAGTGCACATTAGAGTGTACATTAGAGTGCACATTAGAGTGCACATTAGATTGCACATTAGAGTGTACATTAGAGTGTACATTAGAGTATACATTAGAGTGCACATTAGAGTGCACATTAGAGTGTACATTAGAGTGCACATTAGAGTGCACATTAGAGTGCACATTAGAGTGCACATTAGAGTGTACATTAAAGTGTACATTAGAGTGTACATTAGAGTGCACATTAGAGTGCACATTAGAGTGCACATTAGAGTGTACATTAGAGTGCACATTAGAGTGCACATTAGAGTGTACATTAGAGTGCATATTGGAGTACATTAGAGTGTAAATTAGAGTGACATTAGAGTGTACATTGGAGTGTACATTAGAGTGTACATTAGAGTGTACATTAGAGTGTACATTAGAGTGCACATTAGAGTGCACATTAGAGTGTACATTAGAGTGTACATTAGAGTGTACATTAGAGTGCACATTAGAGTGTACATTAGAGTGCACATTAGAGTGTACATTAGAGTGTACATTAGAGTGTACATTAGAGTGCACATTATAGTGTACATTAGAGTGTACAGAGTGCACATTAGAGTGTACATTAGAGTGTACATTATAGTGTACATTAGAGTGTACATTAGAGTGTACATTAGAGTGCACATTAGAGTGTACATTAGAGTGCACATTAGAGTGTACATTAGAGTGCACATTAGAGTGCACATTAGAGTGCACATTAGAGTGTACATTAGAGTGTACATTAGAGTGTACATTAGAGTGTTCATTAGAGTGCACATTAGAGTGTACATTAGAGTGTACATTAGAGTGCACATTAGAGTGTACATTAGAGTGCACATTAGAGTGTACATTAGAGTGCACATTAGAGTGCACATTAGAGTGCACATTAGAGTGTACATTAGAGTGTACATTAGAGTGCACATTAGAGTGTACATTAGAGTGCACATTAGAGTGCACATTAGAGTGTACATCAGAGTGCACATTAGAGTGTACATTAGAGTGTACATTAGAGTGCACATTAGAGTGTACATTAGAGTGTACATCAGAGTGCACATTAGAGTGTACATTAGAGTGCACATTAGAGTGTACATTAGAGTATACATTAGAGTGTACATTAGAGTGTACATTAGAGTGCACATTAGAGTGTACATTAGAGTGTCCATTAGAGTGTACATTAGAGTGTCATTAGAGTGCACATTAGAGTGTACATTAGAGTGCACATTAGAGTGCACATTAGAGTGTACATTAGAGTGTACATTAGAGTGTACATTAGAGTGCACATTAGAGTGCATATTAGAGTGTACATTAGAGTGCACATTAGAGTGTACATTAGAGTGTACATTAGAGTGCACATTAGAGTGACATTAGAGTGTACATTAGAGTGTACATTAGAGTGTACATTAGAGTGTACATTAGAGTGCACATTAGAGTGTACATTAGAGTGCACATTAGAGTGTAAACTAGAGTGTACATTAGAGTGCACATTAGAGTGTACATTAGAGTGTACATTAGAGTGCACATTAGAGTGTACATTAGAGTGCACATTAGAGTGTAAACTAGAGTGTACATTAGAGTGCACATTAGAGTGTACATTAGAGTGTACATTAGAGTGTACATTAGAGTGCACATTAGAGTGTAAACTAGAGTGTACATTAGAGTGCACATTAGAGTGTACATTAGAGTGCACATTAGAGTGTACATTAGAGTGTACATTAGAGTGCACATTAGAGTGTACATTAGAGTGTACATTAGAGTGTACATTAGAGTGCACATTAGAGTGCACATTAGAGTGTACATTAGAGTGTACATTAGAGTGCACATTAGAGTGCACATTAAAGTGTACATTAGAGTGTACATTAGAGTGTACATTAGAGTGTACATTAGAGTGTACATTAGAGTGTACATTAGAGTGCACATTAGAGTGTACATTAGAGTGCACGTTAGAGTGCACATTAGAGTGTACATTAGAGTGTACATTAGAGTGTACATTAGAGTGCACATTAGAGTGTACATTAGAGTGTACATTAGAGTGGTACATTAGAGTGCACATTAGAGTGTACATTAGAGTGTACATTAGAGTGCACATTAGAGTGCACATTAGAGTGCACATTAGAGTGTACATTAGAGTGTACATTAGAGTGTACATTAGAGTGTACATTAGAGTGTACATTAGAGTGCACATTAGAGTGCACATTAGAGTGTACATTAGAGTGTACATTAGAGTGTACATTAGAGTGTACATTAGAGTGCACATTAGAGTGACATAGTGTACATTAGAGTGCACATTAGAGTGCACATTAGAGTGTATAGAGTGTACATTAGAGTGTACATTAGAGTGTACATTAGAGTGTACATTAGAGTGTACATTAGAGTGCACATTAGAGTGTACATTAGAGTGCACATTAGAGTGACATTAGAGTGCACATTAGAGTGCACATTAGAGTGCACATTAGAGTGTACATTAGAGTGTACATTAGAGTGTACATTAGAGTGCACATTAGAGTGTACATTAGAGTGTACATTAGAGTGCACATTAGAGTGTACATTAGAGTGCACATTAGAGTGTACATTAGAGTGCACATTAGAGTGTACATTAGAGTGCACATTAGAATGTACATTAGAGTGCACATTAGAGTGTACATTAGAGTGCACTTTAGAGTGTACATTAGAGTGCACATTAGAGTGTACATTAGAGTGTACATTAGAGTGTACATTAGAGTGTACATTAGAGTGTACATTAGAGTGCACATTAGAGTGTACATTAGAGTGCACATTAGAGTGCACATTAGAGAGTACTTTAGAGTGCACATTAGAGTGTACATTAGAGTGTACATTAGAGTGTACATTAGAGTGCACATTAGAGTGTACATTAGAGTGCACATTAGAGTGTACATTAGAGTGTACATTAGAGTGCACATTGGAGTGTACATTAGAGTGCACATTAGAGTGTACATTAGAGTGTACAGAGTTTACATTGGAGTGTACATTAGAGTGCACATTAGAGTGCACATTAGAGTGCACATTAGAGTGCACATTAGAGTGTATATTAGAGTGTACATTAGAGTGTACATTAGAGTGTACAGAGTGTATATTAAAATGTACATTAGAGTGCACATTAGAGTGCACATTAGAGTGCACATTAGAGTGCACATTAGAGTGCACATTAGAGTGCACATTAGAGTGTACATTAGAGTGTACATTAGGGTGCACATTAGAGTGTACATTAGAGTGTACATTAGAGTGTACATTAGAGTGCACATTAGAGTGTACATTAGAGTGTACATTAGAGTGTACATTAGAGTGTACATTAGAGTGTACATTAGAGTTCACATTAGAGTGTACATTAGAGTGTACATTAGAGTGTACATTAGAGTGTACATTAGAGTGCACATTAGAGTGTACATTAGAGTGTACATTAGAGTGTACATTAGAGTGTACATTAGAGTGTACATTAGAGTGTACATTAGAGTGTACATTAGAGTGTACATTAGAGTGTATATTAGAGTGCATATTGGAGTATATTAGAGTGTAAATTAGAGTGTACATTAGAGTGTACATTAGAGTGTATATTAGAGTGCATATTGGAGTACATTAGAGTGTAAATTAGAGTGTACATTAGAGTGTATATTAGAGTGCATATTGGAGTACATTAGAGTGTAAATTAGAGTGTACATTAGAGTGTACATTAGAGTGTGAATTAGAGTATACATTAGAGTGTACATTAGAGTGTACATTAGAGTGTATATTAGAGTGCATATTGGAGTATATTAGAGTGTAAATTAGAGTGTACATTAGAGTGCACATTAGAGTGCACATTAGAGTGTACATTAGAGTGCACATTAGAGTGTACATTAGAGTGTACATTAGAGTGTACATTAGAGTGCACATTAGAGTGTACATTAGAGTGCACATTAGAGTGTACATTAGAGTGTACATTAGAGTGCACATTAGAGTGCACATTAGAGTGCACATTAGAGTGTACATTAGAGTGTAAATTAGAGTATATATTAGAGTGTACATTAGAGTGCACATTAGAGTGTACATTAGAGTGCACATTAGAGTGCACATTAGAGTGCACATTAGAGTGTACATTAGAGTGTAAATTAGAGTATATATTAGAGTGTACATTAGAGTGTACATTAGAGTGTACATTAGAGTGCACATTAGAGTGCACATTAGAGTGCACATTAGAGTGCACATTAGAGTGCACATTAGAGTGTACATTAGAGTGTAAATTAGAGTATATATTAGAGTGTACATTAGAGTGCACATTAGAGTGCACATTAGAGTGCACATTAGAGTGCACATTAGAGTGTACATTAGAGTGTGAATTAGAGTATACATTAGAGTGTACATTAGAGTGTACATTAGAGTGTATATTAGAGTGCATATTGGAGTATATTAGAGTGTAAATAGAGTGTACATTAGAGTGTACATTAGAGTGTAAATTAGAGTATACATTAGAGTGTACATTAGAGTGTACATTAGAGTGCACATTATAGTGTACATTAGAGTGTACATTAGAGTGTACATTAGAGTGTACATTATAGTGTACATTAGTGTGTACATTAGAGTGCACATTAGAGTGTACATTAGAGTGTACATTAGAGTGTACATTGGAGTGCACATTATAGTGTACATTAGAGTGTACATTAGAGTGTACATTATAGTGTACATTAGTGTGTACATTAGAGTGACATTAGAGTGTACATTAGAGTGTACATTAGAGTGTACATTAGAGTGTACATTATAGTGCACATTAGAGTGTACATTAGAGTGCACATTAGAGTGTACATTAGAGTGCACATTAGAATGTACATTAGAGTGCACATTAGAGTGTACATTAGAGTGTACATTAGAGTGTACATTAGAGTGTACATTAGAGTGTACATTAGAGTGTACATTAGAGTGTACATTAGAGTGACATTAGAGTGTACATTAGAGTGTACATTAGAGTGCACATTAGAGTGTACAGAGTGTACATTAGATTGCACATTAGAGTGTACATTAGAGTGTACATTAGAGTGTACATTAGAGTGCACATTAGAGTGCACATTAGAGTGTACATTAGAGTGCACATTAGAGTGCACATTAGAGTGCACATTAGAGTGCACATTAGAGTGTACATTAAAGTGTACATTAGAGTGTACATTAGAGTGCACATTAGAGTGTACATTAGAGTGCACATTAGAGTGTACATTAGAGTGTACATTAGAGTGCACATTAGAGTGCACATTAGAGTGCACATTAGAGTGCACATTAGAGAGTACATTAGAGTGTACATTAGAGTGCACATTAGAGTGTACATTAGAGTGTACATTAGAGTGCACATTAGAGTGCACATTAGAGTGCACATTAGAGAGTACATTAGAGTGTACATTAGAGTGTACATTAAAGTGTACATTAGAGTGCACATTAGAGTGCACATTAGAGTGCACATTAGAGTGCACATTAGAGTGTACATTAGAGTGCATATTAGAGTGCACATTAGAGAGTACATTAGAGTGTACATTAGAGTGTACATTAAAGTGTACATTAGAGTGCACATTAGAGTGCACATTAGAGTGCACATTAGAGTGCACATTAGAGTGCACATTAGAGTGTACATTAGAGTGCATATTGGAGTACATTAGTGTAAATTAGAGTGACATTAGAGTGCACATTAGAGTGTACATTAGAGTGTACATTAGAGTGCACATTAGAGTGTACATTAGAGTGCACATTAGAGTGCACATTAGAGTGTACAGAGTGCACATTAGATTGCACATTAGAGTGTACATTAGAGTGTACATTAGAGTGCACATTAGAGTGTACATTAGAGTGCACATTAGAGTGCACATTAGAGTGCACATTAGAGTGTACATTAGAGTGTACATTAGAGTGTACATTAGAGTGCACATTAGAGTGTACATTAGAGTGCACATTAGAGTGCACATTAGAGTGCACATTAGAGTGCACATTAGTGTGTACATTAGAGTGCACATTAGAGTGCACATTAGAGTGTACAGAGTGTACATTAGATTGCACATTAGAGTGTACATTAGAGTGTACATTAGAGTGTACATTAGAGTGTACATTAGAGTGTACATTAGAGTGCACATTAGAGTGTACATTAGAGTGCACATTAGAGTGTACATTAGAGTGCACATTAGAGTGCACATTAGAGTGTACAGAGTGTACATTAGATTGCACATTAGAGTGTACATTAGAGTGTACATTAGAGTGTACATTAGAGTGTACATTAGAGTGTACATTAGAGTGCACATTAGAGTGTACATTAGAGTGCACATTAGAGTGCACATTAGAGTGTAAACTAGAGTGTACATTAGAGTGTACATTAGAGTGCACATTAGAGTGTACAGAGTGTACATTAGATTGCACATTAGAGTGTACATTAGAGTGTTAGAGTGTACATTAGAGTGTACATTAGAGTGTACATTAGAGTGCACATTAGAGTGTACATTAGAGTGCACATTAGAGTGTACATTAGAGTGCACATTAGAGTGCACATTAGAGTGTACAGAGTGTACATTAGAGTGCACATTAGAGTGTACATTAGAGTGCACATTAGAGTGCACATTAGAGTGCACATTAGAGTGTACATTAGAGTGCACATTAGAGTGTACATTAGAGTGTACATTAGAGTGTACATTAGAGTGTACATTAGAGTGTACATTAGAGTGCACATTAGATTGTACATTAGAGTGTACATTAGAGTGTACATTAGAGTGCACATTAGAGTGCACATTAGAGTGCACATTAGAGTGTACATTAGAGTGTACATTAGAGTGTACATTAGAGTGTACATTAGAGTGCACATTAGAGTGTACATTAGAGTGCACATTAGAGTGCACATTAGAGTGTACATTAGAGTGCACATTAGAGTGTACATTAGAGTGCACATTAGAGTGCACATTAGAGTGCACATTAGAGTGTACATTAGAGTGCACATTAGAGTGCTTCATTAACTTATCAACCTCCACCATACACCAGCAGAGAAGAGTTTAATATTCGCGGCTCTTCGTGCTTAGAATCCGATAAACCCTAAGTACTACGAGATACATCACACACTGCACGACTGATTCCCCTCAAATCTTTACTCTCTACACACACACTGCACGACTGATTCCCCTCAAATCTATATCACACACTGCACGACTGATTCCCCTCAAATCTTTACTCTCTACACACACACTGCACGAATGATTCCCCCAAATCTTTACTCTCTACACACACACTGCACGACTGATTCCCCTCAAATCTTTACTCTCTACACACACTGCACGACTGATTCCCCCCAAATCTATACTCTATACACCACACACTGCATGACTAATTCCCATCAAATCTTTCCTCTCTACATACACACTGCACGACTGATTCCCCTCAAATCTTTACTCTCTACACACACACTGCACGACTAATTCCCCTCAAATCTTTACTCTCTACACCACAAACTGCACGACTGATTCCCCTCAAAGCTTTCCACCATTCACAGACTGCAAACATTAAAAAAATATCCCGCCAAACACAGGACAGTTTCATCTCCTCTCTCCATCACTCACCCCCCCCCCCTCTCCCCTCCCCTCCACCCCTTCTCGTCTCCCCTCCCCTCCACCCCTTCTTCCTCACCTCCTTTCTGTTCACCAACAGTGTTGCCTCGTCTTCCATGCCTTGCATAGTTTCTTCTCCCTGTTCCTCCACCTTGTCTTCCTTCTTCATCTCCTCCTCTTCCTTCCCACCCTCCTCACTCTCTGCTGCCTCCATCTTATCTTCATTCTTCTGTTCCTCTGATTTCCCCACTGCAGGCTCTTCCTCAATCTCCTCCTTCGTCCCCAACTTCTCCATTAGTCTCCATAACTACTTCTTCTTTCTCCTCCTCTATTGCAGCCATCTCCTCCTCCTCTACTGCTGCCATCTACTCTTCTTCTCCCGCCAATTCTTTCTCCTCTTCTGCCATGTCTTACACAGCTTCTGCCCTCACCACAGCACTCTGTGTCTGCACAGGAATGCTGCCATCTCCCAGGATTCTCCCTCCTCTTCAGCATCAAGCTTTGCACAACCAGGAAATAAACAATATGAATATTTTATAAACAACATGAGAAGTTGGCCCAATGTGAATATCGAGTACATTTCTTGTGTGTGGGCAGGGCTAATTCATAGTGTGCCAATGTTGTTTTTGCACTAAACCTATAACTAACACCACCAAACCATAATGCAGGACTATGCTGGCACTATAAACCTATAGCTAACACCACCAAACCATAATGCAGGACTATGCTGGCACTATAAACCTATAGCTAACACTAGCAAACCATAATGCAGGACTATGCTGGCACTATAAACCTATAGCTAACACTAGCAAACCATAATGCAGGACTATGCTGGCACTATAAACCTATAGCTAACACTACCAAACCATAATGCAGGACTATGCTGGCACTATAAACCTATAGCTAACACTAGCAAACCATAATGCAGGACTATGCTGGCACTAAACCTATAGCTAACACTAGCAAACCATAATGCAGGACTATGCTGGCACTATAAACCTATAGCTAACACTAGCAAACCATAATGCAGGACTATGCTGGCACCATAAACCTATAGCTAACACCACCAAACCATAATGCAGGACTATGCTGGCACTATAAACCTATAGCTAACACCACCAAACCATAATGCAGGACTATGCTGACACTAAACCTATAGCTAACACCACCAAACCATAATGCAGGACTATGCTGGCACTAAACCTATAGCTAACACCACCAAACCATAATGCTGGCACTATAAACCTATAGTTAACACTACCAATCCATAATCAGGATTATGCTGGCACTATAAACCTATAGCTAACACTACCAAACCATAATGCAGGACTATGCTGGCACTATAAACCTATAGCTAACACTACCAAACCATAATGCAGGACTATGCTGGCACTAAACCTATAGCTAACACTACCAATCCATAATGCAGGACTATGCTGGCACTAAACCTATAGCTAACACTACCAAACCATAATGCAGGACTATGCTGGCACTATAAACCTATAGCTAACACTAGCAAACCATAATGCAGGACTATTCTGGCACTATAAACCTATAGCTAACACTACCAAACCATAATGCAGGACTATGCTGGCACTAAACCTATAGCTAACACTACCAAACCATAATGCAGGACTATGCTGGCACTATAAACCTATAGCTAACACTAGCAAACCATAATGCAGGACTATTCTGGCACTATAAACCTATAGCTAACACCACCAAACCATAATGCAGAACTATGCTGGCACTAAACCTATAGCTAATACCACCAAACCATAATGCTGGCACTATAAACCTATAGCTAACACTAGCAAACCATAATGCAGAACTATGCTGGCAATATAAACCTATAGCTAACACTAGCAAACCATAATGTAGGACTATGCTGGCAATATAAACCTATAGCTAACACTAGCAAACCATAATGCAGGACTATGCTGGCACTATAAACCAATAGCTAATACCACCAAACCATAATGGACTGGCACTAAACCTATAGCTGAAAAAGGTGGAGTAATCCCTACAGATAAAGAGGTAGGTTGTTCCAAGGCGCTGAGTTAAGAGGTGGAGAAGTGGAAATCAGTGTTGAGAGCAGTAGAGAAGGAGCTACCATGCAAAAGATCGACAAGGGACCATCAGAGAGGAGCAGGAAGTTGAATGTCCTCAGAAATGTGGAGTAGCTGATAGTGTAAGCCTTAAAAGTCTCAATCACCTCAATGAAGCCATCTTCTTCCCCTCCCCAGATCTGGCCTACTGCACCTGCAGGCCTTCTTTGTAGGATCAACTTATTGTCTGCTGGCTCCATCTCACCAGATGTGGATGTATGTGCCACCTCTTTGTGGAGCCCCTGGACTCAGTCCTAGCTCTCAACCTCTAGTTAAAAGGATCAGGGACCTGGTTCCAGGACTACTTAACCATGCGGGGTTCCTTGATGATGGAACTTCATGTGACATCCGGGGATCTTCCAAGCTGCACTAGCCGCCATAGGAAGACACTCAGCTTGTGGTCTTCACCTGGAAAGGGGAAAGTCTCTCCTTCACACACTCCCAAAGCTATTTCCCCTTGTCCATAATCCCCCCCTCCCCGAACATCCCCATTGTCAGAGAAGAGTTTGACCTCGGTTCTCCAATTGGCTACCCCTCTCACTGTGATTACTCCATTCTCAAACATGATAGGAAAGTGGAAGAAGTCCTTGCCAGGCTTCTCGATCATGAAGACTCACAGATGAAGACCTCCTTCCTTCGCTTGTGTCTCTCCTTAACAAAGCTTGCCTCTGCCCTCAGATCTTGTCTCCCAAGCCATGCTAAGCCTTGACTGCCTTCGATTCTTCCATGCCAACAGCTGTGTTATCAACTGTATGTAGCCATCTTTCTGACTGGGCTTTTGAAAGCCCCTTCCAGACTCACTAGGTCTCTCCATCAAACTGGCTTCCCTTCCTATCAGGCAACATGCCCTCTCCTTACTCCATTGACCTACCCTACTACAACAACCTTCTAGCTTCGACTACTAGTTCCTGCTTTAAGCACCAACTCTGTCCACTGCTATTCCCCACGCAGGTGATTGATTGAATGCCATTTTCTGCCAAGCCCTGGGTCTCCATCTTCTGGATCAGGATTTCTGTCTCTGCCTCCAGTAGTGGCTGGGCGCTGAGATGATTAAATAAGGTACTCCTCACCATCTTCTCGGTTGTGTCTAAACCTTGTTGACCATCAGGTCGGATACAGTGGGAACGGGGAGCATGACGCCCTCAGGGATGCACTTTCCCCCACAACTCAATGTGCTGTTCTCGCGCCCCCGAAAGAAACACAAGCCCTCACCCCCTGGCACCAGTTGCTGCTGATGTGTTGCTCCCTAATTGGAAAATGCAGAAGCCTGGTGCTGTTGACATCCATGTCATATCATCCCTTCAGTAGCTTGCTGTGGGAAGGAGTTGGCTCCACCCAAGGACATGCTCTCAGTGTCGAGTGTAGATACGGAGAGGATGAGACACCCACTTGGATGCTTGTCATTCCGTCGGGGTGACTTTTATCTCGCTGGTCATCGAGTCGTTGGGGTTGAGATCCAGAAACAGTCCCTCATTGGATCTGTAGGCTGCCTTCAGGGTCAGAGGTTAAACACCCCCTCCCAACTGACTCCAACTCACACTTGGTTGTTAAGGAGAGCAAATGCTCTTTAGGCTAATAGAGTCCCCATCAGCAGCCTCCCCTACCCCCCCCCCCCTCCCCCCCCAACACACACACACACAAAACAAACAACAACAACAACAACAACAAAATATTCTCAATGAACTCTCAGTTGACGTAATAACAATTACAACTTGAAATTGTATTCTCTCGACATTTCAACTAGATGCTCTAGCCCTCATCTGGCTAAGACTCGCTTGAGCCTGCTATATGCCTATTCACCAAGTGCTCCAAAACCACATCTCAGCACATGCGTCTACCCAGGGAAAAATATAAATAAAATTCAAAAAAAAAATATGCAGTAGAGACTGCACTTCCTGCACTTATTTTTTTACTTTTTTGCCTACTTTTTAAAACTGGCAGTTATATATTTTCCAAGATATATTTCTAGTTAACGCATTGTTCACTCTGAATTATTATATTTATGTGTTAAAATAATAATAATAATAAAATGAAGTAATAAAATAATAATAGTAGTATTGATAATAACAAATAATAATAATAAAATGAAGTAATAAAATAATAATAGTACATGTACTAATAATAATAATAATAATAAAATGAAGTAATAAAATAATAATATATAGTAGTAATAATAATAATAAATAAACAAATAAATCGAATTAAATATATATATATATATAATAATGAGTGTTGGCAAGGATGTTGGGAGTATTTGCTGAGGATAGGATTTTGACGGAAGCACAAGGAGGATTTAGGAGACAGAGGAGATGTTCCCCCAGTGGTTGGTGTTAAGAGGAGTTTGTGAAGTGAGGAAGAGCGAGAAAAAGCCTTTCCTGGACATAAGTAAGGCATATGACAGTGTGTGGAGGGAGGGACTGTGGCAGAAGTTGAGGTAGTATGGAGTAGAGGAGAAGCTTGTGAGGACATGTGTAGGATTGTATAGTGGGGTGGAGACGACGGTGATATTGAATGGAAGAAGGTCAAGGTGGTTTGCTGTGGAGAATGGACTTAGGCAGGGATGTCCTTTGTCTCCACTTCTTTTCAATATTTATTTGATGGAAATGGCAGAGGAATTGGAGAGAGCTGAGCTAGGAGTCAAAGTGGAAGGCTGCTGGTGTGGGACACTTATGTATGCAGATGATGTTGTTCTTCTGGCTGACTCAGGGTTGGAACTGCAAGCTATGTTGGATGTGGTGCAGGCTTATGTGTTAAGGTGGAAGATGAAATTTAATAGCAAGAAGAGCTAGGTCATGGTAGTAGTGAAGAAGGAAGCAGAAGTGCATTGGAGGATTGGTGAGGAGATATTGGAAGAGGTCAACGAATTCAAGTACTTAGGAATATGGTTTGATAGGAAACTAAGGGGTAATGTTCAGTTAGAGAAGATTGCAAAGAAGGCAGAAGAGTGGGTTGGAAAGGTACGGATGAGTAGAGTGAATGGGCAGGTGGAAGTAGACAGAGGAAGAATGGTGTGGGAGCTTCTAGCGAGACCCAGTATGGAGCATGCAGCCGAAGTGTGGTGGACAGGAGGACGGAATGCTGAAGTTGGAGTCAGCACAGATGAGAGTGGGTAGGAGACTGTAGGGGGCAAGTAACACAGTAGCAGGAGTGGCAATACGGGGAGATATGGGGTGGAGGAAGCTAGAGGAGAGGAGGGAAGAGATGAAGGGTTTGTTTGGCAAGAGATTAGAGGTGCTGGAACAGTAAAAGTTGTTGTAAATAAACTAAGAGAGGATGGAGGAATTGGATGGTGGAAAGAATATGAGATCTTGAGGAGAAAGTATGAGATAAACAACGAGGTTGGGTCAGTGCGCAAGTGGAAGGGGAAAATGAAGGTGAGAAATGAGAAGGATTGGGAGGAGGAAATAAACGGCAAGAGTACGCTGAAGTTTTATAAATTGGCAAAGAATGGTGGAGGGATGGACAGGTATACGAGGTCCATGCATGGTCAGGAAGGTGTGCAGTTGCAATTTCGACTGAGGCAACTGGTTGTTAGAGGATAAGAAGAGATGTGAGATAGTTAGGGATGAGAGGTGTATAATGTGTTATAGTGGAGCAGTGAAGGATGTGGAACATTTCTTGGTGATATGTGGGGAATTTGAGAGGGATCGGCTGGTTCTGATAGATGAGGTACGCAGAATTGTAGGGGCAGAACAGTGGCTGGATGAATTTAGAAGAGTGAGTAAGGATGGAAAGGTGGCATTGCTTTTGGGGAAAGATGTGGAGGGAGTAAGTGATGCGGAGGTGGGCGAGTGTGTTATGTATTGGGTAGGGAAGTGGTGGCAGAGGAGAAAAGAACTGTTGTATGGTGAGCTGAGGAATGATCTTTGGTCCCTTCCTGTCCCCCCTCTTGAGCAGCAGGACACTTGGATAAAGTACTGTTGATTTTTTAAAATTTATATAGATTGTTATTAGGTTAGTTACTAAATAGTCCCACACTGTGCTGTAATATTTGTGATGGCCTTAACAGGCTCAGCAATATCAAGATTAAATCATTAAATAAAATATGGTGGTCGTGGCTTCAAGTTCAGACTCTTGCTAGTGGCTCCCCAGCAGCCAGGCAAGTTCATTGCACAATCTCGATTGAAACTCGCACACTTGGTGATGATGTGCAATGCCTCCTTCACTAGCAGTTCCTTCTCTCTTCTGACCTGGTCCAATGGTGGCTTCCTCCCACAAAATAGGATTATCCCATGCGTGTACTTCTCTCTAGCACACTTTTTAAGGCATCTTGATGTTCTTTCACTCTGGTCTCCTGTCTTCTGATGGTCTCCCCTATGTAGTACTTCCCACAGCTACAAGAGATGGGGTACACAACACATGAGTGCATATTAGCTGGTAAAACATCCTTCACTCCGCTCAGTTGTGTCCTCCGAGTTCTTCCCGATCTGAAAATGACTTTGATGTTGTACTTCTTGCAGACCCTCCTGATGTCTCTACTCATTCCTGCTACATAAGGTGGACAGGAAATCAAGACAGAAGTCTTAATCGTGGAGGGTACGGCTACTCCACTGTTAGGAAAGGCAGCTGCAGAGTTGTTGGGCATTCTGCTGGTTGGTGTGTACTACATCACAGGCTCGGATGACTATGGAGATGGTCTTATTAGGCGCTTTCCTAAGTTATAGAAGGGCATAGGTTGTCTAAAAGGGGTGCAAGTGAAACTTCATATTGACCAAGTTGCCCCAATGGCCCAGAAACACAGTCATGTGCCTTTTCACAAGCAGGAGAAGGTTGCAAAGGAGATAGCCCAACTGGAGGCAGCAGACATCACTGAAAAGGCATCCCGTCCAACCGAGTGGTATCGAGGATTGTCACTCCTCAACCAAAGAAACCAGAGGAGATTAGAGATTAGGCTATGTGTGGACACGAGAGAGGCAAACAAGGCCATTCTATGCACGATGCATGTAACCCCCACCCTAGATGAGCTCATCACAGCACTAAATGGTGCTACAGTGTTTTAGCAAAATTGACCTCTGATCGGGATACCACCAACTGGTATTGCACCCTTCAAGTCGTTACATAACAACATTCTTGACCCACATAGGCTTATACAGATATAAGCGCCTGTCGTTCGGAATCAATGCAGCTGCAGAAGTGTTTCAACATGAGATCCAGATGGTCATACAGGGTGTTCCAGGACCAATCAATATCAGTGATGACATTGGCAGTGATCAATGCACACATGATCAAGCATTGGAGAAAGTGTTACATAAACTCCAGAAGGCAGGGCTACCCTCAATCTGGAAAAGTGCGAGTTCAGTAAGAACAAAATTGCTCAAGTGACGGAGTATCTCCTGACAAAAAAATGTAGCAGACCTTCACACAGCGACTGAGCTAAAAATTGCATCAGAGGTTCGTTCGTTGGTTTGGCACAATTCAGTGCTAGGTTCATCCCAAATTATGCAACCATCACAGACCCACTGCGGGCACTCACAAAGAAGCACTCTGTTTGGAGATGGGGGGAGAAGGAAGTTGAAGCCTTCAAGGCTGTGAAGACCGGTTTATCGGAATCAGCAACAAATGCGTACTTCAATGTAATGAAATCAGTTGAAATACTAGTTGACACCAGTTCAGTTGGCCTTGCAGCTCTCTTAATACAGGACCAGAGAGTTGTAACATATGCAAGCCGAGCATTGTCAAGTGTTGAAGCACGTTATAGCCAGACAGAAAGGGAAGCCCTTGCGGTGGTTTGGGCATGTGAGCACTTCGATTGGTTTGTGAATGGTGCCACCACACTTCACTGTCATTACTGACCACAAGCCACTAGAGACTATCTGGCAGAAACCTACACCACCTCTCAGGATAGAGCGTTGTGGCCTGCGTCTACAACCATACAAAATGACAGTCAAGTATCGACCAGGTGCAGACAACCCGGCAGACTACTTCATGGCAGAGTTAGCAGAAGCGGCCATTCCACTGGCCATGACAATTGAAGAAGTCCAGCGTGAAACCGCACGGGATAGCACCCTGCAGGCAGTCATCAACTTGACCTGCAACAGCAAGTGGCATGACACTTCACAATACATTTGGATCTGACATCAATCAGGAGGCTCTGCGAGGGTACAGCAGAGTAAAAGACACTTTGACAGTCAATAAGAGTGGAGACCTGGTGTTGAGAGACTACAGAGTGGTCATTCCCCCTTCAACACCGGGCAGTCGAGTTGGCACACAAAGAATACCAGGGCATCTGCAAAACCAAGGCTCTACTTCGCTCAAGTGTGGTTACCCGATATAGATGCGGCTGCAGAGGAAGCTGTGAGATGATGCATTCCCTGTCAAGCTAATACAGCACATAGGATGAATGAACCATTGTTCATGCTACCACTACCTCGAGGACCATGGGTAGACATCAGTATGGATTTTTGTGGACCTCTACCCACTGGAGAGTATCTGCTTGTCATTGTCGATGAGTTTTCACGATATCCGGTGGTGGAAGTTGTCAAGGGTACCTCAGGGGACAAGGTCATTCCTGTAGTCGACAAAATATTCAGTCTATTTGGATTCCCTGAGGTCATCAAAACAGACAATGGACCACCGTTCATGACCTACCTTGGCCAGACCAGTGTTGACCCTGAAGCTCTGCTATCGCTCGGCAAAGTATTCTGGCCCGACTTACTTTCAAGCAAGCCTAGCGCTCTCATTCGAGCTGACGATTTGGAGAGTGTTTAGTGATGAAGAAGGCATTGACCGTGAGTTTAGCTATAGTTAGCTGTGCAGAGTAAGCAGCATGAACTGCAAAGGCTTCCTTGTTGTGGGTATCCACGAATTATTATTTTTTATTACCTCTGTGGGTCACAAAGAAGGACTTTTTTCCCAAACATCAAACCATAGTAGACTTCACCTAGTAGTTTCCTTGTGTTTTACTTTAATCTGTTGTTGTTTGTTGCTTTCTGCGATGGTCATGTATTGTGCTAGCATGCATATGTATTTACACTTCTGGAATGTCAGATCAAAATATCAAATTGTGGTACATACTAGATGTAAAGTAATATGTTTTCATTGTTATGAAGACACATTCAAAACCCTCATTCCTGTGATAGGGCACTTCGTTTTGTCTCCTGAAACATATTTCACATTATTGCCTATGGTATTAGAGTATTCACAGTAAATCTTGTATTTTTTTCCTTCGACACCTATAATGATAAAAATAACTACATGATTAAAAAATATCATTTATACATGAAGGTTTACATGAAGGTTGCTTATCATCAAAACAAAGTTCAAATGAGATTAACCTCAATGTGGTTTTGTGGTGTGTTTCTATGGCAACACACACTAACCACACTGTTGGTCAATACAAATGCTATCACATGTGGTATGGTTGCTAAGGAGTTTTATGAAGTATTGCTGAGATAGCAAGGCATATCTTCACATGGTTGCATTATGAAATAAAGTCACGACTTTTTTTTTTGCACATTGGAATCAGCAAACACAGAGTCCGATGATCCAACGACACAAGCTGATCATCTTCTAATCTAGGTGGCGTCTTTCCACAGATAATGGAGACTGGTGTCTTGTAGTTTTTCCTGGTGGTGAGCCCGTGCTTGGCCCAGCAGCCATTTCATCATGACAATCACATGCAAAGCCTCCTCACTCCAACACCCAAGGCCTCGGTCGCAATTGGGATGAAAAATTGGGATGAAAAACAATCATTTGGACTTGCTGTGTGTCACCATCTTTCTCTCTTCCCAGCTGTTTGGGTGTTAGCAGTAGTACTAGTTGTGGTTTGAGCCTGCAAGGTGGAGATGACTGTCATATCAAGTGTGGTGGGTTGGCATCTATACCAATTTGGGAGGAGGATGTCAGCAAGGCAACTGCTTGAATAGGGAATCAGAGAATACCTCCTTTTTTGTTGGGCCAAAGCAGCTCATTGTGTTAGCTGCAAAGAGAGCATCTCAGATGGCATTGTGTCAGTTAATCCTGTCTCCATCCACAACTGCATGCTGTGTGGAGTCAGCCACATCATGGCAGTTACAGATGGGGCAATGGCTTTTCTCCTCGGTCATTCTCAGAACCACCCAGCCAGTCAGAACTGTCGGTCATCAATGTGTAGTCTGAGAGCAGCTAAGGGGGTATATTGAGCAAGTCCCCATCATGTGGAATAGCGTTACAGCATGGGAACAAATGTTTGGAGTGGATTCCTATAGGTTTAATGACCTCATCCATTTTGTGTGAGAATGAGACTTGGCAGAGTCGAATATCTATGCCCTCAATGCTAATCCATGAAGGGTGGTTCTGGCTACCACTGTGAGATCTGTGACTGCTCCTGGCAGATGATATGAGAGAGTCAGGAAGCATCCCAGGAGTCTCCCTATAAGAAGACGGGACTGCTCTAGAGAACTGATAAATATTGCCTTGCCATATAGAGAGAGGCCTACCTGAAATTCAGTCCTCCCATAGAATTAGGCAGCGAAGCTTTGCACCAGGGCCAATCTGGAATGGGACATCTTCAAGAAATTCCCTCATTAGTTGTCAAAGTGATGTGGCTTGTTTAGTATAAGCAGTTGTTTTCATTTGTCCATCTTCCATATCCTTGAGCCTGCCAAGACTAGTCTGACTTTCTCAGAACATTGAAGTCACAGAAATTCATAGGACCAATGTGAGAGCCAATGGGAGAGCCAAGGAGGCACAAACTATTCCTGGTGATGGATATTTCTGAGTGGGTTGATGGAAGGTCATTGTCCTCGGGGAAGGGGTCCAGGAGATCACCTGTTTGACACCACACCAGCTTTGGATGAAATAATCTCCAGAGGTTTGGCTATCTTGCCTTTTTGCACCTCCTCTTTGCATTCCTTCTATCCATTTTACAAGATTTTATATGTAGACTTGATGCATCAATTGACGCACATGCGTGAACAACTAAGCGAGCGATTACTACGAAATACCATAAACAATCGTATTGGTCGAAGTTTCTATTCATGGATGGGCTGGTTTCGAGTTGGGCTTTTCTCCTGTAAGCATTAATTTACCTCGTAAGTGGGCAGATAACAAACAAACTCTGGGGTTCAATAATGGTTTAATGAGCCCCGTGTAAATTTGTTGCTGTTGTTGTTTGGTCAAGGCACTAGCCCATTATTTTAGGTGCAGGCCCATTTTAAGCATTGGTCCATTGGGTATGCTCTATTGCCAGTCAGGGCCTGGTGGACACTGTGGGTGTTTTACAAGCACCTCAGATGATGGTTGTGCGAGACAAGCAGAGGTCACAGCCTTGGATTATTTAGCAGCATGGGAGCATGAAAGACTGGCACCATCTGTAGACCTCCCATAGTGGCTGTAGACTTCCCATAGTGACTGTACACTTCTCATAGTGGATGTAGACTTCCCATAGTAGCTGTAGACTTCCAATAGTGTCTGTAGACTTCTCATAGTGACTGTACACTTCTCATAGTGGCTGTATACTTCTCATAGTGGCTGTAGACTTCCAATAGTATCTGTACACTTCTCATAGTGGATGTAGACTTCTCATAGTGACTGTACACTTCCCATAGTGGCTGTAAACTTCTCATAGTGGCAGTAGACTTCCCATAGTGACTGTACACTTCTCATAGTGGATGTAGACTTCTCATGTAGACTTCCCATAGTGGCTGTAGACTTCTCATATTGGCTGTTGACTTCTCATAGTGGCTGTAGACTTCTCATAGTGGCTGTAGACTTCTCATAGTGGCTGTATACTTCTCATAGTGGCTGTAGACTTCCCATAGTGGCTGTATACTTCTCATAGTGGCTGTAGACTTCCCATAGTAGATGTATACTTCTCATAGTGGCTGTAGACTTCCCATAGTGGCTGTAGACTTCTCATAGTGTCTGTAGACTTCTCGTAGCAGCTGTCCACTTCTCATAGTGGCTGTAGACTTCTCATAGACTTCTCATAGCAGCTGTAGAGTTCCCATAGTGGCTGTAGACTTCTCATAGTGGCTGTAGACCATAGTGGCTGTTTTTGCAGGTTTAAGTAGTGACTTGGTAATAATGTGTTGATGTTCATAACATGGTGTGTCATTATTGATCTTGCAACTAAGTATATATCAGGAGCCAATCTTTGTCATGTTCAGCTTCTATCTTTCGCACAAGCTGAATAATGTCACAGAGTCTGCATTCGAATGGGGAAGAACCAATGACACTTACCAAGAAGTCAAATCGAAGTTTGGAATGATTGGCTAGTGATTTAATTTCACCATACAAGCCATAAATGATCAATTACAGTTGAAGCCAATAATGGTAGCCGCACATCACACAAGCTTTAAAGTCTATAATTCCAAGCTTGGAGAATCGAGGTCAACTTGGTTAGCAAGGTTAAGGACAGAAGAAGGCAAGTGAAGTCTTGTTCCTAGGAACAAGGAATTGCATTTCCTCCAATATCACGGGAAACTTATCTAACATTTTTGAAACACTGGTTTCATAAATGATCTTACAGTGGCATAAATTCTACATTTGAGTGCAGTACCAACCAAATCACATTCTACATCTGGTTCTGATAATAACAAATGAGTGGATGTTCCGATGCCAAGCTCTGAATGGCTTACTTGACATACTCCAACATTTAGAAGAGTGCTTAAAGTCTAGGCATACTCTGTTCTTGTAATCAACTTCAGATCAATAATTGGCTGTGCGCACTTCACTAGGATCAATGAAAGTAAACATGTATGCTTGAAGAAATTCTAGGACATCAGTGCTATTCTACTAGCATGTGTCTGAAATGCTAATGAAAATTTATTTCAAGGCTTCAAGGAAACTAAAGCAAAGTGACAGCCATCATAGTCTCAATGTCATTTAGCTGCCTAGCTATCCTCCGAGACCTATCACTGCTCTTACTACTACCTGCATCTTTGTCAAAATAAGGGGGGAAATGGCCACTTATCCAAAATACACTTTAGGCAGTGTTCTGAACTAAGCCTATGAGTTGTGGAGCGTTTCAAGACTCATAGCTGTGCTATGTTATAAAATTCTGATTGAACCTCAGTGAACTCACTCCAACATTTAGAAGAGTGCTTGAAGTGTTAAAATATATCCTATCTAGCGTGACAGGTAACTTCTTTAGATCAGCAGCAGCACAAAGGGAGGCTAACTGGCACAAACAACCAAGACTAAATTCTTTAGGCTGCTTTAATCTTTACCTGTTCAAAACTGAGTTGTTTCATTTACACTGGCTGTGTCAGAAACAAACCCATTACATTTACCCAAGGAACTCTTCTTGTTTGAATTTCATTTGCTAAAGCTTTTTTGCTCTCAGATGGACTTATTACAGATTGGCATAGCCAGAAAGCATTGTCTAGCAGACTCCTCCCAGTAGCATAATTTTCAGGCCTGGTCTAATTGGTGGCTTCCTCCCACTAAATATAATGTAAATTGTTCCATGCATGTTCAGCAATTGCAGATTTCTCTTCAGTACACTTTTTACAGGCATCTTGGTGTTTTTTCCCATTCTGGTCTCCAGTCTCTGTTGGTCTCCCCTATGTAGTACTTCCCACCGCTTCAGAAGATGATGGTAAGCATATAATATTTTGTATTTAGCTTCTCCTACAAGTGAAGCTATTACTTTGTTGATTTCAGGAAAGCAGAATGATGTGCCACATCCATGCTAGCAGTTATCCTTCTGAACCATCAACTCCAGAACTCTCAGACTCAACATCTGCTTTTGATGGTGATCATGATTATAATCCTCAACTCTCCCCTCCAGTTATTCTTGGGCCTGAACCAACCAAGTCCATAGGGTTCATTTGTCAAGCAGTGAGTAATGTATATTGTACTCCATCATCATGTAGAGCCACCTAGGCTTTTACCAACCTTTCTCTCATTTGTTGGTAACAACCTTAAATTTAATGTCACTGGCTAAAAACTATCCCTGGCTCTTACGCAATCCAAAGTTAGACGGGGTATTTTGTGGAACATGTTCACTTCTCCTTTCCAGTACTAAAATAAGAGACTAAGGCCCGCTTGTAAATATGACTAAATGCAAGTGATAATGCTTTCATAATAATCGAGGATGCCTTCATTTTTAAGGCCACAATAGACAATCCCACTTCTGATAAGCACGAATGAATGCGAGCAAGCATTATCAATATCTAGCGTGACAATTTATTCTTGCTGTACTTTTAAACACCTTAGTCAAAACCCAGCATGAATGCCACCTGTTAAACACATTAAACCTGGATGTCCCACATCCAGGCATGTCAATCTACAGTGAGACACCCACACATTGCACAATTGCATTGTATCGCACATGGTCCTCGAGTTTGCAGAAGCTTGACACATTTTGACAGTAGTACAGTCAGTTTCTTGTCGACAGAGAGCCATTCTTGCTTAGACTCTAGCTAGTTACTTATTTATAGCTTGTATCCTCAGATGTCTGAGACTGGAACAGCATGGAGGGCTTTCCACAACAGTGTTGATGAGAGTGAATGGGAGGAGGCCATGGAAGACCATTATACCAGTGAAGCTTTCAATGCCCTAGAAATCCTCTGCTGTAGTTTTGAAATTTTTCTTGTGAAACAATGGCGATACTACAGCTCAGATAAGACCTCAATCACTGAGGCAAACCTCCATCATTTCTATTTTGTGTTTTCTCATCATTTATAGTCGGTACATGCACTATGTATGTGCATGCACTTAATGCATGTAGGGGTGCACAATTCAAGGCAAGCGATCGATATTGAGCAATATGTGGGGTGTTCCAAGACACAGCCATTTCTGAGTAATGTGCAGTGCTGGTCCCAAGCTGCCCAGTTAAAGAGAATTTGAGTATCAACAATATCACTCAAACCCTGAATAGGTCTCAGTTTAAGGACTTCTTCAAGAAAAAAGTCACTAACCCATTTCTTGACCATGTTTCATGCGACAGCACAGCATCAATTCTCAGTCTTGTCAATTATCTATCTATGCTGCACTCAAAGATAGGAAAGGAATACTTGTTTTAGCCTCAATACACATAAACTTTGAAACTGAAAGTGTAGATCATGTTTGTAAGTTGTTTGCTCAGAATTATTACTCATGCAGAATGGAGAAGTTTTTGGTTGACATTTTGTCAAATTGAGTGCTCTAAGCTTACACAGTTAAAATAGTGGTAGGATGAGGTAATTTGGGAAAGGTCCAATATTTTGCATTATAACCTTGTTCATAAAAGCTCTCATAATTGTTATTGTTGAATACCACTTCATACTCACTGTGCTGGCCATTCATTCAACCATGCCATCTTGAATTTCATGCTATATACATTCGATCAGAAATAACCTAACCCTTTCTGCAAACCACCCTCCTAAAATTTCTGCAGTAGAATTCTTGTGCGTAAAGTTCCTCTTCTCATTAGTTGATACTTGTTGGGTCAATAACAGTTGCAGTTGGGAAAGATGGTTCTTCCATTTTGGTCATTATTTAAAAAAATATATTTATGATTATTATTACTTATTATCGTTGTTGTTGTTGTTGTTGTTATTATTATTATTGTTGTTGTTGTTGTTAATATTGTTGTTGTTGTTGTTATTGTTATTATTTTTTTGGTCATTATTATTATTATTATTATTATTATTATTATTATTATTATTATTATTATTATTATTATTATTATTATTATTATTATTATTATTATTATTATTATTATTATTATTATTTTTATTTTATTTTTTATTTAAATTTTTTATTCTTTTAGTGCTATTATTTATTACCTTTGTTTTATTTTTCCACATCCGGGTCACATGTGGTTCGTATGCTAGATGCGTGTGGCAGGGTGTGGTCTGTATCATGTGAATAGATAGCTACCAGTATATAACAAGCTCACGCAAGTCTTAGCATCTCATTATTCCTGATGAAGACCAGAGCATCTAGTCGAAACATTGAGAGTAAAAAAAATTCAAGTTGATTTATTGAGAAAGTCCTTGTAAGTACATACTTTTATTTACTCACTCAATGTTTCGGCTAGTGGCTCTAACCTTCATTAGGAATCATTTAACCAAAATATCAATTGATCATCAAGAAAGTCGTACTGTCAACTGAGATTTTATTGAGGGTAACGTATTATTGAGGGTAACGTATGCAATTTGCTGTGACAATTCCAGCTGGTTTGTGTGGAAAAGTTTGTATATTACTGACTGATCATGCACACACACACACACACGTGCACACACATATGCACACACAAATGCACACACTCTCTCACACACACACACACACACTCACACACATGCACACACAAATGCACACACAAATGCACACACAAGACAGACATACACATGAATATGCAATGCATACACACACATGCACATATATACACATGGCGCATGCACACACACATGAATAAACTCAATATACTTCCTGTCTTAAATTGACTAGGTACACAGTGCAGAGTATGCCACAGGAAATGAGTGCTTGGCTAATAATCTCTAAGTTTTCCTAGCAAGTCAGTTCTCATGAGAGCTTTTATCATCATGGACATTCGACATTGCTTGTTAATAGCATCTGCAGTATGTCTTCTTTCTTTGATTCAATTCTCCTCATGTCAGCAGCAGATTCCTACATTCATGGAGGGAACCTTCTTTCCCCGAAAAGGCTCTAACAATGCTCTCGAGACTGAACAAGAAGTATGCAGGGCCACCGTTGGCCAGATTAGAAGGAATTCTGCAAGATTCAACAGAGAACTAGTCACCAACACCAATCCTGCAATAAACTTTGCTACTGCAGATAGTCACATCATGTCCTCCAGAATGCAGTCACTTCTGGATACTCTTGCAAGTGACTATTATAGATCCACCAGCAAAAAAATGACAATCCTGAAGGCATGGACTCCCTTTCCCGACAATCAGCTTAGTGGGTTAATGTCCCTGGTAAGAACAATGAGAAACTCTTGTTAGACAAAATGTTGCTGTGCACAAGTTATTTGTGGTACCCATACATCTGTGTATTTGTCCTTGACGCATGGCCACAGCTAAAACTTTGCAAAGGTGACTAGGCTATGTTGTTATTTACGGTACCTATATGTCTGTGTATGTGGTAAGTGAAACATCCCTAGCCCTAGCATCTGCATGCCAAGTGTACAATGCCTTCACTTTAGATTGCCCACTTGGTTTAGTGCAGCTTCTGCAAGAATTTCATCTTTCCTTTCAAGATCTTGCTAATTGTTGATGGGATCAATTAAAGTTCTGAAAAGGTTCAGCCTGAGACACCTTCTCCCAGTTTGTGAGTGAAGGATAGATCATCTGTACATTTGTGTTGAGTACTCATGAAAGTCAAGACAAGAAATCCAGTTGAAGACAGAAAAGTGCTTGATTTGGAACTCTGCAGCTTATCATGCATGGAGTGAGGTTTAGCGAGCAGCTAGTTCATGTAGCAATTATTCTCTTAATAAGGAAATCACATGACCTTAAGTATGCTTGGCACAAATTTTTATATGACACGAAGCAGGAATATGACAATAAAGCAAAAACCAGTTTTTAAGTAATGTGTAAAGGAAGCAATTTAGAACTTCAAAACTTATGATAGTAAAAGGGATATTCTATTAACAGGTATGAGAGTGGGACCCTATATAACTGCTCTTCAAACTAGAGTATCATCTGCTGTTGGTGCAAGTTACCTAGAGTAGAGCTGTTGAATGTTAACTAGGAACCTCGACTATGGTAATGCCAGCATGTGCTGCACTAGTAACCTTGGTATGGTAATGCCAGCATGTGCTGCACTAGTAACCTTGACTATGGCAATGCCAGCATGCGCTGCACTAGTAACCTTGACTATGGTAATGCCAGCACTAGGAACCTTGACTATGGTAATGCCAGCATGTGCTGCACTTAAGAACCTTGACTATGGTAATGCCAGCATGTGCTGCACTAGGAACCTTGACTATGGTAATGCCAGCATGTGTTGCACTAGGAACCTTGACTATGGTAATGCCAGCATGTGCTGCACTATTCTTGTGCTGTCTTCGGAAACTTGAAAAAAATGTGCAGGTATAATATCGACAGTCGCAGCTGCTGTTTTTGGCAAGGTAGGCTTCGTTCTTTTTGGGAGGGAAAGCCTTAGGAAGTTCCATATCTGAATATTTCAGCAAACACAATGAACTAACTATAAAATTCCAGATTTGTCCATTTCTTGATTAATCCCTCTTCCATATTTCATCTTTTAGGTCGATCTGTGCATGTACGACTTCCTGATGGCAGTGACTATAATCAATTCCTGACGATGGCAGCTGGAGCAGGAGGGTTTGATTGGGTACACTATGCAAGATCTACCTTTGTGCGGCTAAGTGTGATCCCCTCCAGTAAGTGATGGGGCTTGTTTGGTGAAAGAAGTGGTGATAATGTTAAGATTGTGTGTATAGCTAAATTCTTTTCCTTGATAAAGAATATAGATAGATCGTGTATATGCATGAAATATTCTTACTGTTAGTGGGGAAATTAATTGAGATCAAGGTATAGTGGTATGTTCTTCACTTGTGGATTATTGAGAAAGTCTACATTATGTCAACTGAGAGTTCGTTGAGACTTCACTATGTCTGCCAGTTACATGGAATTTGGTAATGGTCATCACAGCATATTGTACACATGTATAGCAGACTACACAATTAATGTAGTTTGTACTTTGCGGACGACTTTTTAAGGTTAAAATCTAGCATTACACATGGTAAAGGGGTTGTAAACAATAAAATCAAAAAAGTGTGGTTACGACTTTAGAACTCTATAGATTCTGCACACTTCACTTTATGAACTAGATATATATATATATCAAAAGATAGATCTCTCTGTGTGCTCTTTATTAATACTAAAATGTAGATAAGTATAACTATGCCAAAGTTGCATGCAACTAAAGTGGGGGTACCACAAAACCTGAGGGCCTGAACTGGCTGAAGTGTGGCTCCTGATTAAATATTCCAGAGCAAGCCCTGCAGATACGAGTGTTTTCATTAAGCAGCTAGTAAGTGACTAGGAGGTCAAGCATGTCCAAGCTAATGAAAACACTCATAGTACTGAGTATCAAGTACAGCTTCCTGTTACCACACTTGCTGTCTGGGAGCCACACCTACAGCCAGTTTAGGCACTCTGATTTTGAGGTCCCTCCACTCTGCATGTAACTTTGGCATAATTATACTAACCACATTTTATTTCAAGTCCATACAGTGAAGTATGCAAAACGTATGGAGGTCCAAAGTTGTAGCCACAAGTTGATTTTTATTATTTTTATTTTATGGTTTATTGCCCTGTTAATGTAAGAGGAACAAGTCTCTAGCAATTTATCTGGTAAAGGGTTTTATTACTTGGAATTAAGCATTAACGGAATTGCGCACACCATCATACACATTCCTTAGTCAAATCTTGAAAAGTAGTTCCGACTCTTGTTTGAGCATGCCAATTGTACATTATTATGTTGGCAGTCATGGCTTCCTGGTTGGCTCCTCCTTAGATTTGCAGCAAAATTGGTTACTTGCAGAGGCTACTTGCTCACCATAAGTTTCCTTCTCTGCAGCAACAGAAAGTTGCACTCCACTCTCACTATATAGCATGCTTCATGGTGATCAAGATCAAAAGCTATAGGCAAGCCTACTATTAGTATGAACCACGAATAAGGCAGGAAGCCAACCCTGAATAAATGAAGGCTCATATTTCAGCTGAAACTCACAAAGCTTATTAGCTGCCTCAGTGTTGGTTTCAGTTGTTAGCTCCAAAAAGACTCCCAGCGTGCCTGAAACTTTCATAAGGTAATAAACCTGATGACCAGAAAATTCTTGAAACCCATCTTCAAGGTCTGAATACTCCAAACTTTCTGAAGTATATCACAACTCCTCAGTTACTTGAGGCAGAAAAAAGGTGCTGTTTCCGATCAATTCAGCTTACTCACATACTGTTTTGTAATCAGATTGGGTAATGGTCATCCTTCACATGACTTGAGCAATGCAGAGCTGTACAGCTGAATCAATAAGCTTCCTCAAACAAAAAAGCAAACATCAATATATGCATGAGCACTTTTAGCAATAAACATGGCATGGAATAACATCTGCCTTGTTTGGTTTGCTTGGGAGTTCTCCTGTACAAATCTTGCCGAGTCTTTGAAGGAGGCTGTAGCAGATCCCTGACTAAGTGTTACAACAAAATAACAAGATATAGCATGTGCTAACTTGCCTAGTATACGTTAGATGAAAGGCTCGTTAGTTGGCTATTGCTTGGTGATCTGCCATAATGTTGAACCTTTAAAAAATAAATAAAAAGTTAATTTAATTTTTTTCCCAACTTAATTTACCAAAGAAAAGTAAATGAGTAGACCAAATACAGTTAAATGACCCTTATCTTTAACAATCATTATGGAGGTTTTAAAACCTAGTATAATATTGGTGTGTATGGTTTTTAAAAGAATCATCTAACTGGTTATGGCATACTAGGGAACACGTTTGTTTCCTTTCTTATTTTACCAGTCTATCCAAAAAATATATATAGCTGTGTTTGTTTTTATAAATGTTACAATAGAAGAAAGGGGGGAAAGGCATTTTACTTGCTGTGATACGTTGAGAGTTTGTAGGTCTGTCACTCTATGAATCTTATTACAGTACTAGACATGAGTGCAATAACTTGTAACAATTCAAATTTAACCAGCGATCTACATTCAAGTATACACTAGTGGTTTAAAATGTGCACTAAATTAAGTATGCTATGGATCTAACAATTAAAGATCCATCTGTATTGACTTCTAGGATATTTGTTGTAATGGTTAACATGCCCTACACCTATGTAGCTCAATAGCCTTAATTAATAGTGGCCTTAACTACAATATCCTTGACCTTAACACAAGCCTAGATGACAAACCCGACCACAAATTAGTGTTACTTTGTGAATTCGCACTTTATCTGAATTTTGTGATGCAAGTGGTAAATTTTCTATCAAGGCATTTCCTGTGGTCTTTCTGAAGTTCAAAAGTGCATTGCTGTCCCACAGTGGGAATTATCTATATACTTGTTGTGTCAAGTTTCAGAGTGTTTTATTTGCCATACTTGCAGGCTGCAAGAGAAACGTTGATGCTGTCTTCATGCTGGACAGGTCTGGCAGCGTGGGAAGATATAACCACTATATTGCCCTGGGTTTCATAAATGCTGTTGCTGTCTTCTTCAGTATTGGACTTAAAATGAGCCGGTTTGGTGTTGTGGCATACTCTTCTTCAGCTATATACCATCCAGTTTGATTTGGATGACTACCCTACTTACACCACTCTAGAGGCTGCAGTCAATAATATTGATTGCACTGGAGGTGGCACGAATATGCCAGCTGCTCTTGATAATGCACGCTTCATTCAAGATGTTTCTAGTAACAGGGGAGCAAGGCCAAGCTCAGAAGGAATTCCAAAGATTGCCATCCTCATTACAGGTAATGTGGGTGTATTTAGGTGGGTTGGTCTTGACTCATCTAAAATACTGGGAAAGGGAGAAATTTCCCCCCCCACTACCAAAACCCCTTTTTGAACTGCAACCTCAGCAGCATACTTTAGCAGCTTGTACACTGAGGTATTGACATTAATGTCACATCTCCAGAAACTATCTCTCTTGGTTTGTTAAGAATTCACGAGGAAAACATTTAAGAATTTTTATCACGGATGAGATATTGCCACTTGATTATGGTATGGCAGTAGTTTCTTTTGCCTTGTGGTCCCAACTGCATGTGCAGACTACAAGATAAATTGTTGCCATTAAATAGATATGTGAAATTGAATGGGATACCAATATTATCAAGTGCAGCTCGGGCTATTATATTCTACAGTGTATATAAATCTTATTGTACCTGATTACTGTGAGTTGCCTTTTGTCCTTTCGTTCTTTTAAAATCATAGATGGCCGATCCTACCGTGGCAACCTGTTCAGGGCTGCCAACGCAATCCGGAATGCAGGGATACAAGTTTATGCTGTGGGTATTGGGAATATTGACCGCAACCAGCTGAACTTTATAGCATCTGATCTGATGATACGCATGTGTTTATTCTCCGAAGTTATCTAGATGCCGCAGGATTTGTGGATTTACTGAGTGTCCTCACGTGTGATAGTGAGTAAAAAATATATTTGGTAATTTTGTTCTTGTTTCCGACCTTAGCTGTCATCTTCTCTCTTCATATTTTATTTTGTTCCCTTCCTTAATTATCATCTCTAACTTCATTATAATCTCTCTACATTGTTCGTCTTTTCTCCACTACTACCTTTTTCCTCCATACCCCTACCTCTCTCTCCTCTCTCAACTTCCTCCTCCAATCTTCACTCAGCTCCTGCAGCTATTGAGCCTGGAGACAACACGACTACAGAAGTTCCAGATGGTGGGATTAAATATTTCCAGACCAGCTGTATTTTATTTTCAAATAATGTCTTAGTGGAGCTAATATATGTAAATTGTAAACCTGAGTGAAAAATCATGTAGTCCCCAGCCAGGCAGACATTTTCTGCAGTGAAAGTAAAATGAGCTGTGTACCACTTGAGTGCAGAGTTATAGGAGAGGGAGCTATTTTAAGGGGGACTAACCAGCGCCTAATGAAAACACTCATCCCTAGAGCAGAGCTTCTTCTTGCCATCAACTGTCTCACACTTTGCAATCCGAAGCCACAATTGCGGCCAACTCAGACCTTCAAGATTTTGAGTTACCTCACTTTGGAACTTAGGCATAGTTATACTTATGCAACATTTTAGTATCAAAAGAAAGCACAGAGAGAGGTTGTATTTTGGGCTATATAGTGAAGTGTGCAATGGAGCTCTAAAGTCATAACCATGTGATTTTGATAGACTATGGTTTAGTCCCCCCTTGGAACTAGTGCACATTCATAGAGCTTCAGTATGCCTTAGTTGCTATTGCTGGGGTCAGTGGTAGATTATTGCATTATCAGCATGAGCAAGAACTATATAGACATAAAGTAGGTAGAGTTATGTTTGCATATTATTAGAGCAGCCGCCTCTATAAAGAATGGAAATTTCATAACCGTACAACATAATGTGTATGCCGAGTTTTACCTCATTCGCTATGCATATGTGTGGGTGCAGTGGACAATAGTAGGTGCATTGTCCCAGAAACCTTAAAAACAGTGCATTAAACAATCCAAGGATTATTCCATCCTTCCATTGACTTGCATCACTATGTATCCCCATAGAGCTATTGTCAGCTTACTTCAACCTCTTCTTCATCCCAGTGTGATGTTGATTCCCGTGTGTGCCCTCATAAAGCTATTGTCTGCATACATCACCCTTCCCTTCCTCACACAGTTCAGTGTGTCTCCATAGACAAATATTATTTAGAACTCTTAAATACCTAAATGCAATATAATGTTATCTAATTTTATCTCCATAGAGTTATGCTCAACCCAACTATGTTTATAAATGATATACGTTAACATCTATCACCCTAATTCAGTGTTTGCATTTTACCCGGGTAAAACCTATTTAACCCAACCCAGTTGGTAAAACCTGTATTTTAGGTATTTCGCCAAGGTTTTACCCCTATTTTATCCGCGGTTTTTACCCGGGTTTTACCCAGGTATTACCCAGTGATATAAAACACTTATTTGTAGCCCTGTCATAGCCCTGTCCCAGAGCCACAAGTCTCTGGGTGGTGGTGGACACCAGGGCTATTGCAAATACCACGGTCATCATTCACTGCTTACAGTTTAGTAAGTGTACTGCAATTACAAAAATGAGAAAGTCCAGAAACTCGTCTTCTGCCACAGGCTCCTGCAAGGACCTCAGGAGACGTACTATTAAATCTGTTTCACTTGCATATCAATTGGACTTTAATCCCATGAATCTTGTTTACATATTTATTAAATAAAATATATATACTCTAGTAGACAACCTTGTCACTTGGTAAATAAATGCTGAGTGAAACACAGCTCCTGTTTTTGTCTAGTTCTTTACAGTTGACATTTATTGAATGTCTTACTTCCTGATTAAGAGTTAATTTCCTATAATATCTTTACAGTTTATAATAAATCTATTGTGTCTATTATTTTATCCTGGGTTGTATCCGTGTTTGAGTAAAACCTGGTAAAACCCAGGTAACCCCAACCCGGGTTAAACCCGGGTTACACCAAAGCCCTGGGGAAAACCTGTGAACTCTGCCCTAATTTGATATTGATCTATATGCCATTATGTTCTGTTTTGTTAGTTTCAATCTGTACACAGTGATGAGGATCCTGTTTATAATATCATAGACTATATATTATGCCACACAATGCATGTATGGAACAGTGATTGAGCTATCCATCAAAAGTGGTCAGAGGTAACCGCTATTCCCCCCCCCCCACAAAAACACACATGCCAAAACAACAACAAAAGAAAAGAAACTTATATCTCAGTTATAACTCTTACTGCTCTCATTGACAGCTTCTTAGCTTCCTAAATGGTGATTTTACTTAAGTCAAAAAGACTCCAAGCATGACAAACAAATACACAGAAAATGTGGAAAAAACTTCAAACTTTCAATCATAAAATCTTTATTACCAGAAGAGTGAACTCATGCTCATCCATGAGAGACTTACTCTTTTTCTTGAAGCAGTGTAGATGTGATTGTCGATGACTCTGCAATAACCTGTACTGTTTTCACTTCTGAACTGAAGGAATAACTGTGGTGTATAAGGTCGTGTTCTTATTTGTTCCTATATTTGGCCAGCTTTAACAAGTCTCACTCGGTATGGTCTAATGACATTGTGGAATCAAACCGATGATGACATGTCACACTGCATAACTTTCTATGGCACACAACTTGTATGATGCCATATAATTTATTAAATTGTGCCAGGTGGTGTATATTGGTTGCCAAGGTCAGACAACATTGGACAAGTTCACGGTCTTAGTGTGGGACCAGCTCTTTGACCCTGTGGATGCCTTCATTGATGTGGTAGAAGGGGCTCTTCGGGGCATCACCATCTATGAAGTAACAAGAAACCTTACAGCAGCTGCTTCTGCAAACAGGTGAGTGTAGCCTACACTTCTGTTGCTGTGAACAGGGGAGGGGTATTTCATGGCTGGTCTTGCAGTGTGGACACAGCAGCCCGATTTTTTTTGGCTATATGCAAGTTGTAAGATAATTACTGGAAGCTTACTTTTATTTTCAAATAGCTATACACTCAAATAGCTGCAATAAATCATAGTTATGATTATTTTGCAGCATTTTAGTAGTTGAAAATTTTCACTCTTTCTGACTTATCTAACTTTGTTGTTTTCTGGGCAGACAGATAACTAACAAAGAGATAATGAAGAAAAGTCTTCTAAGTTACTCATTCATTATCAATTTTGATTCCTAGATTCAAAAGTGTTCCTGTAGTCAGCCCACAGAAGCTCTATTTAATGCACATTAATGGTTACAAAATCTAGACCATAAATTTTAAAGAATATATTCTGTTTATGCTGCTCGAGGTCTGCAACTATGATAAATACTGTGAATACTGTATTTCCTCGATTAATATTTGGCCATGAATAGAGAGTAGAATACACACCATTTACTATATTGAAAGCAATGCAATGTGCCCTCAGTTAGGCCACACACCAGCTAGAAGTGTGAAAGCACCTGAGAAAATGTTATCCATAATGAAGAAAGCTTAGAACCTGTCACCATTGAAGTGATAGTCAAATCATTTCAAAGTGCGTTGAGACAGATGGTCACATGATGACAGCACAGCATTCACTGTTTAAAGCCCGGGCAAGTAGCAGAAAGTCCTGCAGCAAATATTTCTAGCAAGATGGCCAAAGTCCACAGAGAAGGTGGAAGCAAAGACAATTCCATCGCAAATGACGAAACTGACTATGAAGAAGATGAAATTATGATAGCCAGGGCACAAAGACTGCAATTATCAATAATAGCCACCTTTTTGAGATTGGGTGATTTCATGCAAATATTGTATGTGTCTATTAGGCATGCTGAAATAATAGAATGTACCCTCAAACTGTATGCACAGCTAGGCAGCTCATGTAATGAATAGAATGTGTATGTTCTATTCACTTGAGTTAATGCTAAAATCATTGGCTATCAGGGGTGGATCTGAGGGATGATTGAAAGATCTGAGTGATACAAACATACCTTCAATATGAATAGCAACTTCCATTTCTTTATGGCATGCCACATGACAGTGTTGAGTACTTATAGGACTATCTGGTGGCTATTCTTTACCTCACAACCAAACCCTATCATGATGCCCAGATGTCTCCCTGAATATATACATAATGTCATATAGTTACGATAGTTTTATTATTCCTTTTAGCTTCACGTACAGCTTCATTGAGGGAAATGAATACAGAATATTTCCCATTAATCCCAGCAATGGTTGTGTCTTCATCCCTACCTATGGGAGTCCAGGGATCAACTATGATCGGCAACGCATGCACAACCTTACAGTGCAAGCACAAAATAATGCACAATCTTGTCAGAGAGGCAGAATCAGAATCAACATACGAGTCATCATCAACCGCATAACCTTCAATAGTTTACCTACTTTAGAAGTTATGGAGGATGCTTCTATTACAAGCTGGGGTGTCTGTTCCAGTGAGCAAATGGGTTGAAAACCTTAACATCAATATAGACTCGCTCGTGCGAGGTGGTAGCCATCCGTACCGTAGTGCGACATGTCTCTGAAAGCACCTTTTTGAAGGGTGAATCCATATTCATCGATGGGAAGAGCAGTTAGCCAGTTGGATGCACCTTTCTCATGTGACAGGTCCATTGCCCTTTGAAGTGATGGATGCAGGTTGTCTCTGAGCTGAGAAGCGGATGAGATGTATGCTTGACGTCTCTCTAATCTGATGTTATTCTTAGCTTCCATCTGCTCCTCTAGCTGGTCCAGCGAGTATATAGGGTTTAGTTGTAGGATGAGATTTGATATAGCCTTCGAAACTTGCAGCGAGGCAAGGTATTCATCAGGAGCTTCTGTCACAGGGTTACGGATGCCTAACCCTCCAAGTCTAGCCGGGAGAGCCATTAGGTCCCTCTCGTCATCACTTGGAGCCTCTCTTCCCATTAACACGGGTAACAGTATTGACCTGATGGACCTTGCGAGGGGTCTTAGGAGGTGACGGTTTCCTGAAAACCCATGAGTCAGTGCCGCATAGGCTGCATGCGGTTGAGATTTGGCAATAGATGCGAGGTGACTGAGTTCCATTTCCCATGTGTTTACCGTCTCACTAACAAACTTGCCAATGAAAGATTCCAGTCCCACAGCTGATCCAAGAAGGGGTCTACCCTCTTTGGTAATGTTGACCTCGGAATCCTCGAAAAAACTGTCAGCCAGTGGCAGAAACTGCTCCTTTAACCAGGTCTTCGCGGGATTCACATGGTATCCAAAGGCAGGGCCCAGGATGGCCACTATTCTTGTAAGTCTGAAATTGTCCCAGCGGAAGTGGCATCGTCAGCATAGCAGACTTGCGTAATATTCTGATTCTTATTTACTGCTTTGATCAGGGGGAGTGGCAATTGCATACATTGGCATGGCCAGGGGGTCTCCTTGTGTGGTACCCTCTTGAGACATAATGGTGGCACTATCTATGTATAACTCTGCTTGATCTGTAGGTGTTACAGAGGACAGTCCAGGGGCGGACAGAGATGTTGGATGTTGAGGAGGAGCTGTCTTCCTATTCAATACATTGAATGCATTACTGGCATCCAAGGCTTCAGTTTCTTCCTTTTCAAAGGTCTGCTTCATTGCGTGTATTGCCGCCTCTAATCCCGCTGTCTGACCAGCACACAACTGTAGAGACCGCTGCTTCCTGAATGTCACCCCTCAAAACAGACGGGATTGCTTTGTAAATAATGCATCTGACGACCTCACAGATCCCTATGGGGCTGTTGGGCCCTTAATAGTGGGGAACCCAAGAGTATGCTGCCACCTGAGATTCCCTCTCCCTCCTAAGACTAGAGGTTTAGTTCTAGACGTTTAAGAGTTTTAATTCCACGTTGTAATTTATAAGAGAGTAGGAAATCTGCCCGCACCAGCAAGGCTCCCCCTTTAAATAGGTTACAGCCTGCCAGTTTATGAATGTACACTTACAAGGAACCAATGGGGTGATGAGATGTGCGGTAATGACATGTGCATGTGGGGTGATGACATGACATCCACACAAACATAACTGGACAGAAATAATCATGAGATAATATGAGATCACACCACTTAACGGTAAACAATCCATTCATCTATGGTTCACACTACATGTAGTTATGTCCAGGGTTAGTATCCCTGTTAGGGCTCGGGCTGAACATTCTCCCCCTCTTGTGGAGGCCGAAGGCCATCTTGGTTAGTTTCTGGCCAAGCCTGCCTAGACAAAGCATCTGCATTGCTCCCGGTCTGTAGGAGATGGTGAAGGAGTAGTGCTGCAGTCGTAAGGCCCAGCTTGCTAATCTCCCGTTCAGGTGCTTTGTTGTTTGAAGAAATGACAAGGCCTTGTGATCAGTCTCCAGCCGGAATGGCTTGCATATCAAATAATAAGAAAAATGTTCAATAGCGCAGACAACTGCTAGTCCTTCCAATTCTGTGGCTGAGTACTTCTGCTCTGCTGGGAGCAACTTCTTTGAGTAGAAGGCAGTGGGTAGCTCCTCCTCATTCCTGACTACTGCAAGCACTGCCCCCAGTCCTTTTGCTGAGGCATCTGTCTGTAGGAGGAAATTGTCTGAGTGTGTGGGAAGGGTAAGCGAAGGTAAGTGACTCAATGATTGTCTGAGATGGTTAAACTCTGTCTCCATTGCTGGAGTCCAGACAACTGGTGAGGCTGATGCTTTCTTGGTGGCACAGGATAGTTCTCCTGAGTGTCCCAGAGAAGTTTGGGATGAACTTTCTGTAATACCCTACCAATCCTAAGAATGATCTGATATCTGATTTTGTCTGTGGTCGACAGAAATTCTGAATCGCACTGACTTTGCATTCCATGGGACTGACATGTCCTCTGCCCACAGTGTGGCCCAGGAAAACACAAGTTGCTGCAGCCCAGGTGCACTTGCTTGGCTTCACCGTGAGACCAAGTTCAGCCAGCCGGGTAAGTAGACTGGTGAGGTGAGTGATATGATCCTCCCATGTAGAGCTAAATACCACCAGGTCGTCCATGTAGGCTCTGGTGAACTGAAGTAGGTCATCGACGGTCCTGTCCATCAGCCTCTGGAATGTGGCTGGGGCATTTCGTAAGCCGAAGGGCATCCTGGTATACTGGAACTTGCCCCAAGGGGTGCAAAAGGCAGTCTTTGGTGCGTCGTCTTTGCCGGTGAAATCCCTTATTGAGATCTAATGTGTGGTGAGGAATATAGCACTTGCCAAGGTGTCAAGTATGTCCTCAATTCTTGGCATGAGATAGGGATCAGGTACGGTAACATTGTTTATTCTCCTAAAGTCTATGCACAGCCTGATACCTCCATCTCTTTTCTTCACGGGGAGTATTGGTGAAGACCAAGGGCTTGACGATGGCATGAGTATGCCTGCTTCTCTTAGTGCCTGTATTTCGTCCTTCAGCTAGGCCTTCCAAGCTGGAGCAAGTCTGTAGGGTGCGGATCTGATGGGGGTGGCACTTACGGTGTTTATCTGATGTTCCGCTGATGTCACAGTCCTGGTTGAGTGGTGAGAACATTTGAGAACGTCTGCTGCAATACCTGCAACTGTGTGGTCTGCTCCTCAGTGAGGTTGGGTGTTGAGGTTGGAGTCTCCTGCTGTACATCCTCAGTAGCGAGGATGACCCTCATAACAGAGTTGTCTGACATCCTCCATGGTTTCAGGAGATTAGCATGCAGGACCCTAGCTCTGCTACGTCTCCCTGGGATGGCCACCTTATAGTTAAGGGAAGATACCCTTTCCACCACCTCAAATGGCCCATCCCAAGACTCCTCTAATTTGCCTGTTAGTTGTGGTATTCTTACCAACACCATAGATCCAACTGAGATGTCCTTCTCTGCCGCCGTCTTGTCATACTGCTGTTTCATCGCTTGCTTGGCTCTGCTCTCCCTGGGTCCCACGACAGCTGCCATTGCTTCCATTCTCCCCTTCAGCTGCTTCACCCAGTCTGTGATGGCGATTTCACTGGTGTGTCCTTCGAGCCAAGTCGACTTGAGAACCTCCAGAGGTCCTCTGACACTCCTGCCATACAGAACCTCAAATGGAGAGAAGCCGGTGACGGAGTGGGGTGTATCCCTATAAGAGAATAATAGAAATTTTAAGTATCTATCCCAATACTTTTTATCCTTAACTGCTTTCTTCAGCATTGCTTTTAGAGAGGCATGCCACCTTTCCAGCATTCCATCACTTTGTGGATGGACCACTGGTAGGGTGTGGTCTTGAGACGGTGTATGTTGAGCAGGCAGCAGAGGTGTGTCACTACTCGACCCACAAAGACAGAGCCTTGGTCAGTCATGATTTCTGTGGGAATTCCAGTTCTGGAGAAGGTCTCCATCATTGCTTCAGCAACATCTTCAGCTGTGACCCTCCTGAGTGGAATGGCCTCAGGATATTTGGAGGCATAGCACATGCTGGTGAGAATATATTTAAATCCTGATTTTGTCCTCTGGAGTGGCCTCACTATGTCGAAAGCAATCTTTTGAAAGGGTTTGGTTATCACAGGCAGAGGTTGCTGCTGTGTCTGTGTGGTGCTGCCTTCTGGCAATCTGGACATGATCTGCAATGTTCTTGTATATCGACTGGCCAGGTGAAATGTTTCCTTATCCTCGCCAGAGTCTTCTTCTTTCCGAAGTGGCCACTGTCAAGTCTGAGTGCGCCATGTTCGTCACTGTTGCTTGCCTTTGTTTCGGCAGAACAATCCTGGTCCATGCTGTGTCCAGCTCATCAGTTTCAGTGTGGGTGAGAAGTTCATCTTCCCTGTGGTAGCCTACCTCACTGTTGTCTGCCCACACTCGGAGTGGGGCAAGTGAGGGATCCTCGTGCTGTTGCTGAATGAGCTGATGCTTGTCTGTGGGTAGGAGATCTGGAAGTGGGTCAGGGTTTGGCAGGCAGGCACTGCCTGCTCTGGAGCTGGCACTGTGGAGTCAGCATGGAACAATGAATCATCCAAATCAAAGATCTCACCTAGGGTCAGTGGGCATAGCAGATACACCGCTCCTGCGCATGGTCAAGTTGTATATTAGCAGTAGAGGCAACGGGAGGTTGGAGTGAGGAGGGGCTGGACACCATCCAGGCAATTGGATGACTCCAAGGTCAGCGCCGAGGGATACCTCCAGCGGAGTCCACACGCCACCTCTTCCAACGTTTGGCCATCTGCCTTTGGAGAGGTAACGCAGTGGTGTGGCTTGAGACTGCAGAGTGGCAGCTTCGTCCTGCTCCTCTTCCACCTGCTGTTTGGCCCTCTGACTTCTGGTCTGCCTCACAGCAATGTGCTGTTGTCGACCTTGCTTCTCTAGGTAAAGTAGATAGTCTAGTAATTCTAGGTCGAGACCCAACAATGCATCCACATCTAGTGTGCTAGGTTCATAAGTGTCGGAATGTAGTCCCACCTGTAGCTGCACTTTTGCTAGGGGGTATTCATGAGTATTGCTGTCAAACCCAGTCAATCTCACCTTCTCTCCAGTCAAGTCATCAGGCTGAACATGCCTGCTGTGCACAACAGTTTGTGCTGCTCCAGAGTCTATGAGCAATCTGGAACAGTGGGAGGAGACAATGGTGCCTTCAACATATAGAGCTTTCCTTGGCTTTGGTGATATAACTCGTCTAACCTGTCTAGGACAGTCTGGTCTCTTATGCCCCCTCTGGCCGCACCCATAACATATCACAGGCCTACCATCTGATTTGTTCTTTTCAGGTTCCATCTCCCTGTATGTATGTGGGTGGAGTAGATGGTGTTTTGCTCACGTTCTCCCTTTTAATTGATGGGTGTGGTTGACTCTGCCTCCAAAATCTTTCGTCCTGATAAGGTAAGGGTTTTTCTCTCCTCCTAGATCGCTCTTCCTGGAATTGGGGGTGTCGCTCATTCCGCCCATGCCATGGTCTGGTCTGCTTGTCGCTTTGATGCTTGTAGGCCATCCTCTCCTCCATGAGGTTGGCGTAATCCAGGGTGGCTGTAGGCTTCCTGCTTCTTACAAAATCAGCATCTTCATAATTAAACATGGACAAAAATTTACCAGTAGTGATTGCTGCTACTGCCTCCTTCGCAGTGGTGTAGCTCTCCAACATCCTTTCTGCCATCCACTGGAGCTCCCTGATAGTGTCAGTGTATTGCTCCATGGGCTTGCGTTTGTAACCCCAGAAGGCCCTAACACAGGCTTCCCCATAGCCGTCATCATAGCCTCCTTCAGTGAAGTGTAGGTGTTCTTTGCTTCTGGTGCAACGTGAGCAGTGTAAGTTTGCATAGCCTTGCCAGTCAGCAAGGGTATCAGTCTCTCCATCCAATCTTCTGGAGGAATGTTGGCTCTGGTCATTGTTTCTTCAAACTTAGTGAAGTAGGAGGCGGGTTGATTTGAGTCCAACCAGTGTGCCATGCTTGCTGCAAACTTCTGCCTCACTTGTCTTTTGTCTCTGGCATCGTCATGCTCCAGTTTCTGTTGTGCTAACAGTAGCTGCTGTTCCAGTCTGGCTTTCTCCTGCTCCTCAAATTTGAGCTGAAGCTTGGCTTCTCTCTCCAATCTTTGTTCTTCTCGGATCTCCTCTTTTTCTTCTCTCTTTCTCTCCCTTTCCATGGCATCCTGCTGTAGTTGAAACATCTGTTGTGCCAGAATGCTGAGGGTTTGAAATGCCATCGAGTCCAGTGGTTGATTCTCCATAGGTCTAGTAGATGCGATAGTCTCCTCCCTTGAGTTGAGTACTGTCCTTTCCTCATTCCGGGTGATGTGTCTGGTATCCATATTTTGTTGCAAATGTTCGATTTCAATGGCTGGTACTTTGCTTGTTTCTGCTTGATCTGGATTTTGCTCCTGATGCTTGCGAAAAGAACCACCGCTGACCACCAGATGTTGGGCCCTTAATAGTGGGGAACCCAAGAGTATGCTGCCACCAGAGATTCCCTCTCCCTCCTATATAAGACTAGAGGTTTAGTTCTAGACGTTTAAGAGTTTTAATTCCAAGTTGCAATTTAGAAGAAAGTTAGGAAATCTGCCCCACCAGCAAGGCTGCCCCTTTAAATAGGATGTGGGGTGATGACATGTGAGGTGATGACATGACATCCACACAAGCACACACAAACATAACGGACAGAAATAATCATGAGATAGTATGAGATCACACCACTTAACATTAACCAATCCATTGCATCTATGGTTCACACTACATGTAGTTATATGTCCCTGTTAGGGAACAGGGACGTACTCTCAGGTTTTTGTTCAGTGCAATAAGGCAGCAGTTGAATGGAGCAGTGTGCTGTTGAGATCAACGTGAGTTGTACAGATTTTCTTTGCAAGTACATGTAAAGCGAGAGCATGGCATAAGTCAACTGAGGCAGTCTTAAAGGATGTGCATAGTTCCCTCCAGTTATGTGCATCAATGCCAGAGGGTCCAGCAGCTCCAAACGTTTGTTTGGCAGCTGAGCGAATCTTATTGGCATCTATGAAATCAAATAGTACTGGGTGGACTTCAATTGACTCAACAGTGTTGGGGAGGGATCGGTGATCATCCTGTCCTGGAGGATGTTTGGCGACCAAGATCTCCAACACTGATTTCTGCTCTGAATTTTTCAATTGAAGTACATTGTTAGGGTGAAGAACGCCACCTAGCCCTAGCCCACCCTTGTTGACATCTGAAAGGAGACTGATGGAAGCCCTAACCCTGCCTTCAAACATTAGCTTGGAGAAGGAATGTGCCAGGTTGTCGTCTTTTCCTCTCTCAGCTCGTCTACTCTTCTTAAGGCGCTGTTGAATGGTTCTTCCCTCTAAAAGCAGGTCACAATGTCACCCCCTACCTTCCAGCTGCTCAGGAGTCTTACAAGGCAAGTGGCATGTTCACATGATTTTGACTTCCTATGGGGCTTTTGAAGGGCTAAAATAGATAGCACAGTGACTGATTTGAGTGCAACAGCTTTCAGGGCAGTGCTCTCAGCATAGGAATGAAATAGATGAGCAAGTTCAGCGACAAAGGCTGTGCCACATTCCCTGAAGGAAACTTGGAATGAATTTCTCTTCCAGTGAATGATTTCATTGTAAGCCTATTTTAGGGATGTTGTGAAGGTACTTTCAAGACTACCCCAAGTGAAGGTGGAACTGGTAATGGCTTTGAATGGTGGCAAGACATTTCTGGTTGGCATACCAACAGTGCGCATTCTAACCTGGTTGCTCAGTTCGTTGTTTGCAACATCATCTGGGTTGAATAAGAAATCTTCCCCACCTTGTGCATTACTTTTGCTTACTGCTCCATCACTGACACAACTGACCACCGACTCATCTTAGTATTTCGAATTAGTGAGGAATTCCTGCAATTTCCTAACAGGCCAGGTAGGCAGCTACGACAGACCTTGCCTTCCTTTACACAGGAACAGCTGCTACACCAGCCAGTTCTATTGCATTGGCAGCACCTCATGACGATTGAAAATGAGATGACATTAGCTATGTTTAGGATCTTGCGTATCCGTATTGGGGAACCCCCGCGGAATTGCAAACGGCGCGTTTACGGCATGGGAAAGTAGAAGAAGACGCGCCTCGGTCTACTTGCACCCGGCACTACTACCTCTTGCACACGGCACGCCACTGGTGCCAGGGTGTGACGTTGACGACAAAGAAGGTTACTTTTTACCGTCTTTTCTTGCCGGTGTTTCGTCGTTAAGTTGGTCTACCCTGAAGGTTCGTTACGTTATTGTATGGTGTGGAAGAAGTGTCTGTAGCCATCTGTAGCGTTATTGCCCCCTTGAGGTGGTTATCAAGTTGACTTTATATGTACATTAGTGAATAATGGCGTTTTCTTCTCTTTAGATTGTGCTGACAGCCTTTTATAATGTCTGATAGTGACGATGAACCTCTGTCTCTTGGCTATTCTGGCAACCTCTCCACTCAAGAGAGATACCCTGGCTCACCAGTGATCATCAACAGCTGTCCAGAAGGGCCGCATACCTTTCCTTGTGAAAAGAATGGAGATTGTATGCAGAATGGAGATTGTAGGAAACAGTGCTGCATTCAGCCTCAGCATAGAAAAGACACAAGTCCTCTGGGAGGGGAGGAAGATGGGTGTAAGTCCGGAAGTCCCTCCTCGGGGAATACCAAGAACCTGTTGTCCCAGACGAACAATCTTGGTAGTGGTGGGTCCTCGTATGGTTCATTCGAGGATATTGGCCACTTCAACATGAAGTGTCCCGTTAAAGGGCAAAGCACACCCACGGAAGATGACAGTAGTAGCGTGCAAAGCAACCAACCTCTGATAGATGACAAGAGAGACTTGGTAAGGAGTCGATGATACCCAAGCCAGATTTACTACACTAACCACGACTAAATATAGCAAGCCGTAATTATCGAGTTGTAACCCAGCTCAGGAAGGCTGCCATAATGTCTGAGTGTTGAGTCACACCCTTACAGCATCTCCTGTGAGCACGTTCTAGCAAGAGCGGCCGAAAATGCTGATCTAATGAATCTCTTATAGGTAAAGAGCATTAGGTGTTTCTACTGGGCCAGCTAGAAGGGATGGAGAAATGTTGAACACTTTCAGAGCAGCCTGGAGAGTGTCGTGCGTGGGCATGACACCTACAATTTTTTCTAGTCACAAACAAAGATAGAAATAGGCTCTCGAGCAGGAAGAGACATAGTGATGACTGGTTGAAGGCAAACTGGCAAGTAGGTTCTTAACAAAGAGTAGGTGCTTAGTATAGATAGTGGCTTAACAACTAGCTATTTGGCGTGTGTTCAGTGGTTCCTCTTCGTCTTGTTGCCATGGTGAGAGTGCTTCAGTGCACTTTCTGGGAAGACAACGGAAGATTTCTGAAGAATGGGCCCAAGCAAATTGCTAATTTGATAAGTATGTTGCTGTGCATGGGTGTGATCAATCTATGTCTTGACTTGTGAAAGGCTGCCATTTTAAGCACTGATGTTCCGTGTTGTCACATAGCATAATGCATACACTTCTGTGCACAAGTATGAATCTAACGATGCCCTTTAAATTAAGTCGTGCAAAACGCTCTTTTTTATATTCCTAGGTTTGCCATAGCCCTAGCGATGAGCGCATGTTTGTAGTTCGTGGGCATGCCCCTCCCTCCTCTGGGAACGTGCCCCCCTTGAATGAATCGGTGCGCTGCCCCTGCCACACGAAGGTCGCGGACCACACCACTAGAAGGGCCGTGATCAAGCTTCTTATTGCCTCTCTCATCGCTGTCATTTTCATGATCGGAGAAGTTGTTGGTAAGGGATTTTGATAATTTATAATATGAGGTGAAATATTTGTAACTAGTCTATTCTAGGCTTACATTGAGTTCCAACCTGGCTCCACCCAGTGTGGGTGTGTCCCCATAGAGCTATTGTCACCTATTCAGCCTGCCTCCACCCAGTGTGGTGTTAGTGCAGTGTGTGTCCCCATAGAGCTATTGTCACCTATTCAATCTGCCTCCACCCAGTGTGGTGTTGGTCCAGTGTGTGTCCCCATAGAACTATTGTCACCTATTCAATCTGCCTCCACCCAGTGTGGTGTTGGTGCAGTGTGTGTCCCCATAGAGCTATTGTCAACCTACTTCAACCTGCTCAACCCAGTGTGGTGTTGGTCCAGTGTGTGTCCCCATAGAGCTATTGTCAACCTACTTCAACCTGCCTCAACCTAGTGTGGTGTTGGTCCAGTGTGTGTCCCCATAGAGCTACTGTCAACCTACTTCAACCTGCCTCAACCGGCCTCAACCTAGTGTGGTGTTGGTCCAGTGTGTGTCCCCATAGAGCTATCTTCAACCTGCCTCAACCCAGTGTGGTGTTGGTCCAGTGTGTGTCCCCATAGAGCTATTGTCAACCTACTTCAACCTGCCTCAACCCAGTGTGGTATTGGTCCAGTGTGTGTCCATAATGGTAGTCTTCCCCCCCCCCCCCCCCTCCCTCCCGGATGTATTTACGAGTAGCAGTCCATTATCTCTTCGAAATTGTAAACATAGCAAGCACTATGTTTTACTATTGTGTTACCAAAGGTCAAAGTTTTTTGAAAATCAATATGTGTAGTGGGTGTGGTTGATGAAAAAGCTTTGCAGCTAGTGAGAGAGTGTGTGTGTTCAGATGATGTGGCAGCTAGTCAGTAGTGCAGGATGACTGAGTGTGTGTTCAGATGATGTGGCAGCTAGTCAGTAGTGCAGGATGACTGAGTGTGTGTGTTCAGATGATGTGGCAGCTAGTCAGTAGTGCAGGATGACTGAGTGTGTGTGTTCAGATGATGTGGCAGCCAGTCAGTAGTGCAGGATGACTGAGTGTGTGTGTTCAGATGATGAGGCAGCTAGTCAGTAGTGCAGGATGACTGAGTGTGTGTGTTCAGATGATGTGGCAGCTAGTCAGTAGTGCAGGATGACTGAGTGTGTGTGTTCAGATGATGTGGCAGCTAGTCAGTAGTGCAGGATGACTGAGTGTGTGTGTTCAGATGATGTGGCAGCTAGTCAGTAGTGCAGGATGACTGAGTGTGTGTGTTCAGATGATGTGGCAGCTAGTCAGTAGTGCAGGATGACTGAGTGTGTGTGTTCAGATGATGTGGCAGCTAGTCAGTAGTGCAGGATGACTGAGTGTGTGTGTTCAGATGATGTGGCAGCTAGTCAGTAGTGCAGGATGACTGAGTGTGTGTGTTCAGATGATGAGGCAGCTAGTCAGTAGTGCAGGATGACTGAGTGTGTGTGTTCAGATGATGTGGCAGCTAGTCAGTAGTGCAGGATGACTGAGTGTGTGTGTTCAGATGATGTGGCAGCTAGTGAGTAGTGCAGGATGACTGAGTGTGTGTGTTCAGATGATGTGGCAGCTAGTCAGTAGTGCAGGATGACTGAGTGTGTGTGTTCAGATGATGTGGCAGCTAGTCAGTAGTGCAGGATGACTTGAGTGTGTGTGTTCAGATGATGGAGGCTATGGGTTCTCTTGATAGCACAGAAAGACTGGTATTGACCCGAAGTGGAAGGGTGACTTTTCATAGACGGTGGATGTATAAGATGACCATTTGCAAAAATGGTTGCCGGCTGCCACTGCAGGTCTGGCTCACCACTTTGATTCCACAATCTTGTTGGCTCTACCGTTCGTTGTTGTCAAAAACAGTGCCACCCTCCAGTCGTGGTGAAGAAATAGGTGCTGTACGAACAGCCACAAGTGTCAAGACTTCTTCCTGTGAGAAGTTTACATCAGGTTTTTCAGAAGCGGCTCGGGGGTGACCTCTGACCCCATGCTGCAGCACGCGCAGTAGAGAAGAACTGCTTAGAAGTTGGGCCGCCCCACCCGACCGACCCAGAAGGTTAACTTCGAAGATGTTCTTGACTGGACAGATTTTGGTCAAATATGCAAAGAGGATATTCATGTCACAACCGTTAGAGTGAGCTTGGTCTAGCCACTCTAGAAGACAGGGAGTTGTTTTAGACCAGAGAAGATCTTGTTGGTGCACTGAAGTGTGTGTACTTCTTGGCACACAGGTAGGTAGCACGTGCTACCAGCTTTGAGCCTCTCGTGGAGCTATATGCGAGCAAGTCTATGGGTTCACCTCACCTGACGGGCTTGGACCTGTAGGTGGACAGTCTCTGGGTGCACTTCACCTGACAGACTTGGACCTGAAGGTGGACAGTCTCTGGGTTCACCTCACCTGACGGGCTTGGACCTGTAGGTGGACATTCTCTGGGTGCACCCCACCTGACACACTTGGACCTGTAGGTGGACAGTCTCTAGGTGCACCTCACCTGACACACTTGGACCTGTAGGTGGACAGTCTCTGGGTGCACCTCACCTGACAGACTTGGACCTGTAGGTGGACAGTCTCTGGGTGCACCTCACCTGGACCTGTAGGTGGACAGTCTCTGGGTGCACCTCACCTGGCAGACTTGGACCTGTAGGTGGAGATGCACACTAGACCTATGAGTGTTTCATGCAGGAGATGGTGCAGTCCCTAAGAGAGACTGCAGCTCAGCCCCTCACTTCCCACCCCCATGAAGCTCCTTGTGCAGTGCCTAGGAGAGACTCTCTCTGTGTGTTGATAAAACCAGAATCTTCTTCATGAATACTTACTTCACCCATGAAATAGTTCAAGAAAATTATATTCACAATTATAGCATTCAGGCTTCAGTAGAATGTGTATGTCAGTCATATTAAGTACTGCTGCTTAGGACATGGTGCTGAACAGATTCATAGCTCTTGTGCATGTTGCAATGTTATGTTAGTCCTGCATAGCTCCTGCACCTGTGGGACACACTCAATAGGGAGTGAAGACTAAATAGACATTCCCACCGTGATATATCAGTACCCCACACACCATGACACACCCCTGTCCCTTACAAATAAGCATTGGCCAACTATTAGTCCTCCATGACACACCCCTGTCCCTTACAAATAAGCATTGGCCAACTATTAGTCCTCCATGACACACCCCTGTCCCTTACAAATAAGCATTGGCCAACTATTAGTCTTCCATGACACACCCCTGTCCCTTACAAATAAGCATTGGCCAACTATTAGTCCTCCATGACACACCCCTGTCCCTTACAAATAAGCGTTGGCCTCCTCCATGACACACCCCTGTCCCTTACAAATAAGCATTGCCCAACTATTAGTCCTCCATGACACACCCCTGTCCCTTACAAATGAGCATTAGCCAACTATTAGTCCTCCATGACACACCCCTGTCCCTTACAAATAAGCATTGGCCAACTATTAGTCCTCCATGACACACCCCTGTCCCTTACAAATAAGCATTGGCCAACTATTAGTCCTCCATGACACACCCCTGTCCCTTACAAATAAACATTGGCCAACTATTAGTCCTCCATGACACACCCCTGTCCCTTACAAATAAGCATTGGCCAACTATTAGTCCTCCATGACACACCCCTGTCCCTTACAAATAAGCATTGGCCAACTATTAGTCCTCCATGACACACCCCTGTCCCTTACAAATAAGCATTGGCCAACTATTAGTCCTCCATGACACACCCCTGTCCCTTACAAATAAGCATTGGCCAACTATTAGTCCTCCATGACACACCCCTGTCCCTTACAAATAAACATTGGCCAACTATTAGTCCTCCATGACACACCCCTGTCCCTTACAAATAAGCATTGGCCAACTATTAGTCCTCCATGACACACCCCTGTCCCTTACAAATAAGCATTGGCCAACTATTAGTCCTCCATGACACACCCCTGTCCCTTACAAATAAGCATTGGCCAACTATTAGTCCTCCATGACACACCCCTGTCCCTTACAAATAAGCATTGGCCAACTATTAGTCCTCCATGACACACCCCTGTCCCTTACAAATAAGCATTGGCCAACTATTAGTCCTCCATGACACACCCCTGTCCCTTACATAAATCTTGTAGAGGACGCTGTTTATATTCTAATTTCTCGAGGCGGAGTCCAGCGCACTCACCAGCCAGTAGTGTGACGTGCTGGCTCTTCCACTGGACACATCTTACCCCAGCAATATTAGCCCCCCTGATGTGTCGCAGCGATTATGATTCTTGTCTCTCCCCTCCACTTCCTTCTCCTCCTCCTCCTCCTCCTCCTCCACCCCCTCACCCTCCTCTCCACCCCCTCACCCTCCTCTCCACCCCCTCACCCTCCTCTCCACCCCCTCACCCTCCTCTCCACCCCCTCACCCTCCTCTCCACCCCCTCTCACCCTCCCTCTCCTCCAGGTGGATACCTCTCCAACAGCCTGGCTATCATGACTGATGCAGCTCACATGCTGTCAGACTTCCTTGGGTTCCTCATCTCCCTCTTTGCCATCTGGGTCAGTAGAAGGCCCCCCTCCAGGGGGATGTCCTTTGGATGGTATCGTGCAGGCAAGTCACAAGCCTCAAGTGCATGTTGTTAATATCTGAAATGCTAAATAGGTCACAGTTGCTATGGTGACCGACAGCCATCTTGGCCAGAGTCACATTGTACAGAAAACCTATTGCAAGGAATTGATTTCCAGTGAAGTCGTATTTTGGGTACATGGTAAAGGGTGGCTTAGGATAGGACAGTCACCAAGTGGATCAGAACGTCTTATTCCGAATGGCAAGGGTTGGAACAGGGTTGCCTTCGAATTGAGCGTATGACCAATCAGAATGCTAGTGTGTAGCATGTGATGAACTTCCCGGCATTTGTTGGCTTCAAGTTATTGTGTTGGTAGGTGGGAAGAAGTTGGCGCCGATGACCTCCTCCTGGTGAGCCAGGTTGAAAGAGTTTATATCGCTAGCTGGTTGTTTTCTAACTGATGGAGAGCTACAGTGCTTTTGCTGCCAGTATAGCACTTTGCCAGTTGGTTGGTGTACAGTAGCATTAGTAATGTAGCTAGTTAGCAGATGCTTGTCGTGCACAACTTCCATTCGTGTACTCCAGCCAAATCTGCTGTCGCTGCTGGCCATGGATGGCGGAAGGAGACGAGGTGTAAATTCAAGATTGCCTCAGGCGCATTATAATGTTGTGTTGTTAATCTTACACGATGTGACAATACAATTCAGCATGGTTGGTGAGCGTCATATGGGGAGCCAGCCGTAACTCACCTACCTCTTGTCTTCCCAGATATTTTCTCACCTTTTGTGTGGGGACGTGTAGCTGATTCGAACTCTTTTCTTGGTGGTAATTATGAGTTTGTCGGAACTCTTCTCTCTGATCCTCTCGTGTTCAGAGCAAGATCGTTGTTGTTGAAAGAAGTTGAAATGTTTTCCCGCATGTGTTTCTGTTATGAGTTACCCTTTACCTTGTGATAGTCTAGTGCGACTGTCTCCTGTGCTCCACTGGGTGGGAGATACAGTTTGTTACATGCCTGGTTGTGAGGCTGACCCAACACTTGTTGTCATAGTAACCCATCTCCTGCCAGAAATGGTTGAGAGGTCATTAGTATTTGTCGTTGGAGAGCGAAGCCCTCACAGGGAGTTGGCTACTCGTGCATGGCATATATATAGTGACGAGAATGATGAGAAAATGGCAGTAGATTTGAAGTGGGGGAGACGGAGCTGTCTGCATGGCAAGTGAGAATGGCTGCATGATTAATACCCACACCATAGGATGATGCAGTTTCATTCTGACACCCTTTTAATTGGTCAACATGTTTAATTGGTCAACATGCCATGGCTATGGAGGTGAGATACGCCATTTTGTCATGATGACTATTATCTAGGTAAGGTAAACACATACTGCTGCCCTCTATGGACAGGGAGAACTCGAGTTGGAAGTATAACTGGTCAATAGTGGAGAGATGTGCTAATGACACTGAATGAAGAGACTATTAGGAGACTAGCACTTGAACAAGTTCTGTCAGCTTCTGCACGTCTTCCCTTCAGTACTCTGAGTATTCCTGCAGAGAGGGCTGCCTGGTGACCTCCCTGTCAGTGTCCATCTTCTTCAAGGGAATCTGCTCCCAAGTAGTGTCAACAAAACTCCTCCCACAGCCAAATATCCACAAGCTCATTTCCATTTCAGAATTTGCCATCCCAAAATGCTGCAGGCGTCGGGTTGCTCAACCCTGCCTCAGTTTGAAATCTTAAACATAAAATCTTAAACATAAAATTCTTGTCTGCTCCCCCAAGTCCCCCCCACGTCTCCTCCCAAGTCTCCCCCACGTCTCCTCCCAAGTCCCCCCCATGTCTCCTCCCAAGTCTCCCCCCACGTCTCCTCCCAAGTCTCTCCCACGTCTCCTCCCAAGTCTCCCCCACGTCTCCTCCCAAGTCCCCCCCATGTCTCCTCCCAAGTCTCCCCCCACGTCTCCTCCCACGTCTCTCCCACGTCTCCTCCCAAGTCTCCTCCCAAGTCTCCCCACGTCTCCTCCCAAGTCCCCCCACGTCTCCTCCCAAGTCTCCCCCACGTCTCCTCCCAAGTCTCCCCCACGTCTCCTCCCAAGTCTCCCCCGCGTCTCCTCCCAAGTCCCCCCACGTCTCCTCCCAAGTCCCCCCACGTCTCCTCCCAAGTCTCCCCCACGTCTCCCTACTTGAGCCTACTACTGACTGTATGCCTAACCTAACCCTACCTAACCCCAATATTATATGTTATTATAAAGCTCTAGGAGAGAGCTATCTTTTGAGCATAAAACCACCGGCATAGGAGGTGTGGTTCAGAAGTTATGAGTCCTTGAAGGTGGGCACTTTTTCCCCTTCCTTCCCCCCCCCGGTTGTATAGACATTTATATATCTACAAACATGGTGGCTGATGCAAGCTCTTCAAGATGAATTTAACGGTTCTTACTGACTGGCCTTGCAAGGGCCAGGACAAGCAATGGTGTCCAACAACAACAGGACAATGGCTCAAGCAATGCCGCCCAACAACACCAGGACTTCAAACTTGTCGTTTGTTATTTTTGTCTCTCCTCCCATCGCACCTTAACTTGCCACTCCCCCTGCCTTGCAGTCATTACTGGTATAATTTTTCATAATTTGGTCTGGGGGCACCCCAGCAAGCAAACCCTAGCTCATAGTCCTTAGCTTAGCCCATAGCCCTTAGCCTAGCCCTAACCCATAGCCCTTAGCCTAGTCCTAACCCATAGCCCTTAGCCTAGTCCTAACCCACAGCCCTTAGCCTAGCCCTAACCCATAGCCCTTAGCCTAGTCCTAACCCATAGCCCTTAGCCTAGTCCTAACCCATAGCCCTTAGCCTAGTCCTAACCCATAGCCCTTAGCCTAGTCCTAACACATAGCCCTTAGCCTAGCCCTAACCCATAGCTCTTAGCCTAGTCCTAACTTAGCCTAGTCCTAACCCATAGCCCTTAGCCTAGTCCTAACCCATAGCTAGTCCTAACCCATAGCCCTTAGCCTAGCCCTAACCCATAGCCCTTAGCCTAGTCCTAACCCATAGCCCTTAGCCTAGTCCTAACCCAAGCCCTTAGCCTAGTCCTAACCCATAGCCCTTAGCCTAGCCCTAACCCATAGCTAGTCCTAACCCATAGCCCTTAGCCTAGTCCTAACCCATAGCCCTTAGCCTAGCCCTAACCCATAGCCCTTAGCCTAGTCCTAACCCATAGCCCTTAGCCTAGTCCTAACCCATAGCTAGTCCTAACCCATAGCCCTTAGCCTAGTCCTAACCCATAGCCCTTAGCCTAGCCCTAACCCATAGCCCTTAGCCTAGTCCTAACCCATAGCCCTTAGCCTAGTCCTAACCCATAGCCCTTAGCCTAGTCCTAACCCATAGCCCTTAGCCTAGTCCTAACCCATAGCCCTTAGCGTAGTCCTAACCCATAGCCCTTAGCCTAGTCCTAACCCATAGTCCTTAGCCTAGCCCTAACCCTAACCCATAGCCCTTAGCCTAGTCCTAACCCATAGCCCTTAGCCTAGTCCTAACCCATAGCCCTTAGCCTAGTCCTAACCCATAGTCCTTAGCCTAGCCCTAACCCATAGCCCTTAGCCTAGTCCTAACCCATAGCCCTTAGCCTAGTCCTAACCCATAGCCCTTAGCCTAGTCCTAACCCATAGCTAGTCCTAACCCATAGCCCTTAGCCTAGTCCTAACCCATAGCCCTTAGCCTAGTCCTAACCCATAGCCCTTAGCCTAGTCCTAACCCATAGCCCTTAGCCTAGTCCTAACCCATAGCCCTTAGCCTAGTCCTAACCCATAGCCCTTAGCCTAGCCCTAACCCATAGCCCTTAGCCTAGTCCTAACCCATAGCCCCTAGCCTTGCCCTAATCCTGAACTCCTGAACTGCAATTGTGGGCAAGTGGGTAGGTCCTGTCTTCTCTGTAGTGCACCTGCATTGCCAGAGTCATGAAGTTCCACACATGGGCACGGGTTCTGGGGGTGAGGGGCGTCACTCTGGCATGAATGTACCAGCAGCAGTGATGGCTGGCTTCCGATTCCTCAAGTTGTCTTTTGTTTTGCTTGTGGAAGTTCCAGTCTCTAGTGTAAGATATCCTAGTTGTCGGCCATGACTGCTGGCTTCCCATTCCTCTGTAGCTGTGCATTCATGTGCTTGTTAAAGCTTGTGAGGATGTACATGAGCTGAAGGAGAGCATAGACTTCATCCATTGTCAGTTCTTATTTGTGTTGTAAGGACAAATCTCCCCTTACTCTCACCCCTACAGAGGTGATTGGTGCTATTGTGTCCGTGCTGATCATTTGGGTGTTGACGGGTGTGCTGCTCTACGAGGCGGTGAAGCGAGTGATTCATCGTCAATTTGAGGTCGACGCCAACTACATGCTTGTGACTGCGTGTGTCGGAGTCTTTGTCAATGTCTTGTAAGTATATATTCTGACAGTCCTTGCAGCAGAGAAGGAAGGAACCATCTTCCATACACATGACCAGCAATACTGTCACAACCTACCTACCCCCCCCTCCTACCTAGGGACCAGCCAAACCCTCCCCCCCCCAGGGGATTTTTTAGTACTTGTAATTATCCCAGGATATCCCAGTGAGGGCCAGTGAAGATATAGCAAGGATCCCAGATTAGGGCCGGGGGTATTCTAGGGCTAGGGGTATGCTAGGACTAGGGCTATGAGTATACTAGGACTAGGGCTATGAGTATACTAGGACTAGGGCTAGGAGTATACTAGGACTAGGGCTAGGAGTATACTAGGACTAGGAGTATACTAGGACTAGTGCTATGAGTATACTAGGACTAGGGCTATGAGTATACTAGGACTAGGGCTATGAGTATACTAGGACTAGGGCTAGGAGCATACTAGGACTAGGGCTAGGAGTATACTAGGACTAGGGCTAGGAGTATACTAGGACTAGGACTAGGAGTATACTAGGACTAGGAGTATACTAGGACTAGTGCTATGAGTATACTAGGACTAGGGCTATGAGTATACTAGGACTAGGGCTATGAGTATACTAGGACTAGGGCTAGGAGCATACTAGGACTAGGGCTAGGAGTATACTAGGACTAGGGCTAGGAGTATACTAGGACTAGGGCTAGGAGTATACTAGGACTAGGAGTATATATACTAGGACTAGTGCTATGAGTATACTAGGACTAGGGCTATGAGTATACTAGGACTAGGGCTATGAGTATACTAGGATTAGGGCTAGGAGTATACTAGGACTAGGGCTAGGAGTATACTAGGACTAGGAGTATACTAGGACTAGTGCTATGAGTATACTAGGACTAGGGCTATGAGTATACTAGGACTAGGGCTATGAGTATACTAGGACTAGGGCTAGGAGTATACTAGGACTAGGGCTTGGAGTATACTAGGACTAGGGCTAGGAGTATACTAGGACTAGGGCTAGGAGTATACTAGGACTAGGAGTATACTAGGACTAGTGCTATGAGTATACTAGGACTAGGGCTATGAGTATACTAGGACTAGGGCTATGAGTATACTAGGACTAGGGCTAGGAGTATACTAGGACTAGGGCTAGGAGTATACTAGGACTAGGGCTAGGAGTATACAAGGACTAGGAGTATACTAGGACTAGTGCTATGAGTATACTAGGACTAGGGCTATGAGTATACTAGGACTAGGGCTATGAGTATACTAGGACTAGGGCTAGGAGCATACTAGGACTAGGGCTAGGAGTATACTAGGACTAGGGCTAGGAGTATACTAGGACTAGGGCTAGGAGTATACTAGGACTAGGAGTATACTAGGACTAGTGCTATGAGTATACTAGGACTAGGGCTATGAGTATACTAGGACTAGGGCTATGAGTATACTAGGATTAGGGCTAGGAGTATACTAGGACTAGGGCTAGGAGTATACTAGGACTAGGAGTATACTAGGACTAGTGCTATGAGTATACTAGGACTAGGGCTATGAGTATACTAGGACTAGGGCTAGGAGTATACTAGGACTAGGGCTAGGAGTATACTAGGACTAGGGCTAGGAGTATACTAGGACTAGGGCTAGGAGTATACTAGGACTAGGGCTAGGAGTATACTAGGACTAGGAGTATACTAGGACTAGTGCTATGAATATACTAGGACTAGGGCTATGAGTATACTAGGACTAGGGCTAGGAGCATACTAGGACTAGGAGTATACTAGGACTAGGAGTATACTAGGACTAGGGCTAGGAGTATACTAGGACTAGGGCTAGGAGTATACTAGGACTAGGGCTATGAGTATATACTAGACTTGTGCTATGAGTATACTAGGACTAGTGCTATGAGTATACTAGGACTAGGGCTATGAGTATACTAGGACTAGGACTATGAGTATACTAGGACTAGGACTATGAGTATACTAGGACTAGGACTATGAGTATATAAGGCTAAGGAAATCCTGAGAGAGAGTCCAAAGTCTCCTGGGAATGCTGGTAGGAGAGCTGGTAGCAGAACCAACTCTCACGCAGCAAGTGTGTATTGAGACTTTCAATTGTCAAGTCTCGGACTTTGTTATTGTTGTTGTTGTTGTTCAAGCTGGTACAATTATCTTCAGCTGATAATCAAATGTGCTATGCATTTCTCTTTCGATAAGTGTTTTCACTGCCAACATTTGAAGACTAAAGTATTTCAGTCGAAACAAAAGATTAGAGGGCCACTGAAGTGAGTATAGTTGTTGAGAGGACTACTGAAGTGTGTATAGCTGTTGAGGGGACCACTGAAGTGTGTATAGTTGTTGAGAGGACCACTGAAGTGTGTGGAGCTGTTGAGAGGACCACTGAAGTGTGTATAGCTGTTGAGAGGGCCACTGAAGTGTGTATAGTTGTTGAGAGGACCACTGAAGTGTGTATAGTTGTTGAGGGGACCACTGAAGTGTGTATAGCTGTTGAGAGGACCACTGAAGTGTGTATAGCTGTTGAGGGGACCACTGAAGTGTGTAGAGCTGTTGAGAGGACCACTGAAGTGTGTATAGTTGTTGAGAGGACCACTGAAGTGTGTATAGCTGTTGAGAGGACCACTGAAGTGTGTATAGCTGTTGAGGGGACCACTGAAGTGTGTAGAGCTGTTGAGAGGACCACTGAAGTGTGTATAGTTGTTGAGAGGACCACTGAAGTGTGTATAGCTGTTGAGGGGACCACTGAAGTGTGTATAGCTGTTGAGGGGACCACTGAAGTGTGTATAGCTGTTGAGAGGACCACTGAAGTGTGTATAGTTGTTGAGGGGACCACTGAAGTGTGTATAGGCTGTTGAGAGGACCACTGAAGTGCGTATAGCTGTTGAGGGGACCACTGAAGTGTGTATAGCTGTTGAGAGGACCACTGAAGTGAGTATAGCTGTTGAGAGGACCACTGAAGTGTGTATAGCTGTTGAGAGGACCACTGAAGTGTGTATAGTTGTTGAGGGGACCACTGAAGTGTGTATAGCTGTTGAGAGGACCACTGAAGTGTGTATAGTTGTTGAGGGGACCACTGAAGTGTGTATAGTTGTTGAGGGGACCACTGAAGTGTGTATAGCTGTTGAGAGGACCACTGAAGTGTGTATAGTTGTTGAGAGGACCACTGAAGTGTGTATAGCTGTTGAGAGGACCACTGAAGTGTGTATAGTTGTTGAGAGGACCACTGAAGTGTGTATAGTTGTTGAGAGGACCACTGAAGTGTGTATAGCTGTTGAGAGGACCACTGAAGTGTGTATAGCTGTTGAGGGGACCACTGAAGTGTGTATAGCTGTTGAGAGGACCACTGAAGTGTGTATAGTTGTTGAGGGGACCACTGAAGTGTGTATAGTTGTTGAGAGGACCACTGAAGTGTGTATAGCTGTTGAGGGGACCACTGAAGTGTGTATAGTTGTTGAGGGGACCACTGAAGTGTGTAGAGCTGTTGAGGGGACCACTGAAGTGTGTAGAGCTGTTGAGAGGACCACTGAAGTGTGTATAGCTGTTGAGAGGACCACTGAAGTGAGTATAGTTGTTGAGGGGGCCACTGAAGTGTGTATAGTTGTTGAGAGGACCACTGAAGTGTGTAGAGCTGTTGAGGGGACCACTGAAGTGTGTATAGCTGTTGAGAGGACCACTGAAGTGTGTATAGCTGTTGAGAGGACCACTGAAGTGTGTATAGTTGTTGAGGGGACCACTGAAGTGTGTATAGTTGTTGAGAGGACCACTGAAGTGAGTATAGTTGTTGAGGGGACCACTGAAGTGTGTATAGATGTTGAGAGGACCACTGAAGTGTGTATAGCTGTTGGGAGGACCACTGAAGTGTGTATAGCTGTTGAGAGGACCACTGAAGTGTGTAGAGCTGTTGAGGGGACCACTGAAGTGTGTATAGCTGTTGAGAGGACCACTGAAGTGTGTAGAGCTGTTGAGAGGACCACTGAAGTGTGTATAGCTGTTGAGGGGACCACTGAAGTGTGTATAGCTGTTGAGGGGACCACTGAAGTGTGTATAGTTGTTGAGGGGACCACTGAAGTTTGAGAGGACCACTGAAGTGTGTATAGCTGTTGAGGGGACCACTGAAGTGTGTATAGCTGTTAAGGGGACCACTGAAGTGTGTATAGCTGTTGAGGGGACCACTGAAGTGTGTATAGTTGTTGGGAGGACCACTGAAGTGTGTAGAGCTGTTGAGGGGACCACTGAAGTGTGTATAGCTGTTGAGGGGACCACTGAAGTGTGTACAGCTGTTGAGAGGACCACTGAAGTGTGTATAGATGTTGAGAGGACCACTGAAGTGTGTATAGCTGTTGAGAGGACCACTGAAGTGTGTATAGCTGTTGAGAGGACCACTGAAGTGTGTATAGTTGTTGAGTGGACCACTGAAGTGTGTATAGTTGTTGAGAGGACCACTGAAGTGTGTATAGCTGTTGAGAGGACCACTGAAGTGTGTATAGTTGTTGAGTGGACCACTGAAGTGTGTATAGTTGTTGAGAGGACCACTGAAGTGTGTAGAGCTGTTGAGAGGACCACTGAAGTGTGTAGAGCTGTTGAGAGGACCACTGAAGTGTGTATAGCTGTTGAGAGGACCACTGAAGTGTGTATAGCTGTTGAGAGGACCACTGAAGTGTGTAGAGCTGTTGAGAGGACCACTGAAGTGTGTATAGCTGTTGAGAGGACCACTGAAGTGTGTATAGTTGTTGAGGGGACCACTGAAGTGTGTATAGCTGTTGAGAGGACCACTGAAGTGTGTAGAGCTGTTGAGAGGACCACTGAAGTGTGTATAGCTGTTGAGAGGACCACTGAAGTGTGTATACCTGTTAAGAGGACCACTGAAGTGTGTATAGTTGTTGAGAGGACCACTGAAGTGTGTATACCTGTTAAGAGGACCACTGAAGTGTGTATAGATGTTGAGAGGACCACTGAAGTGTGTATAGCTGTTGAGAGGACCACTGAAGTGTGTATAGTTGTTGAGGGGACCACTGAAGTGTGTATAGCTGTTGAGAGGACCACTGAAGTGTGTATAGCTGTTGAGAGGACCACTGAAGTGTGTATAGCTGTTGAGAGGACCACTGAAGTGAGTATAGCTGTTGAGAGGACCACTGAAGTGTGTATAGTTGTTGAGGGGACCACTGAAGTGTGTATAGCTGTTGAGAGGACCACTGAAGTGTGTAGAGCTGTTGAGGGGACCACTGAAGTGTGTAGAGCTGTTGAGGGGACCACTGAAGTGTGTATAGTTGTTGAGGGGACCACTGAAGTGTGTATAGCTGTTGAGAGGACCACTGAAGTGTGTATAGCTGTTGAGGGGACCACTGAAGTGTGTATAGTTGTTGAGAGGACCACTGAAGTGAGTAATAGCTGTTGGGAGGACCACTGAAGTGTGTATAGTTGTTGAGAGGACCACTGAAGTGTGTATAGCTGTTGAGAGGACCACTGAAGTGTGTATAGCTGTTGAGAGGACCACTGAAGTGAGTAATAGCTGTTGGGAGGACCACTGAAGTGTGTATACCTGTTGAGAGGACCACTGAAGTGTGTAGAGCTGTTGAGAGGACCACTGAAGTGTGTATAGCTGTTGAGAGGACCACTGAAGTGTGTATAGTTGTTGAGAGGACCACTGAAGTGTGTATAAGCTGTTGAGGGGACCACTGAAGTGTGTATAGCTGTTGAGAGGACCACTGAAGTGTGTATAGTTGTTGAGAGGACCACTGAAGTGTGTATAAGCTGTTGAGGGGACCACTGAAGTGTGTATAGCTGTTGAGAGGACCACTGAAGTGTGTATAGCTGTTGAGAGGACCACTGAAGTGTGCATAGCTGTTGAGAGGACCACTGAAGTGTGTATAGCTGTTGAGAGGACCACTGAAGTGTGTATAGTTGTTGAGAGGACCACTCAAGTGTGTATAGTTGTTGAGAGGACCACTGAAGTGTGTATAGTTGTTGAGGGGACCACTGAAGTGAGTATAGCTGTTGAGAGGACCACTGAAGTGTGTATAGCTGTTGAGAGGACCACTGAAGTGTGTATAGCTGTTGGGAGGACCACTGAAGTGTGTATAGTTGTTGAGAGGACCACTGAAGTGTGTATAGTTGTTGAGAGGACTACTGAAGTGTGTATAGTTGTTGAGGGGACCACTGAAGTGAGTATAGCTGTTGAGAGGACCACTGAAGTGTGTATAGCTGTTGAGAGGACCACTGAAGTGTGTATAGCTGTTGAGAGGACCACTGAAGTGTGTATAGTTGTTGAGGGGACCACTGAAGTGTGTATAGTTGTTGTGAGGACCACTAAAGTGTGTATAGCTGTTGAGGGGGCCACTGAAGTGTGTATAGCTGTTGAGAGGACCACTGAAGTGTGTATAGCTGTTGAGAGGACCACTGAAGTGTGTATAGATGTTGAGAGGACCACTGAAATGTGTATAGCTGTTGAGAGGACCACTGAAGTGTGTATAGTTGTTGAGAGGACCACTGAAGTGTGTATAGCTGTTGAGAGGACCACTGAAGTGTGTATAGCTGTTGAGAGGACCACTGAAGTGTGTATAGCTGTTGAGAGGACCACTGAAGTGTGTATAGTTGTTGAGAGGGCCACTGAAGTGTGTATAGCTGTTGAGGGGACCACTGAAGTGTGTATAGTTGTTGAGAGGACCACTGAAGTGTGTATAGCTGTTGAGGGGACCACTGAAGTGTGTATAGTTGTTGAGAGGACCACTGAAGTGTGTATAGCTGTTGAGGGGACCACTGAAGTGTGTATAGCTGTTGAGAGGACCACTGAAGTGTGTATAGCTGTTGAGAGGACCACTGAAGTGTGTATAGTTGTTGAGAGGACCACTGAAGTGTGTATGGCTGTTGAGGGGACCACTGAAGTGTGTATAGTTGTTGAGAGGACCACTGAAGTGAGTATAGTTGTTGAGAGGACCACTGAAGTGTGTATAGTTGTTGAGAGGACCACTGAAGTGTGTATGGCTGTTGAGGGGACCACTGAAGTGTGTATAGTTGTTGAGAGGACCACTGAAGTGTGTAGAGCTGTTGAGGGGACCACTGAAGTGTGTATAGCTGTTGAGGGGACCACTGAAGTGTGTATAGCTGTTGAGAGGACCACTGAAGTGTGTATAGTTGTTGAGAGGACCACTGAAGTGTGTATAGATGTTGAGAGGACCACTGAAGTGTGTATAGCTGTTGAGAGGACCACTGAAGTGAGTATAGCTGTTGAGAGGACCACTGAAGTGTGTATAGCTGTTGAGAGGACCACTGAAGTGTGTATAGTTGTTGAGAGGACCACTGAAGTGTGTATAGATGTTGAGAGGACCACTGAAGTGTGTATAGCTGTTGAGAGGACCACTGAAGTGAGTATAGCTGTTGAGAGGACCACTGAAGTGTGTATAGTTGTTGAGAGGACCACTGAAGTGTGTATAGCTGTTAAGGGGACCACTGAAGTGAGTATAGCTGTTGAGAGGACCACTGAAGTGTGTATAGTTGTTGAGAGGACCACTGAAGTGTGTATAGCTGTTGAGAGGACCACTGAAGTGTGTATAGCTGTTGAGAGGACCACTGAAGTGTGTATAGTTGTTGAGAGGACCACTGAAGTGTGTATAGCTGTTGAGAGGACCACTGAAGTGTGTATAGCTGTTGAGAGGACCACTGAAGTGTGTATAGCTGTTGAGAGGACCACTGAAGTGTGTATGGCTGTTGAGGGGACCACTGAAGTGTGTATAGTTGTTGAGAGGACCACTGAAGTGTGTAGAGCTGTTGAGAGGACCACTGAAGTGTGTATAGTTGTTGAGAGGACCACTGAAGTGTGTATAGTTGTTGAGAGGACCACTGAAGTGTGTAGAGCTGTTGAGAGGACCACTGAAGTGTGTATAGCTGTTGAGAGGACCACTGAAGTGTGTATAGCTGTTGAGAGGACCACTGAAGTGTGTATGGCTGTTGAGAGGACCACTGAAGTGTGTATAGCTGTTGAGAGGACCACTGAAGTGTGTATGGCTGTTGAGAGGACCACTGAAGTGTGTATAGCTGTTGAGAGGACCACTGAAGTGAGTATAGCTGTTGAGAGGACCACTGAAGTGTGTATAGCTGTTGAGAGGACCACTGAAGTGTGTATGGCTGTTGAGAGGACCACTGAAGTGTGTATAGTTGTTGAGAGGACCACTGAAGTGTGTATAGTTGTTGAGAGGACCACTGAAGTGTGTATAGCTGTTGAGAGGACCACTGAAGTGTGTATAGCTGTTGAGAGGACCACTGAAGTGTGTATAGTTGTTGAGAGGACCACTGAAGTGTGTATAGCTGTTGAGAGGACCACTGAAGTGTGTATAGTTGTTGAGAGGACCACTGAAGTGTGTATAGTTGTTGAGAGGACCACTGAAGTGTGTATAGTTGTTGAGAGGACCACTGAAGTGTGTATAGCTGTTGAGGGGACCACTGAAGTGTGTATAGCTGTTGAGGGGACCACTGAAGTGTGTATAGTTGTTGAGAGGACCACTGAAGTGTGTATAGCTGTTGAGAGGACCACTGAAGTGTGTATAGTTGTTGAGGGGACCACTGAAGTGTGTATACCTGTTGAGAGGACCACTGAAGTGTGTATAGTTGTTGAGAGGACCACTGAAGTGTGTAGAGCTGTTGAGAGGACCACTGAAGTGTGTATAGCTGTTGAGAGGACCACTGAAGTGTGTATAGTTGTTGAGAGGACCACTGAAGTGTGTATAGCTGTTGAGAGGACCACTGAAGTGTGTATAGTTGTTGAGGGGACCACTGAAGTGTGTAGAGCTGTTGAGAGGACCACTGAAGTGTGTATAGCTGTTGAGAGGACCACTGAAGTGTGTATAGTTGTTGAGGGGACCACTGAAGTGTGTATAGTTGTTGAGGGGACCACTGAAGTGTGTATAGTTGTTGAGAGGACCACTGAAGTGTGTATAGTTGTTGAGGGGACCACTGAAGTGTGTATAGTTGTTGAGAGGACCACTGAAGTGTGTATAGTTGTTGAGAGGACCACTGAAGTGTGTATAGCTGTTGAGAGGACCACTGAAGTGTGTATAAGCTGTTGAGAGGACCACTGAAGTGTGTATAGCTGTTGAGAAGACCACTGAAGTGTGTAGAGCTGTTGAGAGGACCACTGAAGTGTGTATAGCTGTTGAGGGGACCACTGAAGTGTGTATAGCTGTTGAGAGGACCACTGAAGTGTGTATAGTTGTTGAGAGGACCACTGAAGTGTGTATAGTTGTTGAGAGGACCACTGAAGTGTGTATAGCTGTTGAGAGGACCACTGAAGTGTGTATAGATGTTGAGGGGACCACTGAAGTGTGTATACAGCTGTTGAGGGGACCACTGAAGTGTGTATACTGTTGAGGGGACCACTGAAGTGTGTATAGCTGTTGAAGGGACCACTGAAGTGTGTATAGTTGTTGAGAGGGCCACTGAAGTGTGTATAGTTGTTGAGAGGACCACTGAAGTGTGTATAGCTGTTGAGGGGACCACTGAAGTGAGTATAGCTGTTGAGAGGACCACTGAAGTGTGTATAGCTGTTGAGGGGACCACTGAAGTGTGTATAGCTGTTGAGGGGACCACTGAAGTGTGTATAGCTGTTGAGGGGACCACTGAAGTGTGTATAGCTGTTGAGGGGACCACTGAAGTGTGTATAGCTGTTGAGAGGACCACTGAAGTGTGTATAGTTGTTGAGGGGACCACTGAAGTGTGTATAGCTGTTGAGAGGACCACTGAAGTGTGTATAGCTGTTGAGAGGACCACTGAAGTGTGTATAGCTGTTGAGAGGACCACTGAAGTGTGTATAGCTGTTGAGAGGACCACTGAAGTGTGTATAGCTGTTGAGGGGACCACTGAAGTGTGTAGAGCTGTTGAGGGGACCACTGAAGTGTGTATAGCTGTTGAGAGGACCACTGAAGTGTGTATAGCTGTTGAGGGGACCACTGAAGTGTGTATAGTTGTTGAGGGGACCACTGAAGTGTGTAGAGCTGTTGAGGGGACCACTGAAGTGTGTAGAGCTGTTGAGAGGACCACTGAAGTGTGTATAGCTGTTGAGAGGACCACTGAAGTGTGTATAGCTGTTGAGGGGACCACTGAAGTGTGTATAGCTGTTGAGAGGACCACTGAAGTGTGTATAGCTGTTGAGGGGACCACTGAAGTGTGTAGAGCTGTTGAGAGGACCACTGAAGTGAGTATAGTTGTTGAGAGGACCACTGAAGTGTGTATAGCTGTTGAGAGGACCACTGAAGTGTGTATAGCTGTTGAGAGGACCACTGAAGTGTGTATAGTTGTTGAGGGGACCACTGAAGTGTGTATAGCTGTTGAGGGGACCACTGAAGTGTGTATAGTTGTTGAGAGGACCACTGAAGTGTGTATAGTTGTTGAGAGGACCACTGAAGTGTGTATAGCTGTTGAGGGGACCACTGAAGTGTGTATAGCTGTTGAGAGGACCACTGAAGTGTGTATAGCTGTTGAGGGGACCACTGAAGTGTGTATACCTGTTGAGAGGACCACTGAAGTGTGTATAGCTGTTGAGAGGACCACTGAAGTGTGTATAGTTGTTCAGAGGACCACTGAAGTGTGTATAGCTGTTGAGGGGACCACTGAAGTGTGTATAGTTGTTGAGAGGACCACTGAAGTGTGTATAGTTGTTGAGAGGACCACTGAAGTGTGTATAGCTGTTGAGAGGACCACTGAAGTGAGTATAGCTGTTGAGGGGACCACTGAAGTGTGTATAGTTGTTGAGAGGACCACTGAAGTGTGTATAGTTGTTGAGAGGACCACTGAAGTGAGTATAGCTGTTGAGAGGACCACTGAAGTGTATATAGTTGTTGAGGGGACCACTGAAGTGTGTAGAGCTATTGAGGGGACCACTGAAGCTGTTGAGGGGACCACTGAAGTGTGTATAGCTGTTGAGAGGACCACTGAAGTGTGTATAGTTGTTGAGAGGACCACTGAAGTGTGTATAGCTGTTGAGAGGACCACTGAAGTGTGTATACCTGTTAAGAGGACCACTGAAGTGTGTATAGCTGTTGAGAGGACCACTGAAGTCTGTATAGCTGTTGAGAGGACCACTGAAGTGTGTATAGCTGTTGAGAGGACCACTGAAGTGTGTATACCTGTTAAGAGGACCACTGAAGTGTGTATAGTTGTTGAGAGGACCACTGAAGTGTGTATAGCTGTTGAGGGGACCACTGAAGTGTGTAGAGCTGTTGAGAGGACCACTGAAGTCTGTATAGCTGTTGAGAGGACCACTGAAGTGTGTATAGCTGTTGAAGGGACCACTGAAGTGTGTGTAGCTGTTGAGGGGACCACTGAAGTGTGTATAGTTGTTGAGGGGACCACTGAAGTGAGTATAGCTGTTGAGAGGACCACTGAAGTGTGTATAGTTGTTGAGAGGGCCACTGAAGTGTGTATAGTTGTTGAGAGGACCACTGAAGTGTGTATAGCTGTTGAGAGGACCACTGAAGTGTGTAGAGCTGTTGAGGGGACCACTGAAGTGTGTATAGCTGTTGAGAGGACCACTGAAGTGTGTATAGCTGTTGAGAGGACCACTGAAGTGTGTAGAGCTGTTGAGGGGACCACTGAAGTGTGTATAGCTGTTGAGAGGACCACTTAAGTGTGTATAGCTGTTGAGGGGACCACTGAAGTGTGTATAGTTGTTGAGGGGACCACTGAAGTGTGTAGAGCTGTTGAGGGGACCACTGAAGTGTGTAGAGCTGTTGAGAGGACCACTGAAGTGTGTATAGCTGTTGAGAGGACCACTGAAGTGTGTATAGCTGTTGAGGGGACCACTGAAGTGTGTATAGCTGTTGAGGGGACCACTGAAGTGTGTATAGTTGTTGAGGGGACCACTGAAGTGTGTATAGTTGTTGAGGGGACCACTGAAGTGTGTATAGCTGTTGAGAGGACCACTGAAGTGTGTATAGCTGTTGAGAGGACCACTGAAGTGTGTATAGCTGTTGAGAGGACCACTGAAGTGTGTATAGCTGTTGAGAGGACCACTGAAGTGAGTATAGCTGTTGAGAGGACCACTGAAGTGTGTATAGTTGTTGAGAGGGCCACTGAAGTGTGTATAGCTGTTGAGAGGGCCACTGAAGTGTGTATAGCTGTTGAGGGGACCACTGAAGTGTGTATAGTTGTTGAGGGGACCACTGAAGTGTGTATAGCTGTTGAGGGGGCCACTGAAGTGTGTATAGCTGTTGAGGGGACCACTGAAGTGTGTAGAGCTGTTGAGGGGACCACTGAAGTGTGTAGAGCTGTTGAGAGGACCACTGAAGTGTGTATAGTTGTTGAGGGGACCACTGAAGTGTGTATAGCTGTTGAGAGGACCACTGAAGTGTGTATAGCTGTTGAGAGGACCACTGAAGTGTGTATAGTTGTTGAGGGGACCACTGAAGTGTGTATAGCTGTTGAGAGGACCACTGAAGTGTGTATAGTTGTTGAGGGGACCACTGAAGTGTGTATAGCTGTTGAGAGGACCACTGAAGTGTGTATAGTTGTTGAGAGGACCACTGAAGTGTGTATAGTTGTTGAGAGGACCACTGAAGTGTGTATAGCTGTTGAGAGGACCACTGAAGTGTGTATAGCTGTTGAGAGGACCACTGAAGTGAGTATAGCTGTTGAGAGGACCACTGAAGTGTGTATAGCTGTTGAGAGGACCACTGAAGTGTGTATAGTTGTTGAGGGGACCACTGAAGTGTGTATAGTTGTTGAGAGGACCACTGAAGTGTGTATAGCTGTTGAGAGGACCACTGAAGTGTGTATAGCTGTTGAGAGGACCACTGAAGTGTGTATACCTGTTGAGGGGACCACTGAAGTGAGTATAGCTGTTGAGAGGACCACTGAAGTGTGTATAGTTGTTGAGAGGACCACTGAAGTGTGTATAGCTGTTGAGAGGACCACTGAAGTGTGTATAGCTGTTGAGAGGACCACTGAAGTGTGTATAGTTGTTGAGAGGACCACTGAAGTGTGTATAGTTGTTGAGGGGACCACTGAAGTGTGTAGAGCTGTTGAGAGGACCACTGAAGTGTGTATAGTTGTTGAGAGGACCACTGAAGTGTGTATAGCTGTTGAGGGGACCACTGAAGTGTGTATAGCTGTTGAGAGGACCACTGAAGTGTGTATAGCTGTTGAGAGGTCCACTGAAGTGTGTATAGTTGTTGAGGGGACCACTGAAGTGTGTATAGCTGTTGAGAGGACCACTGAAGTGTGTAGAGCTGTTGAGGGGACCACTGAAGTGAGTATAGCTGTTGAGAGGACCACTGAAGTGAGTATAGCTGTTGAGAGGACCACTGAAGTGTGTATAGCTGTTGAGAGGACCACTGAAGTGTGTAGAGCTGTTGAGAGGACCACTGAAGTGAGTATAGCTGTTGAGAGGACCACTGAAGTGTGTATAGTTGTTGAGAGGACCACTGAAGTGTGTATAGTTGTTGAGAGGACCACTGAAGTGTGTATAGCTGTTGAGGGGACCACTGAAGTGTGTATAGCTGTTGAGAGGACCACTGAAGTGTGTAGAGCTGTTGAGAGGACCACTGAAGTGTGTATAGCTGTTGAGAGGACCACTGAAGTGTGTATAGCTGTTGAGAGGACCACTGAAGTGTGCATAGCTGTTGAGAGGACCACTGAAGTGTGTATAGTTGTTGAGGGGACCACTGAAGTGTGTACAGCTGTTGAGGGGGCCACTGAAGTGTGTATAGTTGTTGAGAGGACCACTGAAGTGTGTATAGTTGTTGAGAGGACCACTGAAGTGTGTATAGCTGTTGAGAGGACCACTGAAGTGTGTATAGCTGTTAGGGGACCACTAAAGTGTGTAGCTCTCATTATTGCTCTTGTGTGCCTCCATTGTCTCTCTTAACTCACACACCAACAGCATGTGCATGGTGCTGCACCAGCATACCCACGGACATGGAGGCCATGGGCATAGCCATGGCGGAGGAGAGGAGGGACATGGTCATTCTCGGAGCAGGACCCAGGAGCAGGTGGAGGGGGGAGATCTGGCAAGGTCTGAAGAGCGGAGGCAGAGAAGGAAGAAGAAGAGCAGTGCTGAGAATATAAATGTGCGTGCAGCTTTCATCCACGTCATCGGTGACTTGATCCAGAGCATTGGTGTCGTCATAGCTGGCTACGTGATCTGGTTCAAGGTCTGTCTCTGTGCATTGTGGGAGGGTGGGGGGGGGGGAGGGGGAGAGGGGATATAGGGAGAAACGATAAAATGTGAAGGATGAGCTGGCGTAGGATTTGAGCATTTTCATTGTCATTTTATGGAAGTTTTGAACCAATTAAGTTTAGGCCACACCCTCCGAACATGCAGAAATAAAAGTTGATTGGTTGTAGGCATTTTTTCGAGTCAGCAAGCACCACCCGAGCTGCTTGGAGACGATAGTTCCCATACATCGAACTTGTGTCTGGCTGAGACGCCCTTTTCCTCATGATTCCATGGGTGACCACGCCTATATTTGATGACCTTTACAGCATTGTGTTCGAGGTGCAATAACGGTGTGTGTGAAAAACAAATGTGTCACGTGGGTGTGGTTTTGTATGAGAGAGACGTATATCATGTGACTTTTATGATTGATTGTTCGACAGCCGGAGTGGAAGCTTGCTGACCCTATCTGCACCTTCCTATTCTGCATACTCGTCCTCTTCTCCACCGTCAACGTACTCAAGGACGCCCTCAGGGTTGTCATGGAAGGTGGGTGGAGTTTGAAGTTGTATTGAACGGAGGATGATTCTGCCATGTAGGGTGTGCTCTGTAGAGAGTGTTTCAGGCTACAACATTTTCCATCTCAATAATGTCTTGTTCACGAACGTTGCTCTCTAGAAACGTAACTGCTCTCTAGTATATGCAGACTTCTAGTATATGCAGACTGTATTCTTCTATATAGGAACTGACTCTGAAACTTCTACCCTCTCCCCCTCTGTCTCCCCCTCTTGTCTCCCCCTCTGTCTCCTTGTTGTATGTGTCTTTAGGCACACCCAAACACCTGGACTATGAGGACGTCAAAGGTGACTTGTGTTCTGTGGAAGGTGTGAAGCAAGCGCACTCTCTTCACATTTGGTCCATCACGCTCAACAGGACAGCCCTCTCCGCTCATCTGGTCCTCGGTATGTGTGTGTGCATGCATCCTGCTATGACCTAATGGAGATGTGATGCTCCTTTCCTCTCCCTGCCCTCCTCCTCCCTGCTCTCCTCCTCCCTGCCCTCCTCCTCCCTGCCCTCCTCCTCCCTGCCCTCCTCCTCCCTGCCCTCCTCCTCCCTGCCCTCCTCCTCCCTGCCCTCCTCCTCCCTGCCCTCCTCCTCCCTGCCCTCCTCCTCCCTGCCCTCCTCCTCCCTGCTCTCCTCTCTCTCCCACACTTGCTCTCCTTCCCTCCTTCTTCCTTCCTCGTCCACCTACTCTCTTACCCTTCCCCACTCCTCCCTTCTTCCCTCGTACCCATCCCTCCCCCCCCCCCCCCCCAGATCTGGGAGCCAACAGTGACAATGTTCTGACCCAAGCTAGCCTCATGTTGAAAGAGAAGCATTACATCACTCAGTCTACACTCCAAGTAGAAGGCTATCAGGTGACCATGGACGAGTGTGGGACCTGCCAGGAGCCAGAGAGACTTGGCGTTCTCCAAGCCCTTGTCCCATCCATTCTTGTTCGCAAGCTCAAAGCCATCCGTTCTACATGCTCTCGTTGTGTGTTTGGAGTCCCTTCTCCCTGACCTGCTCTCGTTGTGCGTGTGTATCCCCTTCTCCCTGACCTGCTCTCGTTGTGCGTGTGTATCCCCTTCTCCCTGACCTGCTCTCGTTGTGTGTGTAGCCCCTTCTCCCTGACCTGCTCTCGTTGTGTGTGTGCAGTCCCTTCTCCCTGACCTGCTCTCGTTGTGTGTGTGCAGTCCCTTCTCCCTGACCCGCTCTCATTCTGTGTGTGTGTGTAGTCTTAGCTGTGTAATGGTCTTTTATTTTTCGAGTTGATAACTTAAAGAACATGGTCTGCTATTGTTCAATGGAGTATTCACAGATAAGACTGCCACAATTCCCATGAGGTGAAAGACACCATTTTGTTTATTGACTATAGAGATTTGCAATTAACATGCTTCTTGTCTTGTGTCATGTGAGTTGGTGGGTGGATATGTTGTTGATGATGTAACTGACATACTTGACTGCTCCAGAAGAACTTCCGGTGTGTTTTGAAGTGATATCAATACAGTTTACTGGGCCAGCACAGATAAGGTTGCTCTGTTCCATTGTTGTCTCGGCGTGTTGGACCTCCTTTGCCAACTTTGATTCATGTTGAGAAGTAGGCGCCATATTTCCATGTATACATGTTGCCCGTGCTAGCTTCATAGCTTGGCATTACTAGCATTACTAGAGATGTTTTGAATTGCTCATATAAGCATGACGACCATCAGGCACAGCTAAACATGGTGGAGGATGTCCACTACCATCAGGCAGCTAAACATGGTGGAGGATGTCTACTATATACCATCAGGCACAACTAAACATGGTGGAGGATGTCCACTAGACCACATGATTATATATTTTCTCAAATAAGACAAAAAAACCCACACAACACATTGTGTTGTTGAAGGACGTCTCACTTGCTTCAATCCTTGTGATGCCACTAATACTGCTTCCGGGATCCATGGTGTGTGGTTAGTCACTCACTTGAGACTTACTGTTGAGAGGTGTGAATATTGTGCATCCATCAGAAGTTTCTAAGGCATTAAAATGAAGTGCGTATTTATAAAAGTAGACGCTGAAGGTGGCACTTAAGTGAGTGATCTACTTGAACCTTGAACCCTGGTCGTAATCTTTGCTGAAGACCCAACCCAGGAACAATCGGGCATTGATGACGTAGCCACCCGTATGCTAAAGAATAGGAGTACCAACAGTGCATAATGTCAGTTCCCGTGACTTAAAAGATGAATTCCAGTTACCATAGAAATGTTGGTTACATAACTGTATATGTATGTTGATACATTGTGGGCACGGGTTTGACCTCAATTAAATATGTCAATATATGATGCAAATGTACACTGAAACATCAACACTAGCTTGACAGTTACTCTAGTAATTGGAGTGAGTGCAGCCCAGAATTGCAAGAGCCCTGGCTGCATGACTTTCACAGCTAATGAACTTGAGAGGGTTCTTCTCCAGCAACATTAGCAGCTTGTTGATCACGACAGATTCTAGGAGTGAACATTTTGCCTGTTGTAAGACATTCAACATCTCTCAGTTCGAAGTGCATGGAGTGGCATTTTGCCTGTTGCAAAACATCCAGAAGCTCGGTGAAAAGTGTAGTGGACATTTTATCTGTTTTAAAAACAAGCCCCAACATCTCGGCTCTGAGTCTGTTGTAGGATTGTTGTCTGGACAAGATTGAAATATCGCCATGCAAAGGTATTGCTAACTGCCAAGCTGTGAATATTCAGTCTGGCAACTTCAATAGCCTAAACTTTTTTTTTGCCAACTCTTTAGCTCCAATAAAGCACTTCATGTCTTGGTGATATAGAAAACTGGTATATATATAGACCTGTCATGACAAATTTGGTCCCCCCATATTTGGTTCCTGGAACTTTTTCTTTAAAAAAATTTGTTGCCCTATATAGAACTTTTTATTTTTTTAAAAGTTTCCTCTTGAAAAATAAAGGGCGGTGGGAACAATAAAAGTTGTTCGGAGGGGGGGGACAACTTTTTGGGGGGGGGGGGGGGGGGGGAAACAAATTAAACGTTAGACCTACTCAAAAAATTATTATTGCAGCATTGGTTGATGGCTTGTTAGAGTGCCAGATATTGCACCATAGGTCCACTGAATACCAACTTCCATGCAGCACTAAGCATTGATGAGTTGGACATGGCAAGGCAGATCATATGGTGATATAAAGTGGTTCACAGTAGAGGGCTTGACCAGGGAGCTGCTGGTTGCCATGGCAAGGGCGACATTTATATGGCAAAGGGGGTTCAGTGGAGGGCTTGACCTCAAAACCTGTGGCTGAATACTCTGCTCGCGTGCTAGATAGTGAAGTTAGTATCAGTGGTTCGAGGAAACGGATCAATCCCAATATAAGCCTCCAAGGGTCGAAAAAATCGTGCGCGTTTTTAATTATGCGAGTGGTACCAAAAGGTGTCGAATGTGTTAATGAAACTTATAATGAACTGTGCATGTGGCTGGTGAACTGCACATAATTCCTTATAATTATATTATTTAAAATATATAGTTTTTGTTTTTACCATGATATATCTTTTACCATTTTTTTACCATGATATATATATATATCTTTTACCATGTTTTTACCATGATATATCTTATAATTATTTTAGGGCTAGGGCTAATGTTCCTGAAGCAGCCATGGACAGTTCACCAGCAAAAATGTTGAAAAATGTTTCAGTTCACCAGCTGTTGAAAAATGTTTCAGACGATGTCAGCCACGTGCACAGTAAGAACGTGCACAGTGCATTATAAGTTTCATTAACACATTCGACACCTTTTGACCGCTCGCATAATTAAAAACGCGCACGATTTTTTCGACCCTTGGAGGCTTATACATGTATTGGGATCGAGGAAACTACTCGGCAGACTCGGAGTGCACGGTCAAGCTGAGGGTTGAAAATTCACCACTTCCCCCCCAAAAGAGATCGATATTGTGAACGACCCTTTACCTTACATAGGCGCTTAATGATTTAATGTTGCTATTGCTGAGCCTGTTAAGGCCACCACATATATAATACAGCACAGTGTGAAACTATTTAGTAACTAACCTAATAACAATCTATATTTTAAAAAAGAAGTCAACAGTACTTCCTTAATAAAATTATCCACAATATTAAGTTACGAGTGTCCCGCTGCTCAGGAAGGGGGGGACAGGAGTGGACCAAAAATCATTCCTCAGCTCACCATATAACAGTTCCTTTCTTCTCTGCCACCACTTCCCTACCCAATACATAACACACTCGCCCACCTCCTCCATCACTGCATCACTTACTCCCTCCACATCTTTCCCCAAAAGCAATGCCATCTTTCCCCAAAAGCAATGCCACCTTTCCATCCTTACTCACTTAATTAATCAGTGTCATCTTGTACCGCGCAACACCCAGGTTTTTGTCTTTGTGGGTAGACGTCATACCGAAGCATAACTTACGTTAGTTATGCGTCATCTCCCAGATGCTGTATATACACAGAACCGGAGGGCTCTACAACTATATTTTTGTCAATTAATTTGTCTCCAAGATACATGGTTGGCCAAGAATTTAGTGTGCTCAAATGGTGGAGGAGGAAATACTTCACGTTTGGCACCAGAGTCCTGACTTTGGAACTCTCCTTGTAATTTTTTATCATCATTTAAAAATAGTCATTCATGTTTTTTTCTGTTTATTTTGTTTTTCTGTCTTGTTTGTACGCACTCATGATGGCGGCTCAACAGAACAATTAATTACGACCCCTACCTGTTCAATATCGTATCTGGCAGAAAGTAGGCGAGGTCAAGCCTACACCAAGATGTTTCATCACGAGGAGACAAATACTGTATTGCATTAGGCTCCATTAAGAGCAGTGAATGCGATGTCAAGAAAGTAATAGAGTATATTTGTGGGTATGGAGTGAAAGATGATGAGGGGAGGATGGTGGACGAGGTGTTGGAGGTGAGGCAAAACACTGGGAAGAGCTGGGGAGGATAGGAGAAGTGAATGGGCATGAGTGGGTATGTGTGAAGAAGTATGTTGGGAAGAAGTAGTAGAGGAAATGAAGAGAGGAAAGGCACCAGGCCCTGATGGAATGTTGAATGAGATGATGTTTGGAGGTGGAAGGTTGGTGATGGTGCAGGTGATGAGAATTGAGTGCTGCCCAGTGGACTGGAAGAAGTGATTGCTATATAGTGCTTCTCCACAACGATGACGCGAGGATGAAGTAGGGAATTATAGGGGAATTGTATTATGTTGTAGTGTAGTGAATGTGGAGTGTTGGCGAGGAGGTTGGGAAGGTTTGCTGAGGATAGGATTTTGACGGAAGCACAAGGAGGATTTAGGAGCGAGCAGTGGTTGGTGTTAAGAGGAGTTTGTGAAGTGAGGAAGAGGGAGAAGAAAAATTCATATCTGGCTTTCCTGGACATAAGTAAGGCATATGACAGTGTGTGGAGGGAGGGACTGTGGCAGAAGTTGAGGCAGTATGGAGTAGAGGAGAAGCTTGTGAGGACATGTGTAGGATTGTATAGTGGGGTGGAGACGACGGTGATATTGAATGGAAGAAGGTCAAGGTGGTTTGCTGTGGAGAATGGACTTGGGCAGGGATGTCCTTTGTCTCCACTTCTTTTCAATATTTATTTGATGGGAATGGCAGAGGAATTGGAGAGCTGAGCTAGGAGTCAAAGTGGAAGGCTGCTGGTGTGGGGCACTTATGTATGCAGATGATGTTCTTCTGGCTGACCCAGGGGTGGAACTGCAAGCTATGTTGGATGTGGTATGGACATATGTGTTACATGGAAGATGAAATTTAATAGCTAGGTCATGGTATATAGTAGGGAAGAAGGAAGCAGAAGTGCATTGGAGGATTGGTGAGGAGATATTGGAAGAGGTCAAAGAATTCAAGTACTTAGGAATATGGTTTGATAGGAAGCTAAGGGGTAATGTTCAGATGGCAAAGAAGGCAGAAGAGTGGGTTGGAAAGGTGATATGGATGAGTAGAGTGAATGGGCAGGTGGAAGTAGACAGAGGAAGAATGGTGTGGGGGCTTCTAGTTAGACCTAGTATGGAGCATGCAGCTGAAATATGGTGGACAGGAGGACATAATGCAAGTTGGAGTCAGCACAGATGAGAGTGAGTAGGAGACTGTTGGGGGCAAGTGATACAGTAGCAGGAGTGGCAATACGGGGAGATATGGGGTGGAGGAAGCTAGAGGAGACGAGGGAAGAGATGAAGGTTTTGTTTGGCAAGAGATTAGAGGTGTTGGAACAGCGCAGATTGGTAAAAGTTGTAAATAAACTAAGAGAGGATGGTGGGAAGAATATGAGATCTTGAGAAGGTACGAGATAAACGAGGTTGGGTCAGTGCGCAAGTGGAAAATGAAGGTGAGAAATTAGAAGGATTGGGAGGAGGAAGTAAACGGCAAGAGTACGTTGAAGTTTTATAAATTGGCAAAGAATGGTGGAGGGATGGACATGTATACGAGGTCCATGCATGGTCAGGAAGGTGTGCAGTTATAATTTAGACTGAGGACTGCATCAGCCGAGGGATTTTTTTATTTTTTGAAAAATGAGCTCAGTATATAGCAAAAGCTATTTAGATCCTTACATACATGATAACATGATAGGTAGAAAAATGATTGAAGTTAGGCGAAGAATTGTTTAATAAATCGTTTGAAGGAAGAGAGTGAGGACGAGGATCTAATGGAGGTTGGGAGTGAGTTCCAAAGAGCTGTGGCGGAGGGAACGAAGGAAGACTGCATGGATGCAGTGCGGGAGAATGGGATTATGATGTTTGATGGGTGGTATTGGCGAGAAGACATGAGCGGAGTAGGATGATTGGATTGAGTCTGGAGGAAAATGGATTTATTATTTTGTAAATTAGAAGCCCGAGCACATCTATTTGAGAGTGTAGGAAGTTTAAAGGTGGAGAGGTTGGATGCATAGTCAGAAGTCCATTGGCGAGTACAGAGTCTCATTGCAAAGTGCTGAATGTGTTCTAAGGATTTTGAACTACAAGAAGAGGGAGGTGACCACACAGAGGAACAGTAACTTAGATGAGGGAGAACTAATGTCGTGTAAAGTTTAATTAGCATATGAGAGAACAAATGATGGTAAAAGTTGCGATAAATTAATCCTATTATTTTCCTGGATTTAGTGCGTACTTTGCTAATGTGCAGGTTCCAGGAGAGGTTCCAGGTGAAAGTAACTCCTAAGTATGTAAATGAAGAGACAAGATCAAGGGGAGTATATATTATTGAGGACTAATACAGTGGAGGATGAGGATGCGAGGGGTTTACGAGAGATCATCATGTACTTGCTTTTATCAGGGTTAATTATTAGGAGATGGGAAGATAGCCATGATGATATAATGTCAATGTCTGATTGCACTGAATCTAAGGAAGAGGTTGAAGAGAATGGATGGGAGATGAGGATGTCATCCGCATAGAGAGTAAGTGTAGAAGATGTCGAGAGTGGGAGCTTTGCAATGTCGTTAATGTAAAGAAGACCAAGAATAGATCCTTGAGGTACTCCATAGGATGCATGACACGAAGAAGAGAGAGCCCAGAGATAGCGACACTCTGTGACCAGCCGTAAGATAGGAAGTGAGTCAACAGAGGAGGTGAGAAGGAATATTAAGTGCGGACAGTGTTTAAGAGTGGTCTATGCGGCACAGAGTCAAAAGCTTTCTTGACGTCTAGAAAAACTGCACAGACAAGACTTGTGGGCACCCAGGGAAGCAAACCAGGATCGAGTTACGTATTTCAGTAGACGGACCTGGGCGAAATCCAAACTGAACGTTCGACAAAACATCTTGTAAGGTAAATATGTGGCGTTCTAATACCTTGCTTATTAGGGATGGGACAATAATCCTTGGGGAAAGACGAGGGTGGAGATGTTTTTGGGGGATAGGCACTACAAAGGAATGCTTCCAGTGAGTGGGTAGTGCACCAGTAGAGAGGGAGGAAGTTAAAGATAAGAGAAAGAGGAATTGATATGGAGGCAGCTGTGGATCTAAGCATTCTGGCAGAGATAGTATCGGGGCCAGTCGATTTCATAGGGAATGCAAGTTAAGACTTACAATTTCGTCCAGTGATGCAGTGATGGAGGAGGTGGGTGAGTGTGTTATGTATTGGGTATATAGGGAAGTGGTGGCAGAGAAAGGAACTGTTACATGGTGAGCTGAGGAATGATCTTTGGTCCCCTACCCTCTCGTGAACAGCGGGACACACATAATTATGCCTTAGTATTATGATTATTAAGTACTGTTGATAATGTTATTAGTGTTAAATAGTCTCACACTGTGCTTAGTATATGTGCTGGCCTAACAGGCTCGGCAATATCAAATTAAATGATTGTCACAAATACCTTCTCTTCGTCTCAACATTAAATTACAACTATTTTCCTCCCACATCAAATGTACAGATGAATATTGATAAGATAAAAAGGGTTGCATATCATTCCTTTGTTCAAGTGGGCGTGGGCGAAGTTTAAAATATTGCTAAAGATCTTCGCAGTCAACCATACATTTTTAAAGTAAAACTTTTTTTAAATGTGCAAAAAAGTTGACATTGATGCAGTGTGAAGAATACAATGCATGCGAAATAAAAAAATAAAAAATGGCGGAACAAATACACTGGAATATCTCAACATCTGTAATAGTAATCTGCCACACTATATATATATATACATAATTATTATACTAGAAGGATCCATGCCCAGGACATATCATTTGCAACAGCACAGTGCAGATTTCTGATGGTACTACTGGGTTGCACTCAAAACGATGTCTGTGCGACATTGCTCGCATCATCATGGCAACCAAATGATGGGTGTGGTACATGATCCGTGGTAACGGCTTCAAGGGCGAGTGTATCCCTATATAGACTGCCCTGCGACAACCGGTTCAGAGACAGGGAATGAGTCTGGATGCCAGAATCGGAATTGGGAACACGGCATTCAGGTTCCAACCCTGGCACACATTCCTCGTCGCCGTGGCCACCAGCTAGACTGCTGCTGCCACTATCGATGGATGAGTCATCGGGTAAAGGGTCATAGTTGCCTCTGAGCTCCGAGGTAATCTGAAACGAAGAATGAAGATGTGATGAAGAAGGGGCGTGGTTTCTTCCGAGACTCATCACACACCCTTCCCCTGTACTGCTAAATGGAGGTGTGGTCACAGATGAAAGCAGACTCCTGGAGGACTGGTGAGGAGGCAGATTCTGATCCAGTTCGCTTCCTGCTTCCGTCTGGACGATATGTGGCATGGAACTGAGGATGTGATTTCTGTCCCATTTCGGTGCCATTCTACTTGGAACAGGAATAGGATCGGTTGGGCTATAACATGGTGGGGGACTGGACTGGGAATTTTCCTGGATGAAACCCGGGTGCATGCTGGAGAGATAGGAATGTGAGCGGCCGAGGGGTGTATGGTTGGGGGTGTGGTTTTGCATGGGGGTGCTGTTGCTGTGTTGCAGGAGGTCCTGCAAGGAGTAGCTGAGGAGGTTGGCCATGTGGTAGGCAACGTTCCCCGCAGTGGGCCTGGATTCAGGGTCTCGGTCCAGACACTCCCTCACCATGTCTGCATATTGGGACAGAGGCTGCACCAGACAGTGCACAGTCACACCACAAAGGATGTGAGGAGAGAGAAGGAAGAGAAGGAGAGGTGGATGGAGGGAGAAGGAGAGGTGGATGGAAGAGGTGAGGAGGAGAGGTGGATGGAGGGAGAAGGAGAGGTGGATGGAGAGAGAAGGAGAGGTGGATGGAGAGAGAAGGAGAGGTGGATGGAGGGAGAAGGAGAGGTGGATGGAGGGAGAAGGAGAGGTGGATGGAGGGAGGAGAGGTGGATGGAGGGAGGAGAGGTGGATGGAGGGAGAAGGAGAGGTGGATGGAGGGAGAAGGAGAGGTGGATGGAGGGAGAAGGAGAGGTGGATGGAGGGAGAAGGAGAGGTGGATGGAGGGAGAAGGAGAGGTGGATGGAGGGAGAAGGAGAGGTGGATGGAGGGAGAAGGAGAGGGGGATGGAGGGAGAAGGAGAGGTGGATGGAGGGAGAAGGAGAGGTGGATGGAGGGAGAAGGAGAGGTGGATGGAGGGAGAAGGAGAGGTGGATGGAGGGAGAAGGAGAGGTGGATGGAGGGAGAAGGAGAGGGGGATGGAGGGAGAAGGAGAGGTGGATGGAGGGAGAAGGAGAGGTGGATGGAGGGAGAGGTGGATGGAGGGAGAAGGAGAGGTGGATGGAGGGAGGAGAGGTGGATGGAGGGAGAAGGAGAGGTGGATGGAGAGACAGTTGATAGGAGGAAAGTAGAGGGTCTGGTCTTTGGTTCAGTTTTACCCCTCACTGCTTCTAAGCTCCCTATCCACCACACACTCCTCCCATCCACCACACACTCCTCCCACCACCACATACTCCTCCCACCACCATATACTCCTCCCACCACCACACACTCCTCCCACCCACCACACACTCCTCCCACCACCACACACTCCTCCCACCACCACACACTCCTCCCACCCACCACCCACTCCTCCCATCCACCACACACTCCTCCCATCCACCACACACTCCTCCCACCACCACACACTCCTCCCACCATCACACACTCCTCCCACCACCACACACTCCTCCCACCCACCACACACGCCTCCCACCCACCACACACTCCTCCCACCACCGCACACTCCTCCCACCCACCACACACTCCTCCCATCCACCACACACTCCTCCCATCCACCACACACTCCTCCCATCCACCACACACTCCTCCCATCCACCACACACTCCTCCCACCCACCACACACTCCTCCCATCCACCACACACTCCTCCCACCCAACACACACTCCTCCCATCCACCACACATACAGTAGGAGACAAAAAACGTTCCGGTTCCACTGCGTTAATATTCCGTTGGCGCTATTTACGTCGTTCCAATGCCGTTTAGTAACAGGTCCGTTCCAACGGCGAGGAATCTTTTTTCTTCGCGTTTCAAACTCGTTCGCAGTTCAATTATCTCGCCCTTGTTCGCACGGTCGTTCTCCAGCCTCGTGCTTCAAGTACAATCGGCGTCGTGCTCCTGCTTGTTCGTCTTTGGCAACCTCTCTCTTCTTGAACATTCATAATGTCGTTCTTCAGCGAAAGGCCATCGATATTAATGCAAGCCTCGAAGGAACAGAGGAGCTGATGAAGCGGATCGACGAAACAACTGTTGACTAGCTTCAGCGTCTGCTACAGACCAAACTAGGACTACAATATTCCACTGCGCACCATTCTTCGGTGCAGGACCGCTTTAGGATAGACCTTCCAAGGTAGCTCTACTGTCAGTTCATCAGACATGCGGAACAAGGTAATCTGTCTATCATTTCTAAAGCTTGCTAAGCTTAGTTTATCTGACAACTTGGTTTAAGCTTACAGTTTATAAGCTGGTTTGGCTTAGTTTAAGGAAGTTGATTGATTATCTTATTCTAAATTTGAAAGGAAAGCTGATGAACATAGCTTTGCCTGGGTTGTGGCTAGGAGTTTAGCTTGGGGGCTTGAAGGACCTAAGACAATCTTGCCTGCTTAGTTTACTCCTTAGCTACTCTTTGGCAAGCTTAGCTTGTATTGGTGAAACATTTGATTTCCAAATCTTAAAGGCAAGGTAATATTACAATTCTCCTCCCTACCCTACCTTTCCAGATGAAAAGAAGATGGGAGAGATGACTTGTGGCATAGAGGATGTTATATGGATTGGTGAATGCAGTCCAACTTGAGATCCACAGACTGCACTCAGGATTGTTTGAACTTGAATGTTGTACTTTACAAAATTGCTATATTTTGTTCACTGGTTACAATAATAATTGAGCAATGAGCATGCATAACTATCACCAGTGAACTTTCATGACAATTTAACAGAGTATCATAAGGCTTGCATTAAGGTTGGCTGTCACAGCCAAGACGACCCAATTGGCATGACAAAAGACGAGTGTTTGCGTATCTTGGTGTGTACACCATTTCTCTGACATGCATATTTTTGTGTGAATCGTAGTTGTACTTGCCTAGTATATAGTAGTAGACATCTTCACATAATAAAAGATGACGGTCAGTTTAAAACTAACACTATCAATATAATTTTCCATTATTTTGCAAGCATAAACACTTGTATGCCTGCTGGATCGACTCCAAACACTTCTCTTGTCACAGGCTCATATTCAATAGGGTCCATGGGGAAGTAGGTGGTTGGAAACTGATTGTAAGGGAGAAGTCGACTAGTATGTGTAAGTCGATGGGGGGCATCAAGGACCAACTTATCCTACAACTCAACCACAGAAGCCGGAGTCCTGTTGCATGTACAATGAACATCCACCATGCAATAGAGAAATGCATTGCAGAAATTTATGTTCTTGACGTAACTTTTCCACTCTTACAGTACACCTGCCACCAAACACATCACCCATATTCCACCATGCTTAAGGGCTACACCGACAGAGTTCTCTGTTAGCCAAAATATCAATGTGTAAATGCATCATACCATCTCTTGGTCTATACATGGTTGAGGTGAGGCCTAACATTCTGATGTGGCTTGTTACATACAAAAGCTTAGCTAGGGGTTTCTAGAGGTTAAGTTTTTTTAAGGCAAGTCCTGCTGAGCTACTAGACACTCTGTAAACTCATCAACCTTTCTAAGGCAAGGTCTGCTAAGCTACTCTGTGAAGTTTCTCTAAGGCAAGGCTTGCTAGCTACTAAAGGTCCTGTGAGGGCATTTAAAAAGGGGGGGGCTTTGTTTTTCAAGCCTTAGTCTACACCAGGCTTTACCTAACACTATGCTTAGCTAACCTAACCTCTACAAAACTATATAGCAAGCTTTGTCTAAGCATCTTGTCTAAACTGAGTAGTTACCAACAAGAAGGCAAAGCTAATGGCTAATACAAGTAGAGCTGAAGGACACTAGTGGGCACAGGCCAAAAGGCTAGGAAGAGAAATAACTACTACTTACTTCTGTCAGCAGTAAACATCTTCAATAGCAAAATGACATCTGGAAGAAGAAAACAAAAGAGAGGGAAAAAACACTTGCTAGATATAGCATCGGATTGTAACACACCTGGCGCCCGCCCAATGAGCGTGTGCATACGCGTTTATAAAATAAGCGCCAAGATAAAAAATTGGAAACGTAAACTTAACGGCATTTGTTAATCGTTATTCGTCGGGTTTTTATGCGTTGATTCCGCGTTTCTGTTTTCCTTACCCACCGCTGGAACGGGTACGGAACTGGAACTTTTTTTTGTCTCCTACTGTACCCTGTCCACAACACACACACCTCCACCACACTCACACACCTCCCAACCCACCCAACGCTGCTTACCATGTGGTCCGTCCAGATTGCAGGGATAGATGGACGGTATTCTTGTATGCAGACCACCTCCTTCATCAACTCCAGAGATGCCCGAGGGACCAGGTCCTCATAGGGAAGTTGATAAGGGGCCAAATCTTCAACTAGTGCACCAACATGTGTATATGTGTGTGTGTGTGTGGGGGGGGGGGGGGGGGGGGGGGTTAAAATTTAATAAAGAGTAGCTAGAGGGAAGAGGTGACTTATAATTTGCCCCAGACAAACAACATGCACGCATATACAATATTGTGGAGTGCAGCAGCAGGCTGGCCTCATGTCAAAATGGTAGACAGTAAAGCCTCCCAAAGCAAAACTCATTTGTTAGTAGGAGAAGAGAGAGCTAACAATGTCGAGTTAGACTCACCAGAAGCATCATCGTTGTGGCCAAGTCCACCGTGTGTGTGACTACACTGCTAAGCAACAGCTAGTCCACCAGTGTGTGTGTCTACACTGCTAAGCAACAGCTAGTCCATCAGTGTGGGTGTTGCTAAGCAACAGCTAGTCCACCAGTGTGGGTGTCCACACTGCTAAGCAACAGCTAGTCCACCAGTATGGGTGTCTACACTGCTAAGCAACAGCTAGTCCACCAGTGTGGGTGTTGCTAAGCAACAGCTAGTCCACCAGTGGCTGCACTGCTAAGCAACAGCTAGTCCACCAGTGGCTACACTGCTAAGCAACAGCTAGTCCACCAGTGTGGGTGTTGCTAAGCAACAGCTAGTCCACCAGTGTGGGTGTCCACACTGCTAAGCAACAGCTAGTCCACCAGTGTGGGTGTCTACACTGCTAAGCAACAGCTAGTCCACCAGTGTGGGTGTTGCTAAGCAACAGCTAGTCCACCAGTGGCTGCACTGCTAAGCAACAGCTAGTCCACCAGTGGCTACACTGCTAAGCAACAGCTAGTCCACCAGTGTGGGTGTCTACACTGCTAAGCAACAGCTAGTCCACCAGTGGCTACACTGCTAAGCAACACCTAGTCCACCAGTGTGGGTGTCCACACTGCTAAGCAACAGCTAGTCCACCAGTGTGGGTGTTGCTAAGCAACAGCTAGTCCACCAGTGTGGGTGTCCACACTGCTAAGCAACAGCTAGTCCACCAGTGTGGGTGTTGCTAAGCAACAGCTAGTCCACCAGTGTGGGTGTCTACACTGCTAAGCAACAGCTAGTCCACCAGTGTGGGTGTGTACACTGCTAAGCAACAGCTAGTCCACCAGTGTGGGTGTTGCTAAGCAACAGCTAGTCCACCAGTGTGGGTGTCTACACTGCTAAGCAACAGCTAGTCCACCAGTGTGGGTGTGTACACTGCTAAGCAACAGCTAGTCCACCAGTGTGGGTGTCTGCACTGCTAAGCAACAGCTAGTCCACCAGTGTGGGTGTTGCTAAGCAACAGCTAGTCCACCAGTGTGGGTGTCTACACTGCTAAGCAACAGCTAGTCCACCAGTGTGGGTGTCTACACTGCTAAGCAACAGCTAGTCCACCAGTGTGGGTGTTGCTAAGCAACAGCTAGTCCACCAGTGTGGGTGTCCACACTGCTAAGCAACAGCTAGTCCACCAGTGTGGGTGTTGCTAAGCAACAGCTAGTCCACCAGTGTGGGTGTTGCTAAGCAACAGCTAGTCCACCAGTGTGGGTGTCTACACTGCTAAGCAACAGCTAGTCCACCAGTGTGGGTACACATAAGCTCACAACTAGACAGCTGAGGGCAGTTAGAAATCTGAAGGCCAGTGAGGGGGCTGTGAAGGGCCTGAGGGTTTCTATATACCAGGACAGAGGGTTTCTAAGTAACGGTCTGGAGTAATTCTAAATACCGGTCCAGAGCATTAATATAGAGCCAGAGGGTTTCTAAATATCGTAGATCGCATTGGTCAAGATAAACTTGATTTAGATGATAGTCGAGCAACTATATACAACTTGGCCAAGCAACCAGACTCCGCCCAACTTGTAGCTACAGGTAAGCCGCGCCTCTGCGGCTGCAAACAAGTAACATTAAACACACGACTTATGTCTTTCTATATTTCGGAAGAGAAAGTGGATGGAGAATGGCCAAGAGAACTGGGTGTGGCCAAGAGAACTGGGTGTGGCCAAGAGAACTGGGTGTGGCCAAGAGAACTGGGTGTGGCCAAGAGAACTGGGTGTGGCCAAGAGAATGTGGGTGTGGCTGACTCACACAATACTTGGTAGTAGCATTGGTACTATAATGCTCGTTTAGTCCCCACGGTAGCAGCGGTTGAAGGGTGTGTGGCTGTGGGAGCTTTTGCTGGAGGCGATACACTCCCCCCCACCAGTATAAGTGACGGCTTACCGAGCCCACAACAGCCCTAGCCCTAGCCCATAACAGCCCTAGCCCACAACAGCCCTAGCCCTAGCCCACAACAGCCCTAGCCCTAGCCTCAGAGAGATAATAGTTGCCGTGTGAAAAGTTGGGGAGAGTGGCAATCACAGGGGGGCCATTGCAAGCACAGGGGGGGGCCATTGCACGCACAGGGGGGGCCATTGCAAGCACAGGGGGGGGGGCATTGCAAGCACAGGGGGGCCATTGCAAGCACAGGGGGGCCATTGCAAGCACAGGGGGGCCATTGCAAGCACAGGGGGGCCATTGCAAGCACAGGGGGGCCATTGCAAGCACAGGGGGGTCATTGCAAGCACCGGGCGGGCATTGCAAGCACAGGGGGGCCATTGCAAGTACAGGGGGGCCATTGCAAGCACAGGGGGCCTTAGAAAACTTGGCATTCGTGTGGAGAAGCTACTAAACTAGTCGGGGAAAGTGTTTTTTGTCACTTGTCGCTGCCTCGAGTTTCAGCAACTGTACTCAGGCAGTGAGTCTCACAAGGAAGAGGGGCTCACAAGGAAGAGGGGCTCACAAGGAAGAGGGGCTGGCAAGGAAGAGGGGCTCACAAGGAAGAGGGGCTGGCAAGGAAGAGGGGTTGGCAAGGAAGAGGGGCTCACAAGGAAGAGGGACTCACAAGGAAGAGGGGCTCACAAGGAAGAGGGGCTGGCAAGGAAGAGGGGCTGGCAAGGAAGAGGGGCTGGCAAGGAAGAGGGGCTGGCAAGGAAGAGGGGCTGGCAAGGAAGAGGGGCTCACAAGGAAGAGGGGCTGGCAAGGAAGAGGGGCTGGCACGGAAGAGAAGCTCACAAGGAAGAGGGGCTCACAAGGAAGAGGGGCTCACAAGGAAGAGGGCTGGCAAGGAAGAGGGGCTCACAAGGAAGAGGGGCTGGCAAGGAAGAGAAGCTCACAAGGAAGAGGGGCTCACAAGGAAGAGGGGCTCACAAGGAAGAGGGGCTGGCAAGGAAGAGGTGCTCACAAGGAAGAGGGGCTCACAAGGAAGAGAAGCTCACAAGGAAGAGGGGCTCACAAGGAAGAGGGGCTCACAAGGAAGAGGGGCTGGCAAGGAAGAGAAGCTCACAAGGAAGAGGGGCTCACAAGGAAGAGGGGCTGGCAAGGAAGAGGGGCTCACAAGGAAGAGGGGCTGGCAAGGAAGAGAAGCTCACAAGGAAGAGGTGCTCACAAGGAAGAGGGGCTGACAAGGAAGAGGAGCTCACAAGGAAGAGGGGCTCACAAGGAAGAGGGGCTGGCAAGGAAGAGAAGCTCACAAGGAAGAGGAGCTCACAAGGAAGAGGGCTCACAAGGAAGAGGGGCTCACAAGGAAGAGGGGCTGGCAAGGAAGAGGGGCTCACAAGGAAGAGGGGCTCACAAGGAAGAGGGGCTGCAAGGAAGAGAAGCTCACAAGGAAGAGGGGCTCACAAGGAAGAGGGGCTCACAAGGAAGAGGGGCTCACAAGGAAGAGGGGCTGGCAAGGAAGAGGGGCTCACAAGGAAGAGGGGCTGACAAGGAAGAGGTGCTCACAAGGAAGAGGGGCTGACAAGGAAGAGGAGCTCACAAGGAAGAGGGGCTCACAAGGAAGAGGGGCTGGCAAGGAAGAGAAGCTCACAAGGAAGAGGAGCTCACAAGGAAGAGGGGCTCACAAGGAAGAGGGGCTCACAAGGAAGAGGGGCTGGCAAGGAAGAGGGGCTCACAAGGAAGAGGGGCTCACAAGGAAGAGGGGCTGCAAGGAAGAGAAGCTCACAAGGAAGAGGGGCTCACAAGGAAGAGGGGCTCACAAGGAAGAGGGGCTCACAAGGAAGAGGGGCTGGCAAGGAAGAGGGGCTCACAAGGAAGAGGGGCTGGCAAGGAAGAGAAGCTCACAAGGAAGAGGTGCTCACAAGGAAGAGGGGCTGACAAGGAAGAGGAGCTCACAAGGAAGAGGGGCTCACAAGGAAGAGGGGCTGGCAAGGAAGAGAAGCTCACAAGGAAGAGGGGCTCACAAGGAAGAGGGCTCACAAGGAAGAGGGGCTCACAAGGAAGAGGGCTCACAAGGAAGAGGGGCTCACAAGGAAGAGGGGCTGGCAAGGAAGAGGGGCTCGCCAGTGACTAGGTTGGACTGAATATGGTTACCAAGCCAAGCTGCATTGCTACGACTCTAGTCTGAATAATGTTTCAGTTTGAAAAGAACTGAAAGCATGTCATAGCCACAACCTGCATGGATGCCAGGTTAAGTGGTTCACACCATACACCAGAACCTCTAATTCCTCTTTTCCTGCTGGCTCTGGTCCAACTCGTCAAAAGTTCACCACAATACCTAAACGGTGGCTCAGCTGAAGCTCAGAAAGACTCCAAGTTTGCCTAGCATCTATCACAACCTCCCATAGAAAGTGTCCATCGCTTCCATGAGCCATCTTTCCACTCACACAACTTGTGTACAATACAATAAGTCACCCATAACAACTCAAGTGCTAGAAGACTCCGAATGTTCCAATGCTCGTCCACGACCACTCTGTTCCCCCAACCACACAACAGGTCCATCCAGAACAACTCAAGTGCCAGAGGATGTTCCAATGCTCGTCCAGGACCACTCTGTTCCCCCAACCATACAACAGGTCCATCCAGAACAACTCAAGTGCCAGAGGATGTTCCAATGCTCGTCCAGGACCACTCTGTTCCCCCAACCACACAACAGGTCCATCCAGAACAACTCAAGTGCCAGAGGATGTTCCAATGCTCGTCCAGAACAACTCAAGTGCCAGAGGATGTTCCAATGCTCGTCCAGGACCACTCTGTTCCCCCAACCATACAACAGGTCCATCCAGAACAACTCAAGTGCCAGAGGATGTTCCAATGCTCGTCCAGGACCACTCTGTTCCCCCAACCACACAACAGGTCCATCCAGAACAACTCAAGTGCCAGAGGATGTTCCAATGCTCGTCCAGAACAACTCAAGTGCCAGAGGATGTTCCAATGCTCGTCCAGAACAACTCAAGTGCCAGAGGATGTTCCAATGCTCGTCCCCACGACTACTTTGTTTCTGGATTGTTGTACAAAGTTGTGGGTAGTGGTAGTTATTGATGATGCAATCAAGCCAGCTCACGTGCTGGATCAGAAGCAGAACGAATGACCCACACCACCAGTTTGTGGAGTTCTCTCTCACGGAAAACTGTTTCCAAGGCCCAGCTGATCCTTTACCAAAACATCTGCTGTGAGTTCTCAACTATTGCCAAGTCCTTGAAGGAGTCCAGTCAAACATAGCAACCAGATATGGCATCTGCTGAAAGAAAAAGTGTTTAAAAGCCCCAGAGACCCTGAGGCTCACGCATGGTGAGTCCTCATCGCTCAATTATAATATACAGACGACACAGCAAAACTAACAAACAAACAAACAAAGCAACTCGAGTAAAATGTTTTGCTAGCCACTTCATTGGATTGACCGTAAGAAAAAATAACACACCACACCAAGTTGGAATCAGAATTTAAAATCATTGGTGTATGTGATTTTAGTTGGTAAAGGGTCACCAAACTGTTTGGTTGTGATATTCATGGGAACAGTCGTGCGTTCTTTCAGGTGAATCCTATAGAGTCGCTGGCTTCAATATTCTTGTTCTTGGCGGAGGGGAGGGGAGGCGAGGGGATTATGAATGATATTCGAGTTTGTGCACATGCTTACAAGTAAACTGGGGACTACAGCAGCACTCCCTCCCTGCACCTGTTTGACCATTATTTATTAATGTCTTATACCTGTTTGACCTCTATTTATTAATGCCCTGACATGTTTGACCGCTGTTGAACCTGACCTGTTTGAACACTATTTATTAATGCCCTGACCGGTTTGACCACTATATATTAATGCCAGAAGCAAACAAAAAAAGTACAATCATAAGACCCTTTACCTATTAATATACTGATAGGTAAAGGGTCCTACAAGGGTTTGCGGTCTACCTGGGTAAATCCTTGTTTTATTTTTCGACAAGTCGACAAGTCAACTCATGTATAAAATATTTCTGTCTTTGTGGCGACCTATTGGTTAAATATGGCAGAGCAGAGAGATGGCAGAGTGAGTGGGCAGAACAGGCGGTGAGGAAGAGCGAGTTAACAAGAGGAAGAAGACACAAGTAGAGGGTGATAGAAGAATTGGAGAGAGAGTGGGTTAGAGAGAAGCGGGTTATGGCAGCCGTCACAAGTGAGAGACGCAGAGGAGGAAGAGAGTAATGGAGAAGTTAGAGGAAGAATGAGGAAGAGGAGACGATCTGGGAAAGGAGGTTGTCCAAGAAGTAAGAGAAGAGAGTCGGTGAAGATTGAAGCATCTCATCTGATGTTTTCTTTAATTGATAATGCCTACTAAAAAGATCTAATGTGAAGTACTTGATCCCTCCTAGTGTGTGATGTCATTCATTTTTTGGTTGAGCCCTCCTAGTGTGTGATGTCATTCATTTTTTGGTTGAGCCCTCCTAGTGTGTGATGTCATTCATTTTTTGGTTGATCCCCCTAGTGTGTGATGTCATTCATTTTTTGGTTGATCCCTCCTAGTGTGTGATGTCATTCATTTTTTGGTTGAGCCCTCCTAGTGTGTGATGTCATTCATTTTTTGGTTGACCCCTCCTAGTGTGTGATGTCATTCATTTTTTGGTTGATCCCCCCCTAGTGTGTGATGTCATTCATTTTTTGGTTGATCCCCCCTAGTGTGTGATGTCATTCATTTTTTGGTTGATCCCCCCTAGTGTGTGATGTCATTCATTTTTTGGTTGACCCCTCCTAGTGTGTGATGTCATTCATTTTTTGGTTGACCCCTCCTAGTGTGTGATGTCATTCATTTTTTGGTTGATCCCCCCTAGTGTGTGATGTCATTCATTTTTTGGTTGATCCCCCCTAGTGTGTGATGTCATTCATTTTTTGGTTGATCCCCCCTAGTGTGTGATGTCATTCATTTTTTGGTTGACCCCTCCTAGTGTGTGATGTCATTCATTTTTTGGTTGACCCCTCCTAGTGTGTGATGTCATTCATTTTTTGGTTGATCCCCCCTAGTGTGTGATGTCATTCATTTTTTGGTTGATCCCCCCTAGTGTGTGATGTCATTCATTTTTTGGTTGATCCCCCCTAGTGTGTGATGTCATTCATTTTTTGGTTGATCCCTCCTAGCGTGTGATGTCATTCATTTTTTGGTTGATCCCCCCTAGTGTGTGATGTCATTCATTTTTTGGTTGATCCGCCCCTAGTGCGTGATGTCATTCATTTTTTGGTTGATCCCCCCTAGTGTGTGATGTCATTCATTTTTTGGTTGATCCCCCCTAGTGCGTGATGTCATTCATTTTTTGGTTGATCCCCCCTAGTGCGTGATGTCATTCATTTTTTGGTTGATCCCTCCTAGTGTGTGATGTCATTCATTTTTTGGTTGAGCCCCCCTAGTGTGTGATGTCATTCATTTTTTGGTTGAGCCCCCCTAGTGTGTGATGTCATTCATTTTTTGGTTGAGCCCTCCTAGTGTGTGATGTCATTCATTTTTCTATGCCCCAAGTTCACCCCACCATACATACACCTTCCCTTGGAAAACTGTCTAGATACAGCCCTGATTGTCTTGTGACAGTCACATGACTCACCTGTGAGCAAATTATTAATGCATACATAGTTGTCATGTGATTGTCTTGTGGGTGTCACATGACTCACCTGTGAAGACGCAGCAGCGTGACATGACCTCCCACATGACCAGCCCAAGGGCATACATGTCGATCTGCTTGAAGGACTCGGTGTCATAGAGATTGATACGTGCCTCCAGAGCCTCAGGGGACATGTAGCGCAGTGTGCCCACCTACACAGGCACATCACAACAAGCACACAGGCATGTCACAACAGGCACACATGCATATCACAATATGCACACAGGCACATCACAAGCACACAGGCACGTCACAACAAGCACACAGGCACATCACAACATGCACGACACAACAAGCACACATGCATGTCACAACATGCACACAGGCACATCACAACAAGCACACAGGCACGTCACAACAAGCACACAGGCACATCACAACAAGCACACAGGCACATCACAACAAGCACACAGGCATGTCACAACATGCACACAGGCATGTCACAACATGCACATCACAACAAGCACACAGGCACATCACAACAAGCACACAGGCACGTCACAACAAGCACATCACAATAAGCACACAGGCACGTCACAACAAGCACACAGGCATGTCACAACAAGCACACAGGCACGTCACAACAAGCACACAGGCACATCACAACAATCACACAGGCACGTCACAACAAGCACACAGGCACGTCACAACAGGCACACAGGCACGTCACAACAAGCACACAGGCACATCACAACAAGCACACAGGCACATCACAACAAGCACACATGCACATCACAACAGGCACATCACAACAGGCACACATGCACGTCACATGGAGAGGCTTGCCTGGCCGTAGTTGGCTATTTCGTTCGGGTCGTCCATTGGTTTCAGTTCCAGGGCCAGTCCCAAGTCGGCTATCACACACTCACCATCCTCACTCTTGACCAAGATGTTGGACGACTTCAAATCCCTGAAGCACATGTGCACAGGAGGAAATAGGAGGGGGGAGAGGGGGGTTAAACAGGAGGAAATAGGAGGGGAGAGGGGTTAAACAGGAGGAAATAGGAGGGGAGGGGTTAAACAGGAGGAAATAGGAGGGGAGGGGTTAAACAGGAGGAAATAGGAGGGGGAGGGGTTAAACAGGAGGAAATAGGAGGGGAGGGGTTAAACAGGAGGAAATAGGAGGGGGAGGGGTTAAACAGGAGGAAATAGGAGGGGTTAAGAGGAAATAGGAGGGGGGAGGGGTTAAACAGGAGGAAATAGGAGGGGAGGGGTTAAACAGGAGGAAATAGGAGGGGGAGGGGTTAAACAGGAGGAAATAGGAGGGGAGGGGTTAAACAGGAGGAAATAGGAGGGGGAGGGGTTAAACAGGAGGAAATAGGAGGGGAGGGGTTAAACAGGAGGAAATAGGAGGGGAGGGGTTAAGCAGGAGGAAATAGGAGGGGGAGGGGTTAAACAGGAGGAAATAGGAGGGGAGGGGTTAAACAGGAGGAAATAGGAGGGGGAGGGGTTAAACAGGAGGAAATAGGAGGGGAGGGGTTAAACAGGAGGAAATAGGAGGGGAGGGGTTAAACAGGAGGAAATAGGAGGGGGAGGGGTTAAACAGGAGGAAATAGGAGGGGAGGGGTTAAACAGGAGGAAATAGGAGGGAGAGGGGTTAAGCAGAGAGGAGGAATGAAAAAGAGGATGTATCAATGGCAGTCCACATCAGGACCACAGGAAGAAAATCTGAACAACAAACAAGACCACACCCATTATGCTATCCACCCCATCTAATATGTCACACCTTTTACTAACATCTATCACTCACCACATCCACTTCAATGACAATGACACATTAGTGTTGCAATAATAATTGTTCTTATAGGCACCAAGCAGGGGAGGAAGAAGACTGTCTCAGACACACAGCAGGGGAGGAAGAAGACTGTCTCAGATAGACAGCAGGGGAGGAAGAAGACTGTCTCAGACACACAGCAGGGGAGGAAGAAGACTGTCTCAGATAGACAGCAGGGGAGGAAGAAGACTGTCTCAGACACACAGCAAGGGAGGAAGAAGACCGTCTCAGACAGACAGCAGGGGAGGAAGAAGACTGTCTCAGATAGACAGCAGGGGAGGAAGAAGACTGTCTCAGACACACAGCAGGGGAGGAAGAAGACTGTCTCAGACACACAGCAGGGGAGGAAGAAGACTGTCTCAGACACACAGCAGGGGAGGAAGAAAGACTGTCTCAGACACACAGCAGGGGAGGAAGAAGACTGTCTCAGACACACAGCAGGGGAGGAAGAAGACTGTCTCAGACAGACAGCAGGGGAGGAAGTCTCAGACACACAGCAGGGGAGGAAGAAGACTGTCTCAGACAGACAGCAGGCGAGGAAGAAGACTGTCTCAGACACACAGCAGGGGAGGAAGAAGACTGTCTCAGACACACAGCAGGGGAGGAAGAAGACTGTCTCAGACACACAGCAAGGGAGGAAGAAGGCTGTCTCAGACACACAGCAGGGGAGGAAGAAGACTGTCTCAAATAGACAAGACACCTTCATTATTAACTTCATCAGATCACATCGTATGATGTGATAGCAACTGCCAAGCCAACACTAAAAGTTGTCAAACATGCTATTTCTTCTGCGCTCACTTCCCGCGACACACCCATTAATTAGGACGTGATTATAAACCTCAGACTTGAAGAACAGGAAGCTTGGTGGCTTGCAACATCGTGGTGGAGCCACTCCCACTGCTGGAGCCATACGCTCTTAAAAGCCCAGTGTGTACGCTAAGGCCTCTTGGGAAAACAGTATCTGAAGGTTGCTTGGGAATCTCAGGACATCCACCGAAGATCAACGTCTTCCTGATCTACTAGCCATGAACAATAAGGATAAACTGCATCCGTGGAATCACATCAACTTTTGCACCGATCCCTGTATATATGCATGACCACACCTCTTCCTCGTTAAACTGCACTTATTGGTAGAATAAAAGCTAAATGTCCCGTATTGTGGCCACACACGTGAAGAAACTACAGTTGACACATGACAGCATGTCACTTGATAATATACACAAGAGAGAATGAGAGCAACTCCTTGGGGGGGTACCCTTGGGCTCTCACAACACCCTAAGAAGGCTTGGGGTGTCCTTCTGTGGCATGGCAACACCCCTGGGCAGGGTTGGGGTGTCCTCCTGGCAACACACCCCAGAAGGCAGCAGAAGCAGTGCAGTTGACTCTATGCAGTCAGCATCTCGGAGGTACTGCACCCTTTCTGCTCTAGATTATGCATACTAGCAGACGAATGACAGCAGATGAGCTCGACTGGGAGAGATCGTGACAAAGCTATGTTCTGGTACTCCAGGCTAAGCTATGTTCTGGTACTCCAGGCTAAGCTATGTTCTGGTACTCCAGGCTAAGCTATGTTCTGGTACTCCAGGCTAAGCTGTGTTCTGGTACTCCAGGCTAAGCTATGTTCTGGTACTCCAGGCTAAGCTGTGTTCTGGTACTCCAGGCTAAGCTATGTTCTGGTACTCCATGCTAAGCTGTGTTCTGGTACTCCAGGCTAAGCTATGTTCTGGTACTCCAGGCTAAGTTATGTTCTGGTACTACTCCAGGCTAAGCTGTGTTCTGGTACTCCAGGCTAAGCTGTGTTCTGGTACTCCAGGCTAAGCTGTGTTCTGGTACTCCAGGCTAAGCTGTGTTCTGGTACTCAAGGCTAAGCTATGTTCTGGTACTCCAGGCTAAGCTGTGTTCTGGTATTCCAGGCTAAGCTATGTTCTGGTACTCCAGGCTAAGCTGTGTTCTGGTACTCCAGGCTAAGCTGTGTTCTGGTACTCCAGGCTAAGCTGTGTTCTGGTACTCCAGGCTAAGCTGTGTTCTGGTACTCCAGGCTAAGCTGTGTTCTGGTACTCCAGGCTAAGCTGTGTTCTGGTACTCCAGGCTAAGCTGTGTTCTGGTACTCCATGCTAAGCTGTGTTCTGGTACTCCATGCTAAGCTGTGTTCTGGTACTCCAGGCTAAGCCGTGTTCTGGTACTCCAGGCTAAGCCGTGTTCTGGTACTCCAGGCTAAGCCGTGTTCTGGTACTCCAGGCTAAGCCGTGTTCTGGTACTCCAGGCTAAGCTGTGTTCTGGTACTCCAGGCTAAGCTGTGTTCTGGTACTCCAGGCTAAGCTGTGTTCTGGTACTCCAGGCTAAGCTATGTTCTGGTACTCCAGGCTAAGCTATGTTCTGGTATTCCAGGCTAAGCTATGTTCTGGTACTCCAGGCTAAGCTGTGTTCTGGTACTCCAGGCTAAGCTGTGTTCTGGTACTCCAGGCTAAGCTGTGTTCTGGTACTCCAGGCTAAGCTGTGTTCTGGTACTCCAGGCTAAGCTACAGTACATGTTCTGGTACTCCAGGCTAAGCTGTGTTCTGGTACTCCAGGCTAAGCTGTGTTCTGGTACTCCAGGCTAAGCTGTGTTCTGGTACTCCAGGCTAAGCTGTGTTCTGGTACTCCAGGCTAAGCTGTGTTCTGGTACTCCATGCTAAGCTATGTTCTGGTACTCCAGGCTAAGCTGTGTTCTGGTACTCCAGGCTAAGCTGTGTTCTGGTACTCCAGGCTAAGCTATGTTCTGGTACTCCATGCTAAGCTGTGTTCTGGTACTCCAGGCTAAGCTATGTTCTGGTACTCCAGGCTAAGTTATGTTCTGGTACTACTCCAGGCTAAGCTGTGTTCTGGTACTCCAGGCTAAGCTGTGTTCTGGTACTCCAGGCTAAGCTGTGTTCTGGTACTCCAGGCTAAGCTGTGTTCTGGTACTCCAGGCTAAGCTGTGTTCTGGTACTCCAGGCTAAGCTATGTTCTGGTACTCCAGGCTAAGCTGTGTTCTGGTATTCCAGGCTAAGCTATGTTCTGGTACTCCAGGCTAAGCTGTGTTCTGGTACTCCAGGCTAAGCTGTGTTCTGGTACTCCAGGCTAAGCTGTGTTCTGGTACTCCAGGCTAAGCTGTGTTCTGGTACTCCAGGCTAAGCTGTGTTCTGGTACTCCAGGCTAAGCTGTGTTCTGGTACTCCAGGCTAAGCTGTGTTCTTGTACTCCATGCTAAGCTGTGTTCTGGTACTCCATGCTAAGCTGTGTTCTGGTACTCCAGGCTAAGCCGTGTTCTGGTACTCCAGGCTAAGCCGTGTTCTGGTACTCCAGGCTAAGCCGTGTTCTGGTACTCCAGGCTAAGCCGTGTTCTAGTACTCCAGGCTAAGCCGTGTTCTGGTACTCCAGGCTAAGCTGTGTTCTGGTACTCCAGGCTAAGCTGTGTTCTGGTACTCCAGGCTAAGCTATGTTCTGGTACTCCAGGCTAAGCTATGTTCTGGTATTCCAGGCTAAGCTATGTTCTGGTACTCCAGGCTAAGCTGTGTTCTGGTACTCCAGGCTAAGCTGTGTTCTGGTACTCCAGGCTAAGCTGTGTTCTGGTACTCCAGGCTAAGCTGTGTTCTGGTACTCCAGGCTAAGCTACAGTACATGTTCTGGTACTCCAGGCTAAGCTGTGTTCTGGTACTCCAGCTAAGCTGTGTTCTGGTACTCCAGGCTAAGCTGTGTTCTGGTACTCCAGGCTAAGCTGTGTTCTGGTACTCCAGGCTAAGCTGTGTTCTGGTACTCCATGCTAAGCTATGTTCTGGTACTCCAGGCTAAGCTGTGTTCTGGTACTCCAGGCTAAGCTGTGTTCTGGTACTGCTGTGTTCTGGTACTCCAGGCTAAGCTATGTTCTGGTACTCCAGGCTAAGCTATGTTCTGGTACTCCAGGCTAAGCTGTGTTCTGGTACTGCTGTGTTCTGGTACTCCAGGCTAAGCTACATATGTTCTGGTACTCCAGGCTAAGCTGTGTTCTGGTACTCCAGGCTAAGCTGTGTTCTGGTACTCCAGGCTAAGCTGTGTTCTGGTACTCCAGGCTAAGCTGTGTTCTGGTACTCCAGGCTAAGCTATGTTCTGGTACTCCAGGCTAAGCTGTGTTCTGGTACTCCAGGCTAAGCTGTGTTCTGGTACTCCAGGCTAAGCTGTGTTCTGGTACTCCAGGCTAAGCTATGTTCTGGTACTCCATGCTAAGCTATGTTCTGGTACTTCAGGCTAAGCTATGTTCTGGTACTCCAGGCTAAGCTGTGTTCTGGTACTCCAGGCTAAGCTGTGTTCTGGTACTACATGTTCTGGTACTCCAGGCTCAGCTACATGTTCTGGTACTCCAGGCTAAGCTATGTTCTGGTACTCCAGGCTAAGCTGTGTTCTGGTACTCCAGGCTAAGCTATGTTCTGGTACTCCAGGCTAAGCTACATGTTCTGGTACTCCAGGCTAAGCCGTGTTCTGGTACTCTAGGCTAAGCCGTGTTCTGGTACTCCAGGCTAAGCTGTGTTCTGGTACTCCAGGCTAAGCTGTGTTCTGGTACTCCAGGCTAAGCTGTGTTCTGGTACTCCAGGCTAAGCTGTGTTCTGGTACTCCAGGCTAAGCTGTGTTCTGGTACTCCATGCTAAGCTGTGTTCTGGTACTCCAAGCTAATCTATGTTCTGGTACTCCAGGCTAAGCTGTGTTCTGGTTGTATGTAATTGGTACTCCAGATGTGGACAAAGAGACAGGACAAGTCCAGCAGCTCGCCAATTCAAACTCACCACCTCTACTCCATGCACAAACATTCTCCAGTGCTGTCCCTTCCTCAGGATAATCCTGCTCATGGCAAGCTTTCGAAAAATGAACTCAAGCACACATCAGAAGGACAGCACACTGTCAAGTTGTGAACTTGATAATTTTGGGTCAATGCCCTGCCTTCCCAGACTTAAACCACACCCTCGTATACTAATGATGAAGGCCACACCCACCTGTGTGCTATGGGATACTTGTCTGTCCTGACACCTCTCTCGTTGAGATAAAATCCGGCATGAAGATGACGCAACCCTGAGGTCACGCTTCTGACCATTTGGCAGGCCTGGACCCACGTCACCACATGCGCTCTCAGGTGGGCCTCCAGAGAGCCCAGGGGGTAGTATTGGGTGACGAGGTAGAGCTGGAGAGGGGAGGTGCCAGCCACCGCACGAGACTCCGCCACAGCTCTTGAGTTGTATTCCAAGATGTTCTTATGGCGAGTGGAGTCCAGAGATGAGATGTGGCTCTCATTCTCCCACCATGTACGACTGGAAGGGGAGGAGAGGGAAGGGGAGGAGGAAGAGTGGAGGACAGAGAGGTAAGAGGAGAGGGAGGGGGAGAGAGGGAGGAGGAGAGGGAGAGGGAGGAGGAGAGGGAGGAGGAGAGGGAGGAGGAGAGGGAGGAGGAGAGGGAGGAGGAGAGGGAGGAGGAGAGGGAGGAGGAGAGGGAGGAGGAGAGGGAGGAGGAGAGGGAGGAGGAGAGGGAGGAGGAGAGGGAGGAGGAGAGGGAGGAGGAGAGGGAGGAGGAGAGGGAGGAGGAGAGGGAGGAGGAAGAGGAGGAGGAGGAGAAGTGGGAGAGGAGAACAGAAGGTGGTACGAGGCAGAGGAGGAACCTTTCGTATGATTCTGATCAGTACTGTACACACAGAGTGGTGAACAGCAGTGCATGTCCATGCAGCTACAATATAAACCTCAACAACAGCAACAGCGACAACTGCAACAACAGCAACAGCAACAACAACAACAACAACAGCAACACACTGCTGCCCACTAACCAATGCTGAGTGTAGACCTTGACTGCCACGAGCTGGTCACGATACAGAGCCTTATACACATGCCCAAATCTCCCTTGACCCAGAAGCCCTTGCAAACTCCACGGTTGGGGGGCATAGGGGGAGCTCAAATCTCCTGCTCCCCCCTGACCTCCACGACGTCTCACATGCCGTACACAGCATCTTGACGCCATATTCTTCTTAGAGACAAAGATGAAGGCCAGGATGACAGTGACGATCAAAGCTATAGCCGTGAGAGGAACAAGCAGAGCCGTGGAAATAAGGACAGAGGATGGACGCCCTCCAGTGGCTGCACAACAAGAACAACAACAACAACAACAACAATAATAATAAGCCACCAGCAGGATAACTCTTGAAAATTCCCTGTCAAGTTCTACTGGTAACCCTATCTGTAGAGAGCTTGACCACCTCTCTAGTTCCTGGCAATACCCATCCTGCTCGGGTTGAGGTAAGAGTCGGGTGCAAACCACCATTCCCTTCCTGGGGATTCATTACTGCGACTGTAACTGAACCTACTCAGCCCTTCCACATGCCCTCGTCCTGTCCCCAGAAAGCCCCTTTCCCTAGAAATTGTCCTAGAATATCACTAGCCCTAGCACTAGAACACAAATGGCCCTAGCCCCAGCCCATATGTACAGTACCTCTTGCCCAAAACATCACTGTCCTAGCTAGATAACCACACCCATAGCCCTAGTGCCAGAACACCCATGCAGTAGTCGCATCAAACTGAACATACACTAGCCTAGCAGGCCCAGAATAACCCCACCAGTAGGCCTAGCCCTAGAATAACCTCATTGATCAGTAGTCCTAGCCCTAGAATATTCCTGCCCGAGCCTCTGCTGCCTTCAGTCACCCTTGCTAGAGACATCCTGGAAGCATCACATGCAAAAAAGGCAATGGCAGTTCAGGTCATATAGAGAGCAGGTATGGCCACGCCAGGTTAAGGTCACATAGAGAGCAGGTACGGCCAGGCAAGGTTCAGGTCACATAGAGAGCAGGTATGGCCAGGCAAGGTTCAGGTCACATAGAGAGCAGGTACAGCCAGGCAAGGTTCAGGTCACATAGAGAGCAGGTACAGCCAGGCAAGGTTCAGGTCACATAGAGAGCAGGTACAGCCAGGCAAGGTTCTGGTCACATAGAGAGCAGTACAGCCAGGCAAGGTCCAGGTCACATAGAGAGCAGGTACAGCCAGGCAAGGTTCAGGTCACATAGAGAGCAGGTACAGCCAGGCAAGGTTCAGGTCACATAGAGAGCAGGGTACAGCCAGGCAAGGTTCAGGTCACATAGAGAGCAGGTACAGCCAGGCGGCAAGGTTCAGGTCACATAGAGAGCAGGTATAGCCAGGCAAGGTTCAGGTCACATAGAGAGCAGGCAAGGTTCAGGTCACATAGAGAGCACGTACAGCCAGGCAAGGTTCAGGTCACATAGAGAGCAGGTACAGCCAGGCAAGGTTCAGGTAACATAGAGAGCAGGTATGACCAGGCAAGGTTCAGGTCACATAGAGAGCAGGTACGGCCAGGCAAGGTCCAGGTCACATAGAGAGCAGGTACAGCCACGCAAGGTTCAGGTCACATAGAGAGCAGGTAAGGCCAAGCAAGGTTCAGGTCACATAGAGAGCAGGTACAGCCAGGTAAGGTTCAGGTCACATAGAGAGCAGGTACGGCCAGGCAAGGTTCAGGTCACATAGAGAGCAGGTACGGCCAGGCAAGGTTCAGGTCACATAGAGAGCAGGTACAGCCAGGCAAGGTTCAGGTCACATAGAGAGCAGTACAGCCAGGTCACATAGAGAGCAGGTACAGCCAGGCAAGGTTCAGGTCACATAGAGAGCAGGTACAGCCAGGCAAGGTTCAGGTCACATAGAGAGCAGGTACAGCCAGGCAAGGTTCAGGTCACATAGAGAGCAGGTACAGCCAGGCAAGGTTCAGGTCACATAGAGAGCAGGTATAGCCAGGCAAGGTTCAGGTCACATAGAGAGCAGGCAAGGTTCAGGTCACATAGAGAGCACGTACAGCCAGGCAAGGTTCAGGTCACATAGAGAGCAGGTACAGCCAGGCAAGGTTCAGGTAACATAGAGAGCAGGTATGACCAGGCAAGGTTCAGGTCACATAGAGAGCAGGTACGGCCAGGCAAGGTTCAGGTCACATAGAGAGCAGGTACAGCCAGGCAAGGTTCAGGTCACATAGAGAGCAGGTACAGCCAGGCAAGGTTCAGGTCACATAGAGAGCAGGTACGGCCAGGCAAGGTTCAGGTCACATAGAGAGCACGTATGGCCAGGCAAGGTTCAGGTCACATAGAGAGCAGGTACGGCCAGGCAAGGTTCAGGTCACATAGAGAGCAGGTATGGCCAGGCAAGGTTCAGGTCACATAGAGAGCAGGTACAGCCAGGCAAGGTTCAGGTCACATAGAGAGCAGGTTAGGCCAGGCAAGGTTCAGATCACATAGAGAGCAGGTATGGCCAGGCAAGGTTCAGGTCACATAGAGAGCAGGTACGGCCAGGCAAGGTTCAGGTCACATAGAGAGCAGGTAAGGCCAGGCAAGGTTCAGGTCACATAGAGAGCAGGTACGGCCAGGCAAGGTTCAGGTCACATAGAGAGCAGGTACGGCCAGGCAAGGTTCAGGTCACATAGAGAGCAGGTACGGCCAGGCAAGGTTCAGGTCACATAGAGAGCAGGTACAGCCAGGCAAGGTTCAGGTCACATAGAGAGCAGGTACAGCCAGGCAAGGTTCAGGTCACATAATGAGCAGGTACAGCCAGGCAAGGTTCAGGTCACATAGAGAGCAGGTACAGCCAGGCAAGGTTCAGGTCACATAATGAGCAGGTACAGCCAGGCAAGGTTCAGGTCACATAGAGAGCAGGCAAGGTTCAGGTCACATAGAGAGCAGGTACAGCCAGGCAAGGTTCAGGTCACATAGAGAGCAGGTACGGCCAGGCAAGGTTCAGGTCACATAGAGAGCAGGTATGGCCAGGCAAGGTTCAGGTCACATAGAGAGCAGGTACAGCCAGGCAAGGTTCAGGTCACATAGAGAGCAGGTACGGCCAGGCAAGGTTCAGGTCACATAGAGAGCAGGTACGGCCAGGCAAGGTTCAGGTCACATAGAGAGCAGGTACAGCCAGGCAAGGTTCAGGTCACATAGAGAGCAGGCAAGGTTCAGGTCACATAGAGAGCAGGTACAGCCAGGCAAGGTTCAGGTCACATAGAGAGCAGGTACGGCCAGGCAAGGTTCAGGTCGCAGGTATGGCCAGGCAAGGTCCAGGTCACATAGAGAGCAGGTACGGCCAGGCAAGGTCCAGGTCACATAGAGAGCAGGTACAGCCACGCAAGGTTCAGGTCACATAGAGAGCAGGTAAGGCCAAGCAAGGTTCAGATCACATAGAGAGCAGGTACAGCCAGGTAAGGTTCAGGTCACATAGAGAGCAGGTACGGCCAGGCAAGGTTCAGGTCACATAGAGAGCAGGTACGGCCAGGCAAGGTTCAGGTCACATAGAGAGCAGGTACAGCCAGGCAAGGTTCAGGTCACATAGAGAGCAGTACACCCAGGTCACATAGAGAGCAGGTACAGCCAGGCAAGGTTCAGGTCACATAGAGAGCAGGTACGGCCAGGTAAGGTTCAGGTCACATAGAGAGCATGTACGGCCAGGCAAGGTTCAGGTCACATAGAGAGCAGGTATGGCCAGGCAAGGTTCAGGTCACATAGAGAGCAGGTACAGCCAGGCAAGGTTCAGGTCACATAGAGAGCAGGTACGGCCAGGCAAGGTTCAGGTCGCAGGTATGGCCAGGCAAGGTACAGGTCACATAGAGAGCAGGTACGGCCAGGCAAGGTCCAGGTCACATAGAGAGCAGGTACAGCCAGGCAAGGTTCAGGTCACATAGAGAGCAGGTAAGGCCAGGCAAGGTTCAGGTCACATAGAGAGCAGGTACAGCCAGGTAAAGTTCAGGTCACATAGAGAGCAGGTACGGCCAGGCAAGGTTCAGGTCACATAGAGAGCAGGTACGGCCAGGCAAGGTATGAGCACGTGATCTTCAGATGTTGGGTCATCTTTCTAAATTTTCATAATCCGATCCACTGCCATATATGGCGTTGTTTGAACAGCTGCAGTATAAAAGATAATAATTAAATTGTTAGTTTGAGCTATCGTCACGCTAAAGATATCTGGGCATGCCCAGTACTCTGCTAGAGCTAAGTTAACACCTAGGTAACTATGGCAATCCCGACGTCAAACTTGCCTGTGTAATCGGGAAAAATGGCTCAGAGGCTAAATGTAAACAATGTTTTAGCTGCTGGATGACGACAGATTTGGGCTCTCTGAAGTTGAAAGCAGTGACGAGGAAGAAGAAGGAATGTTTGCCTCCACGGACAACACACTAGAGACCTGGAAGAGCTAGAAGCTCTGAGTGAAATGGTTGATTTTCAACCCATTTTTGGCCAGGTCAGTGTATGCCTAGCGATCAAGATATGGACTCATGATGGTGAAGAACAGGACCAATAGCTCCCAGGTGGCAAATAGCTACACTTATAAGCTAGCTAAGTATATATATATATATATATATGTATTAAACTTATAAGCTAGCTATATATATATATATATATTATACTTATAAGCTAGCTAAGTACAGTATATATTATACTTATAAGCTAACTAAGTATATATATATATATTATACTTATAAGCTAGCTAAGTATATATATATATATTATACTTATAAGCTAGCTAAGTATTATATATATATATATTATACTTATAAGCTAGCTAAGTATATATATATATATATTATACTTATAAGCTAGCTAAGTATATATATATATATTATACTTATAAGCTAGCTAAGTATATATATATTAACTTATAAGCTAGCTAAGTATATATATATTATACTTATAAGCTAGCTAAGTATATATATATTATACTTATAAGCTAGCTAAGTATATATATATTATACTTATAAGCTAGCTAAGTATATATATATATATATATATTATACATGTATATATGAGCTAGCTGAGTATACTTTTGTATTCCCCCCACCTATTTGAGCTAAATAGCATTTACCCGGGTACTTCAGGGTATTATATAGCATTTACCCGGGTACTTCAGGGTACTATAGCATTTACCCGGGGTATACTATATAGCATTTACCCGGGGTACTATATAGCATTTACCCGGGTACTTCAGGGTACTATATAGCATTTACCCGGGTACTTCAGGGTACTATATAGCACTTACCCGGGTACTTCAGGGTACTATATAGCATTTACCCGGGTACTATATAGCATTTACCCGGGTACTTCAGGGTACTATATAGCATTTACCCGGGTACTATATAGCATTTACCCGGGTACTTCAGGGTACTATATAGCTTTACCCGGGTACTTCAGGGTACTATTAGTATATAGCATTTACCCGGATACTTCAGGGTACTATATAGCTTTACCCGGGTACTTCAGGGTACTATATAGCATTTACCCGGGTACTTCAGGGTACTATATAGCATTTACCCGGGTACTTCAGGGTACTATATAGCATTTACCCGGGTACTTCAGGGTACTAGCATTTACCCGGGTACTTCAGGGTACTATATAGCATTTACCCGGGTACTTCAGGGTACTATATAGCATTTACCCGGGTACTTCAGGGTACTATATAGCATTTACCCGGGTACTTCAGGGTACTATATAGCATTTACCCGGGTACTATATAGCATTTACCCGGGTACTTCAGGGTACCATACAGCATTTACCCGGGTACTTCAGGGTACTATATAGCATTTACCCGGGTACTTCAGGGTACTATATAGCATTTACCCGGGTACTTCAGGGTACTATATAGCTTTACCCGGGTACTTCAGGGTACTATTAGTATATAGCATTTACCCGGGTACTTCAGGGTACTATATATAGCATTTACCCGGATTATATAGCATTTACCCGGATTATATAGCATTTACCCGGGTACTTCAGGGTACTATATATAGTATATATAGCATTTACCCGGGTTCAGGGTACTACATGTAGCTCTCTATCAGTGGTTATGATCAGCTCATCACTGGCCAGTACATGCAGAGAGAAGAACAAGTGTATTGTATGTCTAATAATAACACAAAGAAATAATCTCCCTGGTGCTGGCAATAGGCATGAGTCTCGCATCAAATGCTACAGTTCTAATGTCCACCTTTGTGTTGCAAATGGTCGGGACTGTTACAAATAATACCTCACTCACACAGATTACTGCTGTGGGATGAATCCCTTTTATGGTGGACATGTTAGTCCTTTAAGCCTTCACCAGGTCTACTACGACCTTCACTCCTGCCACAGTCGACCCTCTTTGCTTTTGATGTTGTTTGTGTTGTATTGTTAGACGATTTGTGTTGTTATATTTTGTGTTCCCCGGCTAAATGGCTGGAAACTTTAAATAAAATATTTCAGCCAAGAAAACATCTGCAGCTATATGCTATTCTGAATAATGTTGAGTTGAGCAGCTATGGTGAGTGTGTGCTCATGAATAATGTTGAGTGGAGCTGAGTGTGTGCTCATGAATAATGTTGAGTGGAGCTGAGTGTGTGCTCATGAATAATGTTGAGTGGAGCAGCTCTAGTGAGTGTGTGCTCATGAATAATGTTGAGTGGAGCAGCTCTAGTGAGTGTGTGCTCATGAATAATGTTGGCATGTATTGCTTCAGTGATGAATGACCTTGAAAGTTGATCATAGCCTCATCGATTGCAATCTGAGTGGAGCAGCTCTAGTGAGTGTGTGCTCAATACCAATAGTGAATAATGTTGAGTGGAGCAGCTATGGTGAGTGTGTGCTCATGAATAATGTTGAGTGGAGCACTGAGTGTGTGCTCAATATCAATAGCATATTCTGCATAAAAATATAAGGAAGCCAATTACATAATGGTATTCATTGTTTGTGATCAGTTGCTAGGCAACCTATTGTCGACTACAATGGTGGTCAAGATGCTATACCACCAGCCATGGTTGCTAAGGACATTTGATAAATTTAAAATAGCGTCATTATTTTTAATAAATGCCAGAGGTGAAAGAGTTAAACCACACCGGGCACATGGAGAGCACTAGAGTCCCGCATCCCTAGCATAGCTGTGATTGGCCACTAATACGGGTAAAACTGGACAATTTATCTGTACTGTAAGGCCCAAGGCTTATAATTATGGGTTCACACACACACACACACATACACACACACACACACACACACACACACACACACAAAAGTTTCTAAAAGTGAAGGAATTAATTCTTCTTTTGTGGATGCTAAGCCATTGAAGCAGGTGGGTGTGGTCATACACAAGTGCCAACGGAAGGCAGAGAGGGCAGGAAGGGGAGGGGTCTTCTCAATCTATACACAAGCCTGGTGTTGAGAAACTCTCACCTCCATAACCTTACTACACTCAAGCTGCTTGGATGGCTATGCTTCTACCATACAGAGGATAATTTCCGTGGGGCAATATTTTCGAGGATTTTTCAATCATCAAACAAATTTGCGGGGGGGGGGGGGATTCGTGGTTTTATAATGATCCTGCTAATTATGCATGCACATTTGATAACTGCACCTCTTTTTAATCTTTTTTATTTGGGCTGGAAATTTTTTGGCAGTGGCAAATTCTTTTGAAGTAGATACTGTAAGGACTGTGTTTTGAGTTTGCCACGCCTATAATGCAACTTGGAATGCTGCCTTTTATGGGTGCAATTGCAATGCTCGCGGCAGACTGATGATTTAGCACAATCTTCTTCTTGCTATAGTTGTGCTGAAGTCTGGACATATGGTTGGTAACGTTCCCAGAAAGATATCTTCAGTCAGTTCTTATGATGAGGTGGAGTGTTCATTGCGTAGTTATACGTGCTGGACAGCAGCTGGCCTTTCCTAGCCTTATTAAAGTAGTGAACATGCTAAAGGCGGGGGGGGGGGGGGGAATTGCTAGCTAACTAACGGTCCAGCACAGTTCAAGAAGTAACCCCCTTAGGCCTTAGGGAACGAGGAAGGTGTGTGCTCTAATGGTTCTCAATAGATGCAGTGATTCTATAAAGTCTTGCGACAGAGGTCCTTTACTCGCGGAGGGTTTGGCTCACACCCCTATGGTAACCCGTGTGTAAAATAACCGGAGCTCTCTTTTAACCACGAAATCCACGAAAATATTACTCCACGGCAATTACCCGCTATCCAGCATTACGAGGACTAGGGGCTAACAAAAGATCCAATACCAACATCTCTCTGTGCATGCTCTGAGTAGTCTAAGATAGGTTGCGTGCATTACAAGCCTCCATGAAAACCCAACCCCCTGGAAAATACCAGCTGTTATGCACAAAGGACTAGATATCAACAACAAGCTCTATCAACAGAGCATGTGACTAACTAAACCATGTGAGAACAACAGACTTTCATAGAGCAGCTGTGTACAGCTTCACTTACAGTTGGTAAATTCTGACGCTGTTGGCGGTCTAGTTGTCACAGGGTAATCATCAAAGGCTATTGGAACTGTGAAGTTGGTGTCGAACCAGATGTCACTGTTACAGCAGCATTTGGACGTGACTGGTTTAGTACTTCTGAGGTTAACCTCCAAAACCTCCAAGGTGGCAAAGACAGGTGTAGCATTGACGTCCTTGCAGTTTGACTTGCTCAAACAGTCCGAGAAAAAGTTAAATTTGGCATCAAAGACACTGGCATCAATGACATTGACATGTATGTGCGCCAGTATGTACGCCACACACACCTGTGCACAGGAAGTGAGAGTGAAGACAAGTCGTGAGTGTGTGTGTATGTGTGTGAAGGCAAGTGCTGTGTCACGAGCTGTCTTGAAGCTAAAAACTTGCTGTCATTTATTCTAGCCATTTATGCATTTATGCTCTAGCCTTGGCAAGAATTTGCTTCATGGTACTAATGAGTGAATGTGTCCATGTCCTCCCCGATGACCTGTCCTCCCCGCTGACCTCTGTATCAGAGCAATCCTGATTGAAACATGAAGAGGAATCGGCCTGACAATCAACGATGGAAGTGTTGGCCGACAACGGAGGGAAACAGGTCATCTTTACATTATCACAATAAACACAGCTAGTAGGCGATGTGCAAGTAAATAGGACGGTGCAGACGCACGCAACCAACCACAGATCTGCATATTCAAAATTACATTACAAACGGTTAGCCTATACAGAGCTAGCATAGCACCACTTGGGTTTCTGATCCTGACTTACCTGACTTAGTCATAATGAGAACTTCCTACAGATTGGACCTTCCTCTCGTCATATTTTTTTTTGTAGCAGCTACAGTCCTAATTTAGCGAACGACCAATACCAATCAATAACGATCTTTACCACATGCATATTTTTATTATTAAATCAGGTATTCAGGTTTTGAGGTTCCCCCACTTTAGCTCCAGTAACTTGGCTATACAGTAGTTATACCTATGAAACATATTTTAGTATCAAAAGAGAGCACACAGAGAGACCTATCTTTTGAGCCGTATATCAAGTCCATACCATGAAGTTGACAGAATCTATGGAGCTATAAAGTGGTAACCACACGTTTTTTAATTTTTTTTAATTAACTGTGTAGAGCGCAGAGGAAACCCTCGCTAAAACTTTATTACGTAGTCAGCGCGTGGTTAGAAACAGAGCGCTTTACCTAAGTTTTAGCGCCTAGCACTCGCAAACTGGAGAAAAGATATGTTCCTTACTTGTTATGCATTTATTGTTAATTAGTTATTATGGTATTTTTGTGTATTTTTGTTACTTTGGTATTGATTATTATATAACTAGCATGTTCCAAATAGGTCTCTCTCTGTGCACTTTTTTTTGTAAATCCCCCCCCTCCACCCTGCCTCAAGTGAACAACAGCATCTACCAGATCCTACAGGGCAACACACGTCTGTACCTGCTTGTTGCAACTAAAACATTTCATGGTATATATATAGGAGGTTGACCTATAACAGGAAAACCACTGGCAGTGGCCTGTAACTACTTCAATACTGTGTGCAGGTCACTTACAAGTCTACTCTCTATGAACCATTTTTACTAGAAGTTGAGGTGGTTGCTTCACAAACTTTGTCTATTTGTGTTGATACAATTGCTTCTCAGTGACTCAGATAAAGGTACATTTTAATACGATGTTGGATGTGGTACAGGCGTATGTGTTAAGGTGGAAGATGAAATTTTATAGCAAGAAGAGCAAGGTCATGGTAGTAGGGAAGAAGGAATCAGAAGTGCATTGGAGGATTGGTGAGGAGATATTGGAAGAGGTCAAAGAATTCAAGTACTTAGGAATATGGTTTGATAGGAAGCTAAGGGGTAATGTTCAGTTACAGAAGATGGCAAAGAAGGCAGAAGAGTGGGTTGGAAAGGTAATATGGATGAGTAGAATGAATGGGCAGGTGGAAGTAGACAGAGGAAGAATGGTGTGGGAGCTTCTAGCGAGACCCAGTATGGCTGAAGTATGGTGGACAGGAGGACGGAATGCTCGCAAGAAGTTGGAGTCAGCACAGCTGAGAGTGGGTAGGAGACTATTGGGGGCAAGTGATACAGTAGCAGGAGTGGCAATACGGGGGTGGAGGAAGCTAGAGGAGAGGAGGGAAGAGATGAAGGTTTTGTTTGGCAAGAGATTAGAGGTGTTGGAACTGGTCAAAGTTGTTGTAAATAAACTACGAGAGGATGGAGGAATTGGATGGTGGGAAGAATATGAGATCTTGAGGAGAAAGTACGAGATAAACAACGAGGTTGGGTCAGTGCACAAGTGTAAGGGGAAAGTGAAGGTGAGAAATGAGAAGGACTGGGAGGAGGAAGTAGACGGGAAAAGTACGCTGAATTATTATAAATCAGCAAAGAATGGTGCAGGGGTGGAGAGGTATGTGAGGTCCATGCATGGTCAGGAAGGTGTGCGGTTGCAATTTCGAATGAGGACTGCATCAGATGGGTTGTTAGAGGATAAGAAGAGATGTGGGATAGTTAGGGATGAGAGGTGTATAATGTGTGATAGTGGAGCAGGGGAGGATGTGGAACATTTCTTGGTGACATGTGAGAGGGATCGGCTAGATGAGGTACGCAGAATTGTAGGGGCAAGATAGTGGCTGGATGAATTAAGAAGAGTAAAGATGGAAAGGTGGCATTGCTTTTGGGGAAAGATGTGGAGGGAGTAAGTGATGCAGTGATGGAGGAGATGCACACGTTCACCATGACTACATCCCTATACATGCACACCTTCACCATGACTACATCCCTATACATGCACACGTTCACCATGACTACGTCCCTATACATGCACACGTTCACCATGACTACATCCCTATACATGCACACCTTCACCATGACTACACCCCTATACATGCACACCTTCACCATGACTACACCCCTATACATGCACACGTTCACCATGACTACATCCCTATACATGCACACGTTCACCATGACTACATCCCTATACATGCACACGTTCACCATGACTACATCCCTATACATGCACACCTTCACCATGACTACACCCCTATACATGCACACGTTCACCACGACTACACCCCTATACATGCACACGTTCACCACGACTACACCCCTATACATGCACACGTTCACCATGACTACATCCCTATACATGCACACGTTCACCATGACTACATCCCTATACATGCACACGTTCACCATGACTACACCCCTATACATGCACACGTTCACCATGACTACATCCCTATACATGCACACGTTCACCATGACTACATCCCTATACATGCACACGTTCACCATGACTACATCCCTATACATGCACACCTTCACCATGACTACATCCCTATACATGCACACCTTCACCATGACTACACCCCTATACATGCACACGTTCACCATGACTACATCCCTATACATGCACACGTTCACCATGACTACACCCCTATACATGCACACCTTCACCATGACTACACCCCTATACATGCACACGTTCACCATGACTACACCCCTATACATGCACACCTTCACCATGACTACACCCCTATACATGCACACCTTCACCATGACTACATCCCTATACATGCACACCTTCACCATGACTACACCCCTATACATGCACACCTTCACCATGACTACATCCCTATACATGCACACCTTCACCATGACTACATCCCTATACATGCACACGTTCACCATGACTACATCCCTATACATGCACACCTTCACCATGACTACACCCCTATACATGCACACGTTCACCATGACTACACCCCTATACATGCACACCTTCACCATGACTACATCCCTATACATGCACACGTTCACCATGACTACATCCCTATACATGCACACCTTCACCATGACTACATCCCTATACATGCACACGTTCACCATGACTACATCCCTATACATGCACACCTTCACCATGACTACATCCCTATACATGCACACCTTCACCATGACTACATCCCTATACATGCACACCTTCACCATGACTACACCCCTATACATGCACACCTTCACCATGACTACATCCCTATACATGCACACCTTCACCATGACTACATCCCTATACATGCACACGTTCACCATGACTACATCCCTATACATGCACACCTTCACCATGACTACACCCCTATACATGCACACGTTCACCATGACTACACCCCTATACATGCACACCTTCACCATGACTACATCCCTATACATGCACACCTTCACCATGACTACATCCCTATACATGCACACCTTCACCATGACTACACCCCTATACATGCACACGTTCACCATGACTACATCCCTATACATGCACACCTTCACCATGACTACATCCCTATACATGCACACCTTCACCATGACTATACCCCTATACATGCACACCTTCACCATGACTACATCCCTATACATGCACACCTTCACCATGACTACATCCCTATACATGCACACCTTAACCATGACTACATCCCTATACATGCACACCTTCACCATGACTACACCCCTATACATGCACACCTTCACCATGACTACACCCCTATACATGCACACCTTCACCATGACTACACCCCTATACATGCACACATTCACCATGACTACATCCCTATACATGCACACCTTAACCATGACTACATCCCTATACATGCACGCCTTCACCATGACTATATCCCTGTTATGTATTGGGTAGGGAAGTGGTGGCAGAGGAGAAAGGAACTGTTATATGGTGAGCTGAGGAATGATCTTTGGTCCACTCCTGTCCCCCCCTTCCTGAGCAGCGGGACACTTGTAACTTAATATTGTGGATAATTTTATTAATTAAGTAGTTGACTTCTTTTTAAAATATAGATTGTTATTAGATTAGTTACTAAATAGTTTCACACTGTGCTGTATTATATATGTGATGGCCTTAACAGGCTCAGCAATAGCAACATTAAATCATACGAGGATATCTTCCATCTTTTTTTAAAATATTTATTTTTATTTATTTATTGCTTAATTATATTTAAAAATGTATATAATATAATATAATTCTATCTTCATCTATATATAACTTATGGTGTTTGGTGGTATTGGCTGAAAACACACTAAGTGAATGCACTACTTCAGAATGATGCAAAAATAGATTGGAAGCTGGAAATATCAGCTCCTTCAATTACAAGGCGAGAGTCCCAAACATAAACCATTGACCTGAAATCTGAGACACCATTGTATAACAATACAATAATTCCATACATTATATATAACGTCTATATATATAATATTTAAAAAAATTAATTGTTTGCAGGTCACTTGTGGAGGGCAAGGGAACTCTGGGCCTTTGGGTTCAAAGTGTAATTGGGTTCAAAGTGTAAACTAGGTTATCCACATGAGATTACTGAATGGATATTAGAAATTTGGCATCTAGCGACATGAATAGCATAGCTTGCCCATTTTATTATTTATTTTTTCAAGAACCTCATTTTTTCAAGAACCTCAAAATAACAAGAACCTCAAAATTTAATAAAATAAATAATAGCTCTTTATTTGTTCATCTGTCCACCCAACAAAAGAGTTGGTGCAAGGGCTGAGAGGTATGCAGAACAGAATTGTGTACACAGAACTTCAATTAAGAGAGGACACAGCCTGATGAGCTTTCCTCTGTGAGACTGTCACTGCCAGATGAATATCTTTTAGTCTTCTGTGTGGACACTTCATTGGGAGCATCTGTTGCTTCCACCTGGGATGGGGAGGGCGCTAATTGAGAGTCCACTCCCAGTTGTGCAGTGGCATCATAGAGCTGCTGGGACAAGGTTTCCAGTAGCTGCTTCAAGAGGCACTGGATATGGCTCAGGAAAGGTAGGTAGCCATGGCTGCAGGGGAGATAAGTTAACACACTAACATTCCAACATTCCAATTAGACAACCCCAAAAAGTATTGGGAGGTTGCTGGGTGTTAATTATAATCTCCAAGCACTTTATCATAAGAGTTTTGTTGTTAAGGTTTCTTAGCCAATTTATTACACAAGGGCAGTCAACAAAAAATGGGGGGGGGGAGGGGGGAGGGGAACCCAAAACATTACGCACAAATGCTGAACCCACAAAATCCATTACACGTACCAATAAATACAATGCTCAAGTTATTGTGAGTAGTGCGTGATGCTAAATGTTTCTATTCCTTGCAGCTGCATCAACTCAAAACTCCTATGCAGTAGAAACGTTCTACGTGTTAAAATCGCACAAAAGGGAGTTTGAGTCGAGAGAGAGAATTTATGAGTTGAAGCGTGGCACACGTCAGTACCATGCCACTAGTTAGAGTCAAGCACTGGTTAGAGTCAAGGCACACGTCAGTATACCATGCCACTGGTTAGAGTCAAGGCAAATCCATTCCGTACCATTTCGTACCATTTACTGAGAATTCTTAGTTTGAAAACATTTGAGCGGTGATTAAAGAACTGTAGAATTCTTCATGCTCATTCCCGGCTCATTCTAAAGTTGAAAGTGACCTCTGCCCGCTGGAGCCACACAGTAAGTGAAGCTCAGTGTGGAAGATCTAGTAGCAACCACAACTCTTTACACCCACGCATAGCCCTGAAAACATTAACAAGAAACCCTTTACCAACTCTACACTTTGTTTGTAAAACATCTGTAGAAGCCCTTGCTCTGACATCTCCCAAACCTTCGGGGTGTTAAATAGAGTTTGACTCCAACTACACCCACACCTGGGTTGTTCATTCATATAGTACTTAGCCAGATGTGGAACTACTATTATACTACTATACTATTACTACTATTATACTCTACTACGATACTATTACTACTATACTACTACTACTATACTACTACTGCTATACTACTACTACTATTACTATACTACACTACTATACTACTACTACTATACTACTACTGCTATACTACTACTACTATACTACACTACTACTACTATTACTATACTACACTACTACTGCTATACTACTACTGCTATACTACTACTACTATTACTATACTACACTACTATACTACTACTACTATACTACTACTGCTATACTACTACTACTATACTACACTACTACTACTATTACTACTATACTACTACTGCTATACTACTACTACTATACTACACTACTACTACTATTACTATACTACACTACTACTACTATACTACTACTACTATACTACTACTATACTACTTCTAAAATTAAAATAAATTAATAAATATAGTAACAATAAATATAGTAACTAAATAGTAACTAAATAGTAACTAAAAAAAGTAAACATTTTTTTAGAGAATTATATGATAAAGCAGAATGTTGACTGCGGCTAATAAGGGGAGTGGTTGCATGTCTGGTCCAAACAATACGGGCGGGAAGGGGGGAGTTGGCACGGGTGGGGAAGGAGGAGTTGGCAGAACAAGAGTCTCCTGCCCTACTCCACGTGAAACTGTGAGCAAGATGTTTATAAGGTCAGCAAGAGACTCGAACAGTTAGTCCCATCCAACTATATTTTTTTATAGGTGTGGATCCACATCATGCATGCATTGAGCTAGCTTCGTATAAGCAGTCCTTCAATTGGGCAAAAGTAGAGTATAAAGAACTTGGGAGGGGCAACACTCACGTCGGTGTGCTTGTATAACAACAAGTAGGTCTGGGGACACACCCCAGAATTATTTAGACTCGCATCTATTTATACTGAGTAGTGGACATTGGTCTAGTAGATCGCTATGTATGTATTCTCTTGTATAGGTAGACCCCTTACCCGTTATACATATTCATACATGTACGCATGCGCAGACATACACTATGCTCAGTTGATGCACACATTGTCAAAGACAGGTTCTGATTCATATCCAGTGTGATCTGCGACAAAGGCGTAGCTGCGCTATCATCTATGTGTGCATCAACTCAGCATCGTGTGTGTCCTTTGACTATTGTAGCATCGTTTGCAACACTGTGGAGGATCCCTTTGGAAACTATAATATGCGACCCCATTTAACGCCCACCAAGATGGAAGCGGTCAGATGCCCCTTCCCTGGATGTACCTACAGCACCCCGGCTGATCTGGATCCGGCAGTAACAGCAGTCGTCCTGTCCACCCATGCTATGGGACACAGCCGAGCGACCAAGGCTAAACCTGCGCCCGTGAAGAGACCGGAGATGACATCGGGAGGGACCACGGAGAATTGGACGTATTTTCTGACTAGGTGGAAGGCCTACGCTGGGGCAGTACAGCTCACAGAACAAGACATCGCGGTGCAACTCCTCGAGTGCTGTGATAGTAAACTCAGACGTGACATCACTCGAAATGCAGTCGGCCCGGTCAAACTGGAGGACATGAGCGAGAGGGACCTACTGGGAGTGATGAGAGCCCTAGCGGTGAAGGAGGAAAACCCCAAGGTGGCCAGGGTGGTTCTGAGCCGGATGGTTCAGGACAGGGGCGAACCAGTGAGGGCTTTCGCGGCCAGACTCCGAGGCCAGGCCGAGGTATGCTGTTTCACTAAGAAATGTACTAACTGCGAGGCCATCTCCAATCAAGGTGAGGAGAGGGTGGCGGATCAGTCATGTATTGGGTTAGCTGATGGAGAAATCCAAGAGGATCTCCTTCAATACCCAGACCAGAACATGGGGGTGGAAGAGACCATTAGATTTGTGGAGGTGAGGGCAGCTGGTAAAAGGTCGGCAGTATCAATGACCACGCCCACCTCCACTAGCGCCATCGATGATGATGAGGGTACGGAGGCGGTGAGCAGCACGTACAGGCGCCAGCAGCGACGCCCCCCTCATGACCGGGGCTGGGACCAGGCAAGGTCACGCACACCCGACAACATGCTCCACCCCCAACCACACACCCCACCGAGAACCCGGCTACCCCAACCAGAGAACGACACCAACCAGGGGACAGAGCCTGCCACCTCAACGCGCCACCAGAAACACACCCATCAAGCGAGGTGTGTGTAACTTCTGTGGCCTTCCAGGTCACGGAGAACAGGAACGAACAGCTCACAGGCGCATACATTGCCCGGCCTTCGGAACCACCTGCCCCTCCTGCGGACGGCAGAATCATACAGCCCAGATGTGCTGGCAAGGATCCATAGAACAGGAGAGTGCCGTCTACGAACAGGTAGACACAATGGTTGAGGGGACCCTCGACCACCAGCAGTGGAACCCAGACACCCGTCGCTGGACCCAGGAGAAGTCCCAACCACAGCCCCACGTTGATGTCATCGTCTCTGCACGCTCGGAGGACTTCCGCCACCATGGCCATTCCCTGAGAATCGAGATGTTAGGCATCGCAGCCTGCGCTATGGCAGATACTGGCTGCCAGAGTTGCCTGGCTGGCCCACAACTCATGACTAAGCTCCGGTTGACAGCAGATGACCTCATCCCTGTCAATCTAGTCATGCACTCTGCAAGTGGCAACAACCTGCCTATCTTGGGAGCTGCCATTCTGAGAATCAAGGCCAACGTCACCGGCCTCGAGTCCAGGCAGATGGAATACTTTTCAGGCATTGCAAACAAGCTCTACCTGAGTCTGGCTACCTGCGTCGACCTGCGGCTGCTCCCCAGGGACTTCCCCCACAGCACGCCTATGCTACCTCTGGGAAACAACAAGGCTGGGAAGACGGGGCGGGGAGCCCAAACCGGACCAACACAACACTCCTACCATGCAGACCTGCAGACCAGAACGCCCCTGCAGACCAGAACCACCACGCCCGGCGTGGTTGCGACCACGCCACCCAGACCTCTCAAGGCGACGTCATTACCTCCACCTCATGTGAGTCCACAAACCCTCTCTAAGACTTGCACTAGAGCACAAGCCCCACCCCGACCTACAAGTCTACCATTCCCGGCGACTGAGGCCAATAGGGGTAGGCTGGAACTACACCTCAGGGACCTGTACAAGGCGAGCAGCTTTAACACCTGTGAGCACCAGCCATTACCAATGATGTCCGGCCCACCACTCCGGCTCAACATTGACCCACACGCTGTCCCTAAACCCTGCCACACCCCCATTGCCATCCCCATCCACTGGCAGGAGGAAGTGAAGGCTGGACTGGACCGCGACGTCCGCCTAGGAGTGCTGGAACAAGTCCCCCTGGGGACCCCGGACACTTGGTGCCATCGGATGGTCATTTGCACTAATAAGAACGGGTCCCTCAGGAGGACAATTGATTTCCAGCAATTGAACCGCCATGCCACAGGCGAAACTCATCACACCCAATCACCCTTCCATCAAGCCAGAGCTGTCCCGACCCGATCGAAGAAGACCATTTTCGATGCATGGAACGGGTACCATTCCGTTGCCCTCGCGGAGCCCGACCGTCACTACACCACGTTTATAACCCCGTGGGGTCGATATAGATACTGCTCCGCCCTCCAGGGATACATTGCCTCTGGTGATGCGTCACGGCCAGGTACGACAGCCTGGTCGCGGAGATGCCAAATAAAACCAAGTGCATAGACGCCGCCCTCCTGTGGTCGGAGTCCATAGAGGACGCCTTCCACCAGGCAACGGAGTGGCTCGACGTCTGCGCCAGGAATGGTATCACGCTGAACCCGGACAAGTTCCGGTTCGCACAGGACGAGGTGGAATTTGCCGGGTTCCTCATAACAACGGACGAAGTCAAGCCCTGCAGCAGGTACATCCGAGCAATCACTGACTTCCCGACACCCATGGGGATAACGGACATTCGCGCCTGGTTCGGTCTCGTGACCAAGTAGCCTTCGCATTCTCCATGACGTCGGCGATGTCCCCGTTCCGGTCCCTACTCAAACCCTCCACCACCTTTGCATGGACCCAGGACCTCCAACTCGCTTTTGACGCGTCGAAGAAGGAGATCACCACACGGATCCAAGAGGGCGTGAGAATTTTTGACAAGGAGCGCCCAACTTGCCTGGCGACGGACTGGAGCAAGGACGGGGTAGGGTACTGGCTATTCCAGAAGCACTGCCAGTGCCCGTCCCAGGAGATCTTCTGTTGCCAGGAGGGTTGGAAGGTCACCCTGGTCGGCTCCAGGTTCACACATGCAGCGGAGTCGAGATACGAACCGATCGAGGGAGAGGCCCTAGCGGTCGCTGATGCCCTGGACAAGGCCCGCCACTTTGTTCTCGGATGCTCCAACCTGGTCATAGCCATCGACCACAAACCCTTGGTGAAACTGTTCGGGGACCGATCCCTTGAGGACATCCCCAAAACGCGTCTCAGAAACCTTAAGGAGAAAACGCTAAGGTACCGATTCACCATGGTGCATATACCCGGAGTTCGCAACCGAACCAGCGACGCCCTGTCACGTCACCCCACCGGCATCCCCAGCCCAGCGAGAATGGCTCTGCAGGATGACAGCACGGCGCCGGACACTGCGTGCCCCCACACAGGCCTCAAGATCCCCTCCGCCCTGCCTGCGGGCATCTCGATCGCGCCCCCCGCCCGAGGACGACGATGTGGGCCTTTCCACGGCCATTTGCGCAGCCATCACTGCTATCCCCCTCAGCTGGGAGGCCATCCAGATCGCCACTGCGGACGACAGCCTGCAGGACCTTGCCCTCACCATAGAGGAAGGGCCACCGGACAAACGGCACCTGATGTCCCCGGCAACCCGGGACTTCTTTCCCTACCGAGACTCCCTCTCAGCAGTAGATGGCGTCATAACGTACGGAGACCGAATCGTCATCCCAACCAAGCTCCGCCGCACCTGTCTGGACGCCTTACACGCCGCTCACCAAGGCACGAGCAAGATGACTGCCCGAGCGGAATCATCCATCTTCTGGCCTGGCATATCCAAGGACATCACTGCAACACGGGCCAATTGCAGTGTCTGCAACGGCAACGCTCCATCCCAGCCGGCCATGCCCTCAGTCACACCGGAAACCCCCGCATACCCCTTCCAGCACGTATGCGGGGACTTCTTCCACCACCTCAGACTGGTATACCTGGTCCTTGTCTACAGGTACTCCAACTGGCCCATCGTCACCCCATCCGGGGACGGTGCAGCTGGATTAACCCAAACGCTCCGTGATACCTTTGCGATGTACGGCATACCAGAGACGCTCACCTCCGACGGCAGCCCAGAATTTACGGCACACAAGACAAGATCGTTCCTTACTAACTGGGGCGTACAGCATCGAACATCCTCGGCGTACCACCCCCACGCTAACTGCAGAGCCGAAGTAGCAGTGAAGGCCATGAAGAGGCTAATCGCAGGGAACACTGGCCCCAACGGCACCCTGTCCGACGCCTTCCACAAGGCCCTACTGATTTATCGCAACTGCCCGGACGCAGACACCAAGATGTCCCCAGCGACATGCGTCTTTGGCCGACCAACGCGTGATCTCCTCCCCGGCCTACCAGGCAGATACCTGCCCCACACAGAATGGACAGACAAGCTCGACCTCAGGGAGAGAGCTCTCTCCAAGCGAGCCGTGGCAGGTCGCGCGAGATGGGATGAGCACACCAAGGGCCTTTCCCCCCTCAAGAACGGTGACACCGTGCTCATCCAAAACCAGACAGGACGACACCCGACCAAATGGGACAAGTCGGGGACGGTAGTGGAAGTGTTACAATACCATCAGTACGGCGTACGGACCGCCGGCTCCGGCCGCCTCACAACCCGCAACCGCCGGTTCCTGCGCCGGTACACCCCCCACCCAACCGAGGAACTACCACCACTCCCACTTGCCGACACACCCTACCCCAACAACACGCCGACCGTCACCCATCCGGAGCCAGAGCCGATCATTGACTACCCGCCAACCAACGCTCACACCGTGCCAGAGCCCACCACAGCCACCACCCCGGGACCTCCAACCAACCCCAATCCCTTGAGTATCACCCCGGCCACCCCACACACGGGACGCTCCTACGCCTCCGTCGCCCGGGCTCCACCGCCGACCCAGGCCACCCGACCTGTGACCAGTCCGCCCTCCACACCTGCCTTGAACAGGCCGGCAGCACCAAGGTCCATCATTACTCCCAGGTCACCCCGTCATCCGCCTGCTCAGAGCAGCCTGACCGCGAAGCCACCCCCCCCCCCCCCCCCGATGCAGCAAACGCGGGCCGAAGCCCATTGACCGCTACGGCCACAACTGATCTACTAACTTCAGCAGGCACCAGTGCCAACTTGGGGGGAGGTAGTGGACATTGGTCTAGTAGATCGCTATGTATGTATTCTCTTGTATAGGTAGACCCCTTACCCGTTATACGTATTCATACATGTACGCATGCGCAGACATACACTATGCTCAGTTGATGCACACATTGTCAAAGACAGGTTCTGATTCATATCCAGTGTGATCTGCGACAAAGGCGTAGCTGCGCTATCATCTACTGAGGACGGAATTAAGGAATCAACACCCTCTTAGTAGAGCACTGGGATGCACCTCCCCCATGCACTGCTATCATTAGAGTTACTACTTTTGGAACTTGGTCTTAATAATAGTAATGACTGAATTCCAAAAGTAGTAACATAGATAGTTACAGCATACTTACATCATACCTGTTCGGGTTCACAGGTTCAGTTATATAAATTTGCCCAATTGTTTGTTCTCAAAGACAAATGTTTGGTACTAGTACACCACCTGCAGCCACATCAGCTTATAGTAGTAGTAGTAGTAGTAGTAGTAGTAGTAGCAGCATCAGCTCATAGTAGTAGTAGTAGTAGTAGTAGTAGTAGCATCAGCTCATAGTAGTAGTAGCACCAGCTCATAGTAGTAGTAGTGAAGACGAGATGTGACCCACCCCAGCTGCAGGAGTACTCCAAGAGGTGGGAAGATACTTTATTTGGCTGGAATATAATGAGGATTGCGAGGGTGCATTTTGCAAGGTCTGCAGAAAATCTGGGAAGCCAATAGGAGGCGTGGCATGTGGGTTACCAAACCGTTTTCCAATTGGAGGAAAGCTGTTGAGAAAATGAAAGCCCATGCCCCAATTCCCAGGCTAATCAAGCAGCCCCATTCCCAGGCTAATCAGGCAGCTTTGGCAACAGAGGGAGCTCTGAGAGAGGGAGGGAGCAGACATTCAACACTCCAGAAAATAGAATGGCAAGGAAGATTGAAGAATGGAGCAGCTATAAAGACTATCATTTGCTACACACACTTTCTTGCACGTAACTACATAGCACATACCACAAAGTAAAAAAACAGGTAGTGTCTTGTGGAGGTGAGAAACCCAAGTACTTCATGGAGAATGCAGGAAGCAATGCTATGTACACATCTCATATAGCTGTAGTTCAGTTTGTAGAGGCTTGAGGCACGTGGGTTGAGGAATCCATGCTGAAGTGGCATCCTATTACAGTAGCATGGCAGATGAGTGTACAGATATTTCAAGTGTGGAAGATCTGTCCCTTTGCTGTCGCTGGGAGGAAGGTGGTGTTCCCGAGGAGCATTTCCTGGAGATCATCCATTTACAGAAAGCTGATGCACATAATACCTACTCAGCTCTAATTGATTTGAAACAGAATATTTATTTCAAGTGGACAGAATTGTGGGGGTGGGATTTGACGGAGCAAGTATGTTTTCAGGAAAGAAGACTCGAGTTCAGACTCGCATCAAGACCCTCACACCTCATGCATGTCTGTGCACTGCCACTTGTTGCAGTGGGCTTTGTTCAAGCTTCTAAATCCACTCCACGAATAGAGCACGTTTATACAACACTCATGGCTCCGTGGAATTTTCCCCATTACTCCCTAAAGAGAACAGAATCCCTAAAGAGATCCAGCGTGTGCTTAATGTGCCAGAATTAAAGATTATCAAGCCTTTTGACACTTGCTGGTTGGCTCATGTGAAGTGTGCAAAGAGAGTCAAAGTAAGCTATTCTGCGATCATTACTCTCTACATAGCATCCATGATAGTACACATGAGCCAAAAGCATTGGGACTTAGCAAAGCTCTCAGTAAACAGACAACAATGGCAGCGATGTTCTTGCTTGACTACACACTTCCACAAGCAGCCAAACTCAGTAAAACACTCCAGGCGGACTTGTCCATCACATCCAGTCTCTTGTTCATGCAACCCTTCACATGTTTGGGTGTTGCAGTTCAGCAGCAAATTGGACTAGAACTTTGGGATGAAAGTGAGAACCTGGCAGGAGCCACTGGAATAAAAATATACTCGAGCAGACATCAAGTTATTCCAGAAAAATGTAGCAAAAGCCACCAGTCATCTGAAAGATAACATCTTGAGCGGTTTTGCTTCTTCTGGAGATGTTTTGTCAGCACTGAGCATCTTTGACCCACGGAAAGAGTGCCAACTGTGCACTCTAATGATGGGTCCTCCACACTCCTTGAACAGAGAGATCTGCAGAGACATTACAGGGTGAAGAAACAGTAAAATAAGCACTGATATCCACGGACATTAGTACCAAGTGGAAACCGTGAGTTCACGGTGAACAGCAAAGACAATATGAAGTGTCAGTTGAAAGAGCTGGTTTCAAATGAAATGCTGAAAACCATGCTCCCACATGAACACACTTCGTCTTGCCACCATCAGTCTGTCCATACCTGTTGCTACTGCCTCCCTGGAGAGAAGCTTCTCTCAGATGAAATTGATAAAAACTTGTCTATGAAGCAGCTCAAGTGTCTCCAGTCTTTCACACCTCTTGAGAATTGCCATTGAGAGTCCGGAAACAGTGACATCGAAAGAATCATAGATATGCAGAACAGAAAGGAAAGAAGAGTAGCTGTTTAGGTCGACCATGACACGTTTCATTAACCATGTATCTGTCCTCCCTCCCTCCCCCCTTCCCGCCCACAGGAATGGCAAAAGGTAGTGTGGGGTGTGGACAGGTCATCCAACAATATGTCCTGGAGTGTGTGGGTGTGGACAGGTCATCCAACATATGTCCTGGAGAGTGTGGGTGTGGACAAGTCATCCAACAATATGTCCTGGAGAGTGAGGGGTGTGGACAGGTCATCCAACAATATGTCCTGGAGAGTGTGAGGTGTGGACAGGTCATCCAACAATGTCCTGGAGAGTGCGGGGTGTGGACAGGTCATCCAACAATATGTCCTGGAGAGTGAGGGTGTGGACAGGTCATCCAACAATATGTCCTGGAGAGTGAGGGGTGTGGTCAGGTCATCCAACAGCTCCACTACATGAGGTTATCAAGCACTCTATTTCACTCATACAGGTCTGGTGTTGACGTCGCCACACCCATGTCATCCACCGGATACCCAGGGTTAGCCCGCAGATGATCGGTGCCATGCAAATACCTGGACACTTAATCATCGGATACTCTGACAGAGAGGGCATTGGGTAGATGTGGACATCAATGGAGGAACCCTGCATATCCCTAGTAACTGGGCCCTGCACATCCCTAGTAACTGGGCCCTGCACATCCCTAGTAACTGGGCCCTGAATATCCCTAGTAACTGGGCCCTGCATATCCCTAGTGACTGGGGCCTGCATATCCCTAGTAACTTGGACCTGCATATCCCTAGTAACTGGGCCCTGCATATCCCTCGTAACTGGGCCACCCGTGAATGACACAAGATTGACGACGACAGCACCTGGACAACCATTATTCCACTGCTAGCTCTAACCATCAATAACTAAGCACTGCCAGTGACTATGTCCCTTTCTTCCTGAGAGGCAGTGTTGCTTCCATCTCTGGAAGCCAGACAGACTCGTAGATGTCTTCATCTGAAGCTGCCAGGCTCTGCTCCTGCTCTGCGACAGTTCAGCGACCCGTGTCTTCTTAGCAAAACATACTCAGTGATTCATACTAATAGGAACCTGATCCACCTACACATGGGCACTGCACATTAAGTATCTATCAGGGTTAAGCACTCATGTTCATGCTAAATGGCCCGCAAATAGACATGGAAGGACCTTGAACTAGACACAGTTAGAACCTTCCTGCAAGTACCATTTTCTACAAAAACATGAAATGTGTCATGTCAGCACTAATAGGTCTAGACCAAAACCAGGGCAAGGAGCTAGAACTAGGGCTAGATTTGTAGCTAGGGCTAGGGCTAGAGTTGTAGCTAGAACTAGGGCTAGAGTTGGAGCTAGAACTAGGGCTAGAGTTGGAGCTAGAACTAGGGCTAGAGTTGTAGCTAGAACTAGGGCTAGAGTTGGAGCTAGGGCTAGGGCTAGAGTTGGAGCTAGGGCTAGAGTTGGAGCTAGAACTAGGGCTAGAGTTGGAGCTAGAACTAGGGCTAGAGTTGGAGCTAGAACTAGGGCTAGAGTTGTAGCTAGAACTAGTGCTAGAGTTGTAGCTAGAACTAGGGCTAGAGTTGGAGCTAGAACTAGGGCTAGAGTTGGAGCTAGAACTAGGGCTAGAGTTGGAGCTAGAACTAGGGCTAGAGTTGGAGCTAGGGCTAGAGTTGGAGCTAGGGCTAGGGCTAGAGTTGGAGCTAGGGCTAGGGCTAGAGTTGGAGATAGGGCTAGAGTTGGAGCTAGAACTAGGGCTAGAGTTGGAGCTAGAACTAGGGCTAGAGTTGTAGCTAGAACTAGGGCTAGAGTTGTAGCTAGAACTAGGGCTAGAGTTGGAGCTAGAACTAGGGCTAGAGTTGGAGCTAGAACTAGGGCTAGAGTAGTAGCTAGAACTAGGGCTAGAGTTGTAGCTAGAACTAGGGCTAGAGTTGCAGCTAGAACTAGGGCTAGAGTTGGAGCTAGGGCTAGAGTTGGAGATAGAACTAGGGCTAGAGTTGGAGCTAGAGCTAGGGCTAGAGTAGGAGCTAGAAAACTAGGGCTAGAGTTGTCGCTAGAACTAGGGCTAGAGTTGTAGCTAGAACTAGGGCTAGAGTTGGAGCTAGAACTAGGGCTAGGAGCTAGGGCTAGAGTAGTAGCTAGAACTAGGGCTAGAGTAGTAGCTAGAACTAGGGCTAGAGTTGGAGCTAGAACTAGGGCTAGAGTTGGAGCTAGAACTAGGGCTAGAGTTGGAGCTAGGGCTAGAGTTGGAGATAGAACTAGGGCTAGAGTTGGAGATAGAACTAGGGCTAGAGTAGGAGCTAGAACTAGGGCTAGAGTAGTAGCTAGAACTAGGGCTAGAGTAGTAGCTAGAACTAGGGCTAGAGTTGGAGCTAGAACTAGGGCTAGAGTTGGAGCTAGGGCTAGGGCTAGAGTTGGAGCTAGGGCTAGAGTTGTAGCTAGAACTAGGGCTAGAGTAGTAGCTAGAACTAGGGCTAGAGTAGTAGCTAGAACTAGGGCTAGAGTAGTAGCTAGAACTAGGGCTAGAGTTGGAGCTAGAACTAGGGCTAGAGTTGGAGCTAGGGCTAGGGCTAGAGTTGGAGCTAGGGCTAGAGTTGGAGTTAGCTAGTTCTAGCAACCAATGCACAGCCAATGATACTCAGCGATCCTTATAAGGCAAAAACAAACCAACGAACATCACATATGGAACAAAACAAGTACTACCTATATAATGACCCTTTACCATTCCTCCTCCGCCCATGTTTGGAGCTGCTCTACCCCTTGGAGGGCATGGCTGACCACACCCACCTCCAGTGTGCTGCAGTTGGTGGTTTGTGTGAGAGTCTCGAGTGTTTGTGTGAGGAGAGGAACGTCCAATAGCAGCAGTGTGAGCAGCAGGCTCCAGTCCACACAACCTGCGCCAGTCATCACCTCCACAAAATACCTGGGCCAAGAGCAGACATCACAGGAGGGAGGGGCTCAAGGTGGTAGGTGTACACAATTAAAATAATAATAATAATAATAATCGTAGTAATAATAATAATAATAATAATAATAATAATAATAATAATAATAATAATAATAATAATAATAACAACAATAACAACAATAATAATAACAATAACAATAATAGTAATAATAATAATGTAGTAATAATAATACTAATACTAATAATAATAGTAATAATAATGGTAATAATAATAATAACAATAACAATAACAAAAAATAACAATATAGTATAATAGTAATAGTAGTAGTAATAATAATAATAATAATAATAATAATAATATAATAATAATTAGTCTACATATTTATATTTAAAGGTCATTTCTAATGGCTACTAACTGGTAGATATGTTATATGTTCCTATTCTACCTCCCAGACCAGCATGATACTACTGGTTGTCATGTGTGTGTATGCATGTGTGTATGTGCGTGTGTGAGTTCAGATGTGCAGATTTTGATTGGTTTGATCAACAACACGATGACTGTAACAGGTTGTTAAGCCGGGCACTTATCGCATCAACCGGCAAGAACATGGCCGCTAACACTGAGGAGCATACCAACAGTGCCCATGTGCGGACTAATCCACATGTCTTGTGAGTACGGGTGGTTCAGTGCATGTGCCATGCTAGCTAGAAGGGATGGAGAATGGCTGAGTGTTGCTGCTGAGTGCATGTACCATGCTAGCTAGAAGGGATGGAGAATGGCTGAACTGTTGTTGCTGAGTGCATGTGAGTACGGGTGGTTCAGTGCATGTACCATGCTAGCTAGAAGGGATGGAGAATGGTTGACTGTTGCTGCTGAGTGCATGTACCATGCTAGCTAGAAGGGATGGAGAATGGCTGAGTGTTGCTGCTGAGTGCATGTGCCATGCTAGCTAGAAGGGATGGAGAATGGCAGAGTGTTGCTGCTGAGTGCATGTGCCATGCTAGCTAGAAGGGATGGAGAATGGCTGAGTGTTGCTGCTGAGTGCATGTACCATGCTAGCTAGAAGGGATGGAGAATGGCTGAACTGTTGTTGCTGAGTGCATGTGAGTACGGGTGGTTCAGTGCATGTACCATGCTAGCTAGAAGGGATGGAGAATGGTTGACTGTTGCTGCTGAGTGCATGTACCATGCTAGCTAGAAGGGATGGAGAATGGCTGAGTGTTGCTGCTGAGTGCATGTGCCATGCTAGCTAGAAGGGATGGAGAATGGCAGAGTGTTGCTGCTGAGTGCATGTGCCATGCTAGCTAGAAGGGATGGAGAATGGCTGAGTGTTGCTGAGCGTGGAGAGTGTTAGACGTGGTAAGTTGCTAATAATTGAACAAACACTGAATTTCGTTCAGCAGAAGTCATAGTAACCATCAACATTTAAGAAATGGAGATTAACACCAACAGAGAAGTAGGTTGACTCAATTCTCACTCAACATTTTCAGTTGTTATATATATGGTATAATATGTAGAGATATATGGCATAATATGTAGAGATATATGGTATAATACGTAGAATAATATTGGATGACTAGACATAAAAGACATTTATTGGATGACTAGTCATAAAAGACATTTATTGGATGACTAGTCATAAAATACATTTATTGGATGACTAGTCATAAAAGACATTTATTGGATGACTATAGTCATAAAAGACATTTATTGGATGACTAGTCATAAAAGACATTTATTGGTTGACTAGTCATAAAAGACATTTATTGGATGACTAGTCATAAAAGACATTTATTGGATGACTAGTCATAAAAGACATTTATTGGATGACTAGTCATAAAATACATTTATTGGATGACTAGTCATAAAAGACATTTATTGGATGACTAGTCATAAAAGACATTTATTGGATGACTAGTCATAAAAGACATTTATTGGATGACTAGTCATAAAAGACATTTATTGGATGACTAGTCATAAAAGACATTTATTGGATGACTAGTCATAAAAGACATTTATTGGATGACTAGTCATAAAAGACATTTATTGGATGACTAGACATAAAAGACATTTGTTGGATGACTAGTCATAAAAGACATTTATTGGATGACTAGTCATAAAAGACATTTATTGGATGACTAGTCATAAAAGACATTTATTGGATGACTAGTCATAAAAGACATTTATTGGATGACTAGTCATAAAAGACATTTATTGGATGACTAGTCATAAAAGACATTTATTGGATGACTAGTCATAAAAGACATTTATTGGATGACTAGTCATAAAAGACATTTATTGGATGACTAGTCATAAAAGACATTTATTGGATGACTATAGTCATAAAAGACATTTATTGGATGACTAGTCATAAAAGACATTTATTGGATGACTAGTCATAAAAGACATTTATTGGATGACTAGTCATAAAAGACATTTATTGGATGACTAGTCATAAAAGACATTTATTGGATGACTATAGTCATAAAAGACATTTATTGGATGACTAGTCATAAAAGACATTTATTGGATGACTATAGTCATAAAAGACATTTATTGGATGACTAGTCATAAAATACATTTATTGGATGACTAGTCATAAAAGACATTTATTGGATGACTAGTCATAAAAGACATTTATTGGATGACTAGTCATAAAAGACATTTATTGGATGACTAGTCATAAAAGACATTTATTGGATGACTAGTCGTAAAAGACATTTATTGGATGACTAGTCATAAAAGACATTTATTGGATGACTAGTCATAAAAGACATTTATTGGATGACTAGCCATAAAAGACATTTATTGGATGACTAACAAAAGACATTTATTGGATGACTAGTCATAAAAGACATTTATTGGATGACTAGTCATAAAAGACATTTATTGGATGACTAGTCATAAAAGACATTTATTGGATGACTAGTCATAAAAGACATTTATTGGATGACTAGTCATAAAAGACATTTGTTGGATGACTAGTCATAAAAGACATTTATTGGATGACTAGTCATAAAAGACATTTATTGGATGACTAGTCGTAAAAGACATTTATTGGATGACTAGTCATAAAAGACATTTATTGGATGACTAGTCATAAAAGACATTTATTGGATGACTAGCCATAAAAGACATTTATTGGATGACTAACAAAAGACATTTATTGGATGACTAGTCATAAAAGACATTTATTGGATGACTAGTCATAAAAGACATTTATTGGATGACTAGACATAAAAGACATTTGTTGGATGACTAGTCATAAAAGACATTTATTGGATGACTAGCCATAAAAGACATTTATTGGATGACTAACAAAAGACATTTATTGGATGACTAGTCATAAAAGACATTTATTGGATGACTAGTCATAAAAGACATTTATTGGATGACTAGTCATAAAAGACATTTATTGGATGACTAGTCATAAAAGACATTTATTGGATGACTAGTCATAAAAGACATTTATTGGATGACTAGTCATAAAAGACATTTATTGGATGACTAGTCATAAAAGACATTTATTGGATGACTAGTCATAAAAGACATTTATTGGATGACTAGTCATAAAATACTATTTATTGGATGACTAGTCATAAAAGACATTTATTGGATGACTAGTCATAAAAGACATTTATTGGATGACTAGTCATAAAAGACATTTATTGGATGACTAGTCATAAAAGACATTTATTGGATGACTAGTCATAAAAGACATTTATTGGATGACTAGTCATAAAAGACATTTATTGGATGACTAGTCATAAAAGACATTTATTGGATGACTAGTCATAAAAGACATTTATTGGATGACTAGACATAAAAGACATTTGTTGGATGACTAGTCATAAAAGACATTTATTGGATGACTAGTCATAAAAGACATTTATTGGATGACTAGTCATAAAAGACATTTATTGGATGACTAGTCATAAAAGACATTTATTGGATGACTAGTCATAAAAGACATTTATTGGATGACTAGTCATAAAAGACATTTATTGGATGACTAGTCATAAAAGACATTTATTGGATGACTAGTCATAAAAAGACATTTATTGGATGACTAGTCATAAAAGACATTTATTGGATGACTAGACATAAAATACATTTATTGGATGACTAGTCATAAAAGACATTTATTGGATGACTAGTCATAAAAGACATTTATTGGATGACTAGTCATAAAAGACACACGCCAAGATGTAGCAATGTACGCTACAAACATTTACCAGGTATAATACAATAATTTTTAAAATCTATAATTAGCCTTCATTAACTAGTGTTTGTGGTCTACACGGGTAATACTTTTTGTTTCATTTCTATAGTCATACAATATTGTTTTTAATGAAACAGTCTTGCATTCAAGACAATGATGATCTTTACCATTTCCTTGATATACGGGGGGCATGTTTCTTATCAAGATGAAGACACTTATGTTGTTGCATAACTGAGGCAGAGAAATGGCAGAATTATGCACCCACCTGATTTCCTTCTCTGACTGAGGTGAACCCCTTGAAGCCCCTCCCACTCCCATCACCACGGCAACCTCCGAGTTCACTTCCCATTCCGACTCCTCCAGCCCCTCCTCCCCCATGGAACTCACATCCATGTCCAGAGAAGCTGCAAGGCGTGACAAGAACATCAATCAAAACTCCACCCCTCTCCCAGATCAACACGACCCTATACTCTGCATATCTGACAGTAGCCTATCAGATGCTTCTGCCCCTCCCTCCCACCCACCCCCACAGCGAAGGGCCTGGGAACATTGGTACACTAAACCATTCCAGGCTCTGGCGGAATGCAATTATCTGCTGTACTAAACAGATGGAACAGCCGCAATGAAGAGGAACCGGAGGTGGCATGCAGCTGATGACATCACCGGAGTTGGTGTGCAGCTGATGACATCACCCGGAGGTGGCGTGCAGCTGATGACATCACCCGGAGGTGGCGTGCAGCTGATGACATCACCCGGAGGTGGCGTGCAGGTGAAGACATCACCCGGAGGTGGCGTGCAGCTGATGACATCACCCGGAGGTGGCGTGCAGGTGAAGACATCACCCGGAGGTGGCGTGCAGCTGATGACATCACCCAGAGGTGGCATGCAGCTGATGACATCACCGGAGTTGGTGTGCAGCTGATGACATCACCCGGAGGTGGCGTGCAGCTGATGACATCACCCGGAGGTGGCGTGCAGCTGATGACATCACCCAGAGGTGGCATGCAGCTGATGACATCACCGGAGTTGGTGTGCAGCTGATGACATCACCCGGAGGTGGCGTGCAGGTGAAGACATCACCCGGAGGTGGCGTGCAGCTGATGACATCACCCAGAGGTGGCGTGCAGCTGATGACATCACCCGGAGGTGGCGTGCAGCTGATGACATCACCCGGAGGTGGCGTGCAGCTGATGACATCACCCGGAGGTGGCGTGCAGGTGAAGACATCACCCGGAGGTGGCGTGCAGCTGATGACATCACCCAGAGGTGGCGTGCAGCTGATGACATCACCCGGAGGTGGCGTGCAGCTGATGACATCAGCCGGAGGTGGCGTGCAGGTGAAGACATCACCCGGAGGTGGCGTGCAGCTGATGACATCACCCAGAGGTGGCGTGCAGCTGATGACATCACCCGGAGGTGGCGTGCAGCTGATGACATCACCCGGAGGTGGCGTGTAGCCGATGACATCACCCGGAGGTGGTGTGTAGCCGATGACATCACCCGGAGGTGGCATGCAGCTGATGACATCACCCGGAGGTGGCGTGCAGCTGATGACATCACCCGGAGGTGGCGTGCAGCTGATGACATCACCCGGAGGTGGCGTGCAGCTGATGACATCACTCGGAGGTGGCATGCAGCTGATGACATCACCCAGAGGTGGCGTGCAGCTGATGACATCACCCGGAGGTGGCGTGCAGCTGATGACATCACCCGGAGGTGGCGTGCAGCTGATGACATCACCTGGAGATGTGCAGCTGATGACATCACCCGGAGGTGGCGTGCAGCTGATGACATCACCCGGAGGTGGCGTGCAGCTGATGACATCACCCGGAGATGTGCAGCTGATGACATCACCCGGAGGTGGCGTGCAGCTGATGACATCACCCGGAGGTGGCGTGCAGCTGATGACATCACCCGGAGGTGGCGTGCAGCTGATGACATCACCCGGAGGTGGCGTGCAGCTGATGACATCACCCGGAGATGTGCAGCTGATGACATCACCCGGAGGTGGCGTGTAGCCGATGACATCACCCGGAGGTGGCGTGCAGCTGATGACATCACCCGGAGATGTGCAGCTGATGACATCACCCGGAGGTGGCATGGAGCCGATGACATCACCCGGAGGTGGCGTGCAGCTGATGACATCACCCGAAGGTGGCGTGCAGCTGATGACAGGTATGCAGCTGACGACATAAACAGAGACGACGCTTCCTGCATGTCCCGTGAGGGGTATGAAGAGGACCTACACTCCGTACCCAAGGGTCACAAGGAAACCAAGTCATGAATACTCGGCATCTCCTCCGTGTGGCAAATTGGAACGACGCGGAACGTGATAGGAAGGTGCCACTCGCCCGCATGTATGTTCCAGCCATGCACCGCTACAGTAGCGGCCAGAACAACTACATCATACTCATGTTCCCGGACCCTTGTTCCTCCGCAGCTGGGAGGTAAAGGGGTAACTATACCAGATGACACTCACAATGGGTTTTCTTCATCAAGAGAGAAATCTTTTCCGAGATGCTGCTCGAATGTTTAGCTGGAGTTGAACAAAGGGCGGAGTCTTGCTCAAACTCCGCCTCCCTCGACAATAAGGGTACGGAATGTGGAGGGCAAGGTTCAAGGGTCACACTGTGATGCTGGTGAATGGCATTAGATGGTGAGAGGTCAAGGTCCGGGGGACGCTGCACTCTCCTCGGTCTTGGTGTTGGTGCACTTTCATTCTCCTCATTAGCAATGTGTTGAGCAGGGTCTTCCCCACCATCAGCAAAAATGTCGTCACCATCGCCATCAAGTGTGAAGACTCCTTTGGGGGTGTGCTCGGACCTGGGCAGGAGAGACTTGCCCTTTGTCCGCTCGTTGACTGTTGGAGATGACTCCTTGCGGAGTGTTCGGGGAAGTGGCCAGTGGAACTCGGCATGGAGGAGACGCAAGGTGGCAGGAAAGTCATCGACGTGCGCCGCCCGGTTGCTCTCGCGTACCAACCACGTGTGTAAGTGGAAGTCCAGGTGAGCTGCAAACCTTCCCAAGTCTCTGAGGGCGTGTCTTGTTAGTAGCTTGCGGGCGTGGCGACTCAAGATCAGCTCCATGAAGTAATTCTCACGTGAGTCCATGTCCAGTACAAACTGAGGCCTGTGGGGGAACAGGGGGAAGAAGAGGACGTAAGAGGGAGTGTGTGGGAGTGGAGAAGAATTGAGCAACTGGTAAGGAGAGCAAGAAGGAATTCTTAGCCTGTAACACACCCACATCTAATAGGAGCGTGCTACTAAGTGAGCCGGACCAACACAGGTGCCCAATTATAGGAGCGTGCCACTAAGTAAGGCTTCCTACAACACATGTATTCACTTGTAGGAGCGTGCTACTAAGTGAGACTACCAACACAAATATACACTAATAGTGGTATAAGAGCTCACACCAACAAGCACTGACACCAGAGCTCCTCCACACACCAACAAGCACTGACACCAGAGCTTCTCCCCACACCAACTAGCACTGACACCAGAGCTCCTCCCCACCCACACCAACAAGCACTGACACCAGAGCTCCTCCACACACCAACAAGCACTGACACCAGAGCTCCTCCACACACCAACAAGCACTGACACCAGAGCTCCTCCACACTCCAACAAGCACTGACACCAGAGCTCCTCCACACACCAACAAGCACTGACACCAGAGCTCCTCCCCACACCAACAAGCACTGACACCAGAGCTCCTCCACACACCAACAAGCACTGACACCAGAGCTCCTCCACACACCAACAAGCACTGACACCAGAGCTCCTCCACACACCAACAAGCACTGACACCAGAGCTCCTCCACACACCAACAAGCACTGACACCAGAGCTCCTCCACACACCAACAAGCACTGACACCAGAGCTCCTCCACACACCAACAAGCACTGACACCAGAGCTCCTCCACACACCAACAAGCACTGACACCAGAGCTCCTCCACACACCAACTACCACTGACACCAGAGCTCCTGCCACACCAACAAGCACTGACACCAGAGCTCCTCCACACATCAACAAGCACTGACACCAGAGCTCCTCCACACACCAACAAGCACTGACACCAGAGCTCCTCCACACACCAACAAGCACTGACACCAGAGCTCCTCCACACACCAACAAGCACTGACACCAGAGCTCCTCCCCACACCAACAAGCACTGACACCAGAGCTCATCCACACACCAACAAGCACTTACACCAGAGCTCCTCCACACACCAACAAGCACTGACACCAGAGCTCCTCCACACACCAACAAGCACTGACACCAGAGCTCCTCCACACACCAACAAGCACTGACACCAGAGCCCCTCCACACACCAACAAGCACTGACACCAGAGCCCCTCCACACACCAACAAGCACTGACACTCCTCCCCCACACACCAACAAGCACTGACACCAGAGCTCCTCCACACACCAACAAGCACTGACACTCCTACCCCACACACCAACAAGCACTGACACCAGAGCTCCTCCACACACCAACAAGCACTGACACCAGAGCTCCCACCCCCCTCACACACACACTCACAAGTACCTCTTGATAATCTTTCCTGACGCATCTTTGTAGTCCCCGCAGAGGCTGATGCTGGAGGAGGTGCTGCCCCTAGTCAGGCGATCCCTCGTCACAAGGAGGGCCGAGCGGTCTAGATCAGGAGGCGTGGAAGAGGGGACGCATCCTGCCCCCGTGCTGGGCAAGGGGACAGAGGAGGACGTGAAGAAAGAAGACAGGGGAGAGGTGGGTGTGTGAGTCTTGTGAGGGGTTACGGGGAAGTTAGCTGGAGAGTCCATTGCATCTCCGGGTCCTGGACACAGATAGAGGATGTGAGGGTCACAAACATACTCTACATCATACCTCTTCTAGGACAACATCCCGGATTCCCCGGGGCACTTTGGACTATCCCGGGACATCCCTAGTGGGTGTGACTGCAGCATGGATCCCAGGATCAGCATCAAGTAGAGGGCTACAGATATTCTAGGACAGGGCTAAGGTACTCTAGGGCCAGGCTAGGGGCACTCTAGGGCCAGGCTAGGGGTACTCTAGGGCCAGGCTAGGGCCAGGCTAGGGGTACTCTAGGGCCAGGCTAGGGCCAGGCTAGGGGTACTCTAGGGCCAGGCTAGGGGTACTCTAGGGCCAGGCTAGGGGTACTCTGGGCCCAGGCTAGGGGTACCCTAGGGCCAGGCTAGGGGTAGTCTAGGGCCAGGCTAGGGGTAGTCTAGGGCCAGGCTAGGGGCACTCTAGGGCCAAGCTAGGGGCACTAGGGCCAGGCTAGGGTACTCTAGGGCCAGGCCAGGGTACTCTAGGGCCAGGCTAGGGGTACTCTAGGGCCAGGCTAGGGGTACTCTAGGGCCAGGCTGGGCCCAGGCTAGGGGTACCCTAGGGCCAGGCTAGGGGTACTCTAGGGCCAGGCTAGGGGTACTCTAGGGCCAGGCCAGGGTACTCTAGGGCCAGGCTAGGGGTACTCTAGGGCCAGGCTAGGGGCCAGGCCAGGGTACTCTAGGACCAGGCTAGGGGTACTCTAGGGCAAGGCTAGGGGTACTCTAGGGCCAGGCTAGGGGTACTCTAGGCCAGGCGTACCCTAGGGTCAGGGCCAATGCTACAGGGCCAAGGCTAAGGTATTCTAGGGTTAGGGTATTCTAGGGTTAGGGCTAGGGTATTCTAGGGTTAGGGCTAGGGCCAGGGGTAAGATATTCTAGGGTTAGGGCTATTGGTATTCTGGGGTTAGGGGTAGGGTTAGCTAGTGGTATTCTAGGGCTGGGGCTAGTGGTGTTCTAGGGTTATGGGTTGGGGTATTCTGGGGTTAGGGCTAGTGGTATTCTAGGGTTAGGGCTAGGGCTACTGGTATTCCAGGGCTAGGGCTAGTGGTATTCTAGGGTTAGGGCTTAGGGTGTTCTAGGGCAAGGGCTTAGGGTATTCTAGGGTTAGGGCTAGGGTATTCTAGGGTTAGGGCTAGTGGTATTCTGGGGTTAGGGCTAGGGCTAGTGGTATTCTAGTGTTAAGGTTAGGGCTAGGGTTAGGGCTAGTGGTATTCTAGGGTTAGGGCTAGGGCTAGTGATATTCTAGGGTTAGGGCTAGGGCTAGTGGTATTCTAGGGCTAGGGCTAGTGGTATTCTAGGGTTAGGGCTAGTGGTATTCTGGTGTTAAGGTTAGGGCTAGTGGTATTCTAGGGTTAGGGCTAGTGGTATTCTGGGGTTAGGCTAGTGGTATTCTAGGGTTAGGGCTAAGGTTAGGGCTAGTGGTATTCTGGGGTTAGGCTAGTGGTATTCTAGGGTTAGGGCTAGGGTTAGGGCCAGGGCTAATGGTATTCTAGGGTTAGGGTTAGTGGTATGCTAGGGCTAGTAGTATTCTAGGGTTAGGTTAGGGCTAGTGGTATTCTGGGGTTAGGGCTAGGGCTAGGCCTAGTGGTATTCTAGGTTAGGGCTTGGGCTAGGGCGTGGTATTCTGGGGTTAGGGGAGCTGACAAGTACAAAACGAGGGAAGAAGAGGAGGAGATGGGACAAAACAATGAAGAGAAAAAGGAGAACCGGACGATGGAAAGAAAAGTTCCGTCCAGGCCGCGGCAGCGCTAACAGGAAGAGCACGTGGGGGGGGGGGGGGCATACATACCTATGGCTCTGAGGAATCTGACCAGGTCTTTGCAGAGCGTCCAACTGTTGCTCTCCAGCGCAGCGTCGAGCAGTCTTGTTGCCAGCTACAACAACAGCAAGCAAGAGGAGAGAGCAGCTCATGCAACAGCAGAGAGAGAAAGATCCTACATTTATTAATTATTCGTGAGTTAACTCCTAACACTATAACTCGACGGTCTTTTGTCTCCAATAGGTAATGGCAGTACCAAAATAATGCTCTCAAAACCCACAGACTTTCACACCAAGGTATCGGGTTTAGGCAAAGAACAGGGAGCCGATGACCTAACAGCAGCACCCATGCTTGGCTAGTGTCATGGCAACTTGAAATTCACTGGCCTTCTTCATGAACATTGAAGATGAATGAAGTCCGAGGTAATGGAATGTTTATGGGGAAATCCTCCATAACTTGGCATTGGAGCATCCAAATTGTAGTTCCATGTTTGATAGGCAACTTGAACAGACGATAATAACACAAACATTATTTTTTGTACCAAAATTACGCGAGTATATCTGTGTGTGTCCTCCTCTTAAGCTCCTACTGCTCGTGACAGTTCTATGCTCTATTTGTTAAGCTCATACTTCTCTGTCAGTTCTAGCCTCTGTTTGTTAAGCGTTGATCGTGACTACTCAAAAGTAAGTGTTCTTTCCAATGCTGGAGACGAGACAAATTTGTAGATGCAATGTCCACATACGACACTCTCCAGACTCTGTTCTGCAACACCTCAACAAAGTTCACAATCCCCACTAGCGAGCCAGTACATACACACACATGCAGTGATGACCCATACCTATAGAACATGGCTTACACCTGCACACGGACACTGCTCGTGAAGCAACTGCTAGGTAAGGAGCAGTCCTTTCATGCTGACTGATGCTATACGCACCCAGCTATAATAACCAGCTTGTATGGTAACCAGCTTGTAGGGCATAATATAATATATATATACATATATATAATACACTTATATAATATATACATTAATACTGTATATAATATATATATAATATATATATATGCATATACATATATTATATATATATAATATATACATACATATATAATATATATATACATATATAATATATATGTGTATATATTATATATACATATATAATATATACATATATATATAATATACATATATAATATATATATATATAATATATATAATATATATATATATATATAAATAATGCGAGGCATTGTGTGTCACGTGGAGAGAGGAAAGAGGTTGATGAACAGTAACTATGTCCATCATCCTTTCCTGCCAGCCATGCAGTCCGCCCTCACCTGCCTGTGCAGCACATGAGGCCCTTGGGGGGAAGTGATTTTGGAGGGCTTGCGGGTCTTGGGTTTGTAGCTCGTCCGATTTCAGGCTGGCTCATTCTGCTATCTGGTAAGGGGTCACATCCAGTATTAAACTATCCCCTCACTTGCGCGCAGCCAGGCCAGCCAAGTTCAGAATATCAGGGCATTGACTGTATCGATCCCTTCACTATGATGAACATCCCAGATTGGCGCAAGCCCACATTATTTAAGGAGGGTGACCCGTTCACATTTTTTTTGCTGGTGGTGACCATACGGAGCATAGATAGATAAGATAGATAGATAGATAGATAGATGGACACAGCATATGCAGCAATGCCAAGTTTTCCATACAACTCCCTCCACACTGAGAGCTCACTTCACTCACTAATAAATGATAAATAAATATCAAATCAAATAAATAATAAATATTAAATAAATATAAAATAAATAATAAAAACAACACCCACTATATACACTGCAAGTGCTAACCCCAAGAATTGGGACATGACTTATGTACGCGTATCTATGGCAACCTCGGCCTCCTTCACCTGCCGGCTGACAGAGGGGATCTCCAAGTTCTGGATGATGACCAGATAAATGGCTGCCGTTTGAAGGCGCCCGTCAACAATGCACCACTCAAACAAGTCTCGTGGGTTACCCACGGCAGCAAACAGGTACTTCCAGAGGGCCACTTCAGTCTTGCGTGCGCAGTGACCCACCGTCTCCAGGAACTCCGGAAACTGCTTGATGTAATCTACCACGCGAGGCAGCAGTGCATCTGATGGAAGAAGAGATGGGAGGAGGTACGGGAAGGGGGGGAGATGGCGGGGAGAGGAGAGGGGATAAGATGGGAAGGGACAATGATGGCGAAGAAGGAAAAAGTACAAAAAGGAGACCAAGGTTGGGTAAAGGGTGACCAGGATAACTAGCTGAGGAAGTGGGAGGGTCAATAGGACATGGCCTGTTAATATAGCAGGATATTACGAGGACTGCAATGAGAACCCAACCCACAAATAGGTAAGCTGACGGAGGCATAGAAGGGTGTGGCTTGTATAAACCACAACATTTCCCTGCAAATTGTCACCACATGAATATTTATACACTGGAAGAAGGCAACAATATTGCTACATGTGTTGGAGTGTAACTGGTTGACATGCCAACACTTGGCAGCAAGCTTGCTAGTGTTGCCATAAGCCAGTCACTTGCTAGTACTGCCATAAGCCATCACTTGCTAGTACTGCCATAAGCCAGTCACTTGCTAGTGCTACCATAAGCCAGTCACTTGCTAGTGTTGCCATAAGCCAGTCACTTGCTAGTGATACCATCAGCCAGTCACTTGCTAGTGCTGCCATCAGCCAGTCACTTGCTAGTGCTGCCATAAGCCAGTCACTTGCTAGTACTGCCATGAGCCAGTCACTTGCTAGTGCTGCCATGAGCCAGTCACTTGCTAGTGCTGCCATAAGCCAGTCACTTGCTAGTGCTACCATAAGCCAGTCACTTGCTAGTGCTGCCATAAGCCAGTCACTTGCTAGTGCTGCCATAAGCCAGTCACTTGCTAGTGCTGCCATAAGCCAGTCACTTGCTAGTGCTGCCATAAGCCAGTCACTTGCTAGTGCTGCCATGAGCCAGTCACTTGCTAGTGCTGCCATGAGCCAGTCACTTGCTAGTGCTGCCATGAGCCAGTCACTTGCTAGTGCTGCCATGAGCCAGTCACTTGCTAGTGCTGCCATGAGCCAGTCACTTGCTAGTGCTGCCATGAGCCAGTCACTTGCTAGTGCTGCCATGAGCCAGTCACTTGCTAGTGCTGCCATGAGCCAGTCACTTGCTAGTGCTGCCATGAGCCAGTCACTTGCTAGTGCTGCCATGAGCCAGTCACTTGCTAGTGCTGCCATGAGCCAGTCACTTGCTAGTGCTGCCATGAGCCAGTCACTTGCTAGTGCTGCCATGAGCCAGTCACTTGCTAGTGCTGCCATGAGCCAGTCACTTGCTAGTGCTGCCATGAGCCAGTCACTTGCTAGTGCTGCCATGAGCCATCACTTGCTAGTGCTGCCATGAGCCATCACTTGCTAGTGCTGCCATGAGCCAGTCACTTGCTAGTGCTGCCATAAGCCATCATTGTGTTGCAATCATTAATGATATTTGCAGTGCTGTTACAATCAAGTATGACTTCATTACTGCAAACATGATTGGCAAATGGCATCTTCTGAGACCAAGAGTGTTGAAGCTGGGTCAAGCAATAAAAAGGTATGACCTTTTAATTTTAACCCCTCAAGAGGTCTAGTCATCTCTGATTCCATACTTCAGACGTCTGCCTGAACCATTCGCAGCCAGGACAAGCCACACCCAGTGAAATAAATTGACCTTTGCACTAAACATGCGCAATATTTGACCACACCTTTCCCCCGAAGGAAACATAAATGGTCAAAACAGTTTGGGTCATTGTGACCCCTGCACCCCCTGCATGAGCTATAGATAAATCAATCACTTTCCTGACTTCAATAAGTTAATTAAGGGTTTGGGGCCTTTTGGGTACCTACATTATGAAGCCTAATGTACAGAACACACACACACACACACACACACACACAGAATACAACTACACACACACACACACACATACACACACCCACACCCACACACTACACACACACACACACACAGTACCAGGGATGGGCATGCTGCCGGGAGCCTCCTCCTCCAGGATTTCATGAAGCATCAACTCCAGCACATGGGAGAAGTACGGCAGGTGGGAGTAGCTATGAGCTATGTGGAGGGCGTGGCCTCCGAGGCTACAGACGGGAGGAGAGAAAGGGTCAAACCAGATACACCACAGCAGGAATATAAATGGTCAGCATTGAGATCACTCACTCACTCACCAAACTAACTGTAGCTATGTGGCTGTACCAGTAGGTGGCCTAGTAAGCTGGTAGTAGTCTGTAGGTGTTCTCTATATCATACCCCAGCACTAGACCCAGCCCCACTAGACCCAGCCCCACTAGCCCCAGCCCCACTAGCCCCAGCTCCACTAGCCCCAGCCCCACTAGACCCAGCCTCAGCTCCAGCCACACTAGCCCCCATGATAAGGAGCCACCGCACATATTGTCGCGCATACTTGGCCTAAACTTGAAGAGTAGTTGCTTTTAAGTGACCTTTGTCCGACCTTCCCTTCCATATTGGCTATATTCTGCTTAACTCCTCCCCTCGACTTGCAGCAAAGTTGGTGACTTGCGGCTGCTACAGTATACAGTACTTGATCACCACGAGCGTGCTGGATGTAGCTCACTGGAGGTGTAGCAAACATGCTTCTTGCTGGATGTAGCTCACTGGTGGTGTACTCACATGCTTCTTGCTGGATGTAGCTCACTGGAGGTGTAGCTCATGCTTCTTGCTGGATGTAGCTCACTGGAGGTGTAGCTCATGCTTCTTGCTGGATGTAGCTCACTGGAGGTGTAGCTCACATGCTTCTTGCTGGATGTAGCTCACTGGAGGTGTACTCACATGCTTCTTGCTGGATGTAGCTCACTGGAGGTGTAGCTCACATGTTTCTTGCTGGATGTAGCCCACTGGAGGTGTAGCTCACATGCTTCTTGCTGGATGTAGCTCACTGGAGGTGTACTCACATGCTTCTTGCTGGATGTAGCTCACTGGAGGTGTAGCTCACATGCTTCTTGCTGGATGTAGCTCACTGGAGGTGTAGCTCACATGCTTCTTGCTGGATGTAGCTCACTGGAGGTATAGCTCACATGCTTCTTGCTGGATGTAGCCCACTGGAGGTGTAGCTCACATGCTTCTTGCTGGATGTAGCCCACTGGAGGTGTAGCTCACATGCTTCTTGCTGGATGTAGCCCACTGGAGGTGTAGCTCACATGCTTCTTGCTGGATGTAGCCCACTGGAGGTGTAGCTCACATGCTTCTTGCTGGATGTAGCCCACTGGAGGTGTACTCACATCCTTCTTGCTGGATGTAGTCCACTAGAGGTGTAGCTCACATGCTTCTTGCTGGATGTAGCTCACTGGAGGTGTAGCTCACATGCTTCTTGCTGGATGTAGCCCACTGGAGGTGTAGCTCATGCTTCTTGCTGGATGTAGCTCACTGGAGGTGTAGCTCACATGCTTCTTGCTGGATGTAGCTCACTGGAGGTGTAGCTCACATGCTTCTTGCTGGATGTAGCTCACTGGAGGTGTAGCTTACATGCTTCTTGCTGGATGTAGCTCACTGGAGGTGTAGCTCACATGCTTCTTGCTGGATGTAGCCCACTGGAGGTGTAGCTCACATGCTTCTTGCTGGATGTAGCTCACTGGAGGTGTAGCTAACATGCTTCTTGCTGGATGTAGCCCACTGGAGGTGTACTCACATCCTTCTTGCTGGATGTAGTCCACTAGAGGTGTAGCTCACATGCTTCTTGCTGGATGTAGCTCACTGGAGGTGTAGCTCACATGCTTCTTGCTGGATGTAGCTCACTGGAGGTGTACTCACATGCTTCTTGCTGGATGTAGCTCACTGGAGGTGTAGCTCACATGCTTCTTGCTGGATGTAGCTCACTGGAGGTGTAGCTCACATGCTTCTTGCTGGATGTAGCCCACTGGAGGTGTAGCTCACATGCTTCTTGCTGGATGTAGCTCACTGGAGGTGTACTCACATGCTTCTTGCTGGATGTAGCTCACTGGAGGTGTAGCTCACATGCTTCTTGCTGGATGTAGACGTACACACACGCAACTCTATAATGCAGCTTTAGAATAATTACACCTGCTTGTTAAGGCCACATCCACTTGATTAAAGCGGGAATTTGTAGCCCCTCCTCTGATATCTCGGCAAATATGTTATGTCAAACACTTGTGTCCGAGTGTAACGAGTTGTGCTCTATCTATCTACCTCATCAGTTGGAGAGTAGCTGGTGCATGCAGCATTGGGTAGGCAAGAGGAGAGCACACATGCAGCATGAGGTGCTGGTGAGGATGAAGCTACACAAGGTGCTGGTGAGGTGAGGATGAAGCTACACAAGGTGCTGGTGAGGTGAGGATGAAGCTACACAAGGTGCTGGTGAGGATGAAGCTACACAAGGTGATGGTGAGGTGAGGATGAAGCTACACAAGGTGCTGGTGAGGATGAAGCTACACAAGGTGATGGTGAGGTGAAGATGAAGCTACACAAGGTGCTGGTGAGGATGAAGCTACACAAGGTGCTGGTGAGGTGAGGATGAAGCAACACAAGGTGCTGGTGAGGATGAAGCAACACAAGGTGATGGTGAGGTGAGGATGAAGCTACACAAGGTGCTGGTGAGGTGAGGATGAAGCTACACAAGGTGATGGTGAGGATGAAGCTACACAAGGTGATGGTGAGGTGAGGATGAAGCTACACAAGGTGCTGGTGAGGATGAAGCTACACAAGGTGCTGGTGAGGTGAGGATGAAGCTACACAAGGTGCTGGTGAGGGGAGGATGATGCTACACAAGGTGCTGGTGAGGGGAGGATGAAGCTACACAAGGTGCTGGTGAGGATGAAGCTACACAAGGTGCTGGTGAGGATGAAGCTACACAAGGTGCTGGTGAGGATGAAGCTACACAAGGTGATGGTGAGGTGAGGATGAAGCTACACAAGGTGCTGGTGAGGATGAAGCTACACAAGGTGATGGTGAGGTGAAGATGAAGCTACACAAGGTGCTGGTGAGGATGAAGCTACACAAGGTGCTGGTGAGGTGAGGATGAAGCTACACAAGGTGCTGGTGAGGATGAAGCAACACAAGGTGATGGTGAGGTGAGGATGAAGCTACACAAGGTGCTGGTGAGGTGAGGATGAAGCTACACAAGGTGATGGTGAGGATGAAGCTACACAAGGTGATGGTGAGGTGAGGATGAAGCTACACAAGGTGCTGGTGAGGATGAAGCTACACAAGGTGCTGGTGAGGTGAGGATGAAGCTACACAAGGTGCTGGTGAGGGGAGGATGATGCTACACAAGGTGCTGGTGAGGGGAGGATGAAGCTACACAAGGTGATGGTGAGGTGAGGATGAAGCTACACAAGGTGCTGGTGAGGATGAAGCTACACAAGGTGATGGTGAGGTGAGGATGAAGGTACACAAGGTGCTGGTGAGGTGAGGATGAAGCAACACAAGGTGCTGGTGAGGATGAAGCTACACAAGGTGCTGGTGAGGTGAGGATGAAGCTACACAAGGTGCTGGTGAGGTGAGGATGAAGCTACACAAGGTGATGGTGAGGATGAAGCTACACAAGGTGCTGGTGAGGATGAAGCTACACAAGGTGATGGTGAGGATGAAGCTACACAAGGTGATGGTGAGGATGAAGCTACACAAGGTGATGGTGAGGTGAGGATGAAGCTACACAAGGTGCTGGTGAGGATGAAGCTACACAAGGTGCTGGTGAGGTGAGGATGAAGCTACACAAGGTGCTGGTGAGGGGAGGATGATGCTACACAAGGTGCTGGTGAGGGGAGGATGAAGCTACACAAGGTGCTGGTGAGGATGAAGCTACACAAGGTGATGGTGAGGTGAGGATGAAGCTACACAAGGTGCTGGTGAGGTGAGGATGAAGCTACACAAGGTGATGGTGAGGATGAAGCTACACAAGGTGATGGTGAGGTGAGGATGAAGCTACACAAGGTGCTGGTGAGGATGAAGCTACACAAGGTGCTGGTGAGGTGAGGATGAAGCTACACAAGGTGCTGGTGAGGATGAAGCTACACAAGGTGCTGGTGAGGTGAGGATGAAGCTACACAAGGTGATGGTGAGGATGAAGCTACACAAGGTGATGGTGAGGTGAGGATGAAGCTACACAAGGTGCTGGTGAGGATGAAGCTACACAAGGTGCTGGTGAGGTGAGGATGAAGCTACACAAGGTGCTGGTGAGGATGAAGCTACACAAGGTGATGGTGAGGTGAGGATGAAGCTACACAAGGTGCTGGTGAGGATGAAGCTACACAAGGTGCTGGTGAGGTGAGGATGAAGCTACACAAGGTGCTGGTGAGGGGAGGATGATGCTACACAAGGTGCTGGTGAGGGGAGGATGAAGCTACACAAGGTGATGGTGAGGTGAGGATGAAGCTACACAAGGTGCTGGTGAGGATGAAGCTACACAAGGTGATGGTGAGGTGAGGATGAAGGTACACAAGGTGCTGGTGAGGTGAGGATGAAGCAACACAAGGTGCTGGTGAGGATGAAGCTACACAAGGTGCTGGTGAGGTGAGGATGAAGCTACACAAGGTGCTGGTGAGGTGAGGATGAAGCTACACAAGGTGATGGTGAGGATGAAGCTACACAAGGTGCTGGTGAGGATGAAGCTACACAAGGTGCTGGTGAGGATGAAGCTACACAAGGTGATGGTGAGGATGAAGCTACACAAGGTGCTGGTGAAGATGAAGCTACACAAGGTGATGGTGAGGATGAAGCTACACAAGGTGATGGTGAGGATGAAGGTAAGAAGATCAGCACTCACTTTCTACGCAGCAGCTGCCGCAGGATATGGTGGAGGAAAATGTTCGTCTGCAAAACAGAAATGACATGAAAACTGGCATGTGACATCATGTGACTACTTAGCAAGATAATGTGACCATTGGACAACAAGCTCATACTTTGCGCATCCCATGGCATAATTCCTGCACATATATACAGCAACATACACGCTGAGGACAGGTCTTTACCTGCCACACCCACCAGTCCGCATCGTCATAGAAATATATCCGGATCATTATGTACTAGTCCTGGTTGATTAACCAGTGTTACACATAGTTAACCATTGTTACCCATTTTGATTGAGCATCAATTGTTGTTATGATCACCACACACAAATAGCTGAGCTACACTCCTGTGCCATCTGCTAGGCTTGTGAGGGCCCACACAATCCTGTGCCATCTGCTAGGCTTGTGAGGGCCCACACAATCCTGTGCCATCTGCTAGGCTTGTGAGGGCCCACACAATCCTGTGCCATCTGCTAGGCTTGTGAGGGCCCACACAATCCTGTGCCAGCTGCTAGGCTTGTGAGGGCCCACACAATCCTGTGCCATCTGCTAGGCTTGTGAGGGCCCACACACTCCTGTGCCATCTGCTAGGCTTGTGAGGGCCCACACAATCCTGTGCCATCTGCTAGGCTTGTGAGGGCCCACACAATCCTGTGCCATCTGCTAGGCTTGTGAGGGCCCACACAATCCTGTGCCATCTGCTAGGCTTGTGAGGGCCCACACAATCCTGTGCCAGCTGTTAGGCTTGTGAGGGCCCACACACTCCTGTGCCATCTGCTAGGCTTGTGAGGGCCCACACAATCCTGTGCCAGCTGTTAGGCTTGTGAGGGCCCACACAATCCTGTGCCATCTGCTAGGTTTGTGAGGGCCCACACACTCCTGTGCCAGCTGTTAGGCTTGTGAGGGCCCACACAATCCTGTGCCAGCTGCTAGGTTTGTGAGGGCCCACACACTCCTGTGCCAGCTGTTAGGCTTGTGAGGGCCCACACAATCCTGTGCCAGCTGCTAGGTGTGTGAAGGCTCAGCTGCTAAGCTTGTGAGAGCCCAGCAGTGTATTGTAAGTGTGTGAGGAGGGCCTAGCTGCTAGGTGTGTGAGGGTCCAGCTGCTAGGTGTGTGAGGGCCCAGCTGCTGTGTGTGAGGGCCCAGCTGCTAGGTGTGTGAGGGTCCAGCTGCTAGGTGTGTGAGGGCCAGCTGCTAGGTGTGTGAGGGCCCAGCTGCTAGGTGTGTGAGGGCCCAGCTGCTAGGTGTGTGAGGGCCCAGCTGCTAGGTGTGTGAGGGCCCAGCTGCTAGGTGTGTGAGGAGGGCCCAGCTGCTAGGTGTGTGAGGAGGACCAGCTGCTAGGTGTGTGAGGAGGGCCCAGCTGCTAGGTGTGTGAGGGCCAGCTGCTAGGTGTGTGAGGGCCCAGCTGCTAGGTGTGTGAGGAGGGCCCAGCTGCTAGGTGTGTGAGGAGGGCCCAGCTGCTAGAGGGCACAGCTGCTAGGTGTGTGAGGGCTCAGCTGCTAGGTGTGTGAGGGGCCTAGCTGCTGTAGGTGTGTGAGGAGGGCCCAGCTGCTAGGTGTGTGAGGGCCCAGCTGCTAGAGTGCACAGCTGCTAGGTGTGTGAGGGCCCAGCTGCTAGGTGTGCGAGGGTCCAGCTGCTAGGTGTGTGAGGAGGGCCCAGCTGCTAGGTGTGTGAGGGCCCAGCTGCTAGGTGTGTGAGGAGGGCCCAGCTGCTAGGTGTGTGAGGGACCAGCTGCTAGGTGTGTGAGGGCCCAGCTGCTAGGTGTGTGAGGGCCCAGCTGCTAGGTGTGTGAGGAGGGCCCAGCTGCTAGGTGTGTGAGGGGCCAGCTGCTAGGTGTGTGAGGAGGGCCCAGCTGCTAGGTGTGTGAGGGCCCAGCTGCTAGGTGTGTGAGGGCCCAGCTGCTAGGTGTGTGAGGAGGGCCCAGCTGCTAGGTGTGTGAGGAGGGCCCAGCTGCTAGGTGTGTGAGGGCCCAGCTGCTAGGTGTGTGAGGAGGGCCCAGCTGCTAGGAGTGTGAGGAGGGCCCAGCTGCTAGGTGTGTGAGGGCCCAGCTGCTAGGTGTGTGAGGGCCCAGCTGCTAGGTGTGTGAAGGCCCAGCTTCTAGGTGTGTGAGGGCCCAGCTGCTAGGTGTGTAAGGGCCCAGCTGCTAGGTGTGTGAGGACCCAGCTGCTAGGTGTGTGAGGGCCAGCTGCTAGGTGTGTGAGGGCCCAGCTGCTAGGTGTGTGAGACTCACAGTTCTCTCGATGGTGGAGAAGGGGAAGGAATCTCGAGTGGCTAGCACTTGCTCGCTGAAGGCAGTCTCGTGGGACAGCCCAAAGAGAACAGCGTCTGCAAACATCACAACTGCAGAAGAAAACAGAAGAGGGAGAACTGAAGGAGCTCGAGGGAAGTGTGCAGTTTGACTGCAGACACCAAGAGATGTTGAAACTAGACGCAAGTCCTACTTATAATTTCTCAGTCAACATCGTTTAGATACAATGACTGTCTCACTAATCAACAACTTTGGCCACTCAACCCTTTTGCTTGGCCTTCATCAGCATAACCGATTCCATGTTGATTAATTAATGGTAAAAATTATCAAGAGCTATCTTCCCAAAGTTATTCTCCCCCCCCCCCCCCCCCCCCCCCCCCCCCGAAATTTCAGCAGAGAAGATGCAGCTGAATGACGTAGTCTCCCCGTCCACCAGTGTGCCTATGCGCATACCTTGAGGGTAGACTGGACACGGGACTGTCAACATGATCCTCTTGGAGAGGAATGATATATGCGGCTCATCACGTGGGAACAGAGGAAGCCACACCTTCATTCCTGCCAATCCACAGGCCATCCACAAAGACTCCGACACGTGTCTGCTGATAGGGGAATAAGAGGTGGGCGTGGCACATTGGTTGGACAGGGCCGGAGGGGGAGGTGTCCAAATAGCTTCCACAGACGCAGCAAGACACACCGGACTCCCAAAATACCACACCTCTTTCTCCTCCCTCTCTTCGCCTGTGACCTGCACAAACACAACACATAAATAACACTAGCAGCAGCCAGCAGTACCATATAAGGCTAGATAGGACTCGGTCATACCACATAAGGCTATAGAGGACTCAGTCATACCATATAAGGCTAGAGAGAACTCAGTCACACCATATAAGGCTAGAGAGGACTCAGTCATACCATATAAGGCTAGAGAGGACTCAGTCATACCATATAAGGCTAGAGAGGACTCGGTCATACCATATAAGGCTAGAGTGGACTCAGTTATACCATATAAGGCTAGAGAGGACTCGGTCATACCAAGGCTAGAGTGGACCCAGTCATACCATATAAGGCTAGAGAGAACTCCATCATACCACATAAGGCTAGAGAGGACTCAGTCATACCATATAAGGCTAGAGAGGACTCAGTCATACCATATAAGGCTAGAGAGGACTCGGTCATACCATATAAGGCTAGAGTGGACTCAGTTATACCATATAAGGCTAGAGAGGACTCGGTCATACCAAGGCTAGAGTGGACCCAGTCATACCATATAAGGCTAGAGAGAACTCCATCATACCATATAAGGCTAGAGAGGACTCAGTCATACCCATAAGGCTAGAGAGGACTCGGTCATACCATATAAGGCTAGAGAGGACTCAGTCATACCACATAAGGCTAGAGAGGACTCGGTCATACCAATAAGGCTAGAGAGGACTCAGTTATACCATATAAGGCTAGAGAGGACTCAGTCATACCATATAAGGCTAGAGAGGACTCGGTCATACCATATAAGGCTAGAGAGGACTCAGTCATACCATATAAGGCTAGAGAGAACCCTGTCATACCATATAAGGCTAGAGAGGACTCGGTCATACCTCATAAGGCTAGAGAGGACTCAGTCATACCATATAAGGCTAGATTGGACTCAGTCATACCATATAAGGCTAGAGAGGACTTAGTCATACCATATACGGCTAGAGAGGACTCGGTCATACCATATAAGGCTAGAGAGGACTTAGTCATACCATATAAGGCTAGAGAGAACTCCATCATACCATATAAGGCTAGAGAGGACTCAGTCATACCATATAAGGCTAGAGAGGACTCGGTCATACCATATAAGGCTAGAGAGGACTCGGTCATACCATATAAGGCTAGAGAGAGGACTTAGTTATACCATATAAGGCTAGAGAGCACTCGGTCATGGAAATGACTTAAAACAAGTTAGTACGAGGTATGGTAAATACAATAATATATATATACACCAAACAGGTTTCATTATGATATTGGTTAAAAAAACACTAGAAGTTACCTATGATGTAGACCACAGATATTTACATGATCCTCTACCTATAATATATTGGTGATAGAAGTCTTCATTGGGTAAAGGGTCTGTAAATGTTGTCTACATTATATTAATAGGTAAAGGGTCCTGTAAATGGCTGTCTACATTATATTAATAGGTAAAGGGTCATGTAAATGGTTGTTGTTACATTATATTAAATTAATAGGTAAAGGGTCCTGTAAATGGTTGTCTACATTATATTAATAGGTAAAGGGTCCTGTAAATGGTTGTTGTTACATTATATTAATAGGTAAAGGGTCCTGTAAATGGTTGTTGTCTACATTATATTAATAGGTAAAGGGTCCTGTAAATGGTTGTCTACATTATATTAATAGGTAAAGGGTCCTGTAAATGGTTGTCTACATTATATTAATAGGTAAAGGGTCCTGTAAATGGTTGTTGTCTACATTATATTAATAGGTAAAGGGTCCTGTAAATGGTTGTCTACATTATATTAATAGGTAAAGGGCCCTGTAAATGTTGTTGTCTACATTATATTAATAGGTAAAGGTCCTGTAAATGGTTGTTGGCGACATTATATTAATAGGTAAAGGGTCATGTAAATGGTTGTTGTCTACAGTATATTAATAGGTAAAGGATCCTGTAAATGGTTGTCTACATTATATTAATAGGTAAAGGGTCCTGTAAATGGTTGTTGTTACATTATATTGATTATATTAATAGGTAAAGAGTCCTGTAAATAGGTAAAGGGTCCTGTAAATGGTTGTTGTTACATTATATTGTTACATTATATTAATAGGTAAAGAGTCCTGTAAATGGTTGTTACATTATATTAATAGGTAAAGGGTCCTGTAAATGGTTGTTGTTACATTATATTAATAGGTAAAGGGTCCTGTAAATGTCGTCTACATTATATTAATAGGTAAAGGGTCCTGTAAATGGTTGTCTACATTATATTAATAGGTAAAGGGTCCTGTAAATGGTTGTCAACATTATATTAATAGGTAAACGGTCCTGTAAATGGTTGTTGTCTACATTATATTAATAGGTAAAGGGTCCTGTAAATGGTTGTTGTCTACATTATATTAATAGGTAAAGGGCCCTGTAAATGTTGTTGTCTACATTATATTAATAGGTAAAGGTCCTGTAAATGGTTGTTGGCGACATTATATTAATAGGTAAAGGGTCATGTAAATGGTTGTTGTCTACAGTATATTAATAGGTAAAGGATCCTGTAAATGGTTGTCTACATTATATTAATAGGTAAAGGGTCCTGTAAATGGTTGTTGTTACATTATATTGATTATATTAATAGGTAAAGAGTCCTGTAAATAGGTAAAGGGTCCTGTAAATGGTTGTTGTTACATTATATTGTTACATTATATTAATAGGTAAAGAGTCCTGTAAATGGTTGTTACATTATATTAATAGGTAAAGGGTCCTGTAAATGGTTGTTGTTACATTATATTAATAGGTAAAGGGTCCTGTAAATGTCGTCTACATTATATTAATAGGTAAAGGGTCCTGTAAATGGTTGTCTACATTATATTAATAGGTAAAGGGTCCTGTAAATGGTTGTCAACATTATATTAATAGGTAAACGGTCCTGTAAATGGTTGTTGTCTACATTATATTAATAGGTAAAGGGTCCTGTAAATGGTTGTTGTCTACATTATATTAATAGGTAAAGGGTCCTGTAAATGGTTGTTGTCTACATTATAGGTAACATGCATCATAAGTAGAGCATAAGTAGTATTACTAGAGTACACACAAGGTACATCTGCATCGAGCATCTTCTACACCACTGCTCTTGCCGTCTGCAAGGGTGAAGTCATTGCCAAACAGCAAAGCCCTGTCTCAGTCAACTGGTAATGCATCACTTCAGATCGGCAACTTCAACTTTGACCTCGCAGTTACCTTAGTAACCTATAAGCTATTCAATTCAAGCTTGGCGTATTGATAGAACCACACCTCCCACATAACCACACCTCCCACATAACCACACCTCCCACATTTTCCTGCAAAACATTTAAGTAAATGGTCATTTGAATTTGTTTGCGTTTGTTGTCCACTTGTAGTTGCTTATGGCAGTGGGTGTGGTTCTATCTGGTTTGCTGCCGCTTAGTTCACAGAAATGTTGGACTTCGAGACAATAATAACAACAACAACATTCATTGGTCACAAATAAAGAATGGGGGGAAAAGGAATTAAGACTGGCCCCATGTAGACTCAACCAGATAGATGACCCCTTACCATTTGTAAATCATGTACACTATTTTAGGTGGTAAAGGGTCGCCTAACTAGTTGGGTCTACTTGGGGTACAGTCTTGTGTCCTTCCTGACCATATATAGTTGTTAGCTTCTAAATAAAAACATCGTTGTTCCTGTGACCAGGATGTCCATAGAGCCAGGATGTCCATAGAGTCACAAATCAGTTCTTCTTCACCTCCCCCCCCCCCCCCCCCCACACACACACACCTCCCTCCCCCCTTCGCCCTCCTCTCACTTGTTGTCTGGACAAGAGTTGGTCGGCCATGGGAAGGTCTTGCTGCAACATGAACAGGCGTCCACTGATGTTGAACAAGATAGAGTCCATGACCCTATGTCTGCAGGCCCTCCCATCCACGCCTTCCTCACTTCCCACATTCTGCACCGACGAAACTGCAGAAGTGGTCTTTAAATGAAGTGGGCATGGTTCCACAAGTGAACAACAACGACAAGACATGTGATGGGATCTGGATGTGGCCTATTTATAATATTGGTACCAGGCCAAAAACACAAAATTTACCTGCAGAATGGAACTTGAATCAGCTCTTAATTAAACTTGCCCTGAGCCAAAGATATGAAAGCATGAAGACTGAGGCTAGGCTATTGTCGTGTAGGACTTGGACTAGGACTAGGGCTAGAGCTAGAGTTATAGGTCTAGTCTAGAACTAAGGCTAGAGCTAAGGCTAAATCTAGGACTAGGGATAGAGCTATGAGACTAGGGTTAAGACTACGGCTATGACTAGGCTAGAGAACGAGGAGACTAGGGGGCTAGAGCTAGGGCTAGGACCAGACCTAGAGGGCTAGGACTACAGCTAGGGCTAGGGCTAGGACTAAGGCTGTAAGGGTAGCACTAGGACTAGAGCTAGGACCAGAGCTAGGGCTAGAGCTAAGACTAGAGCTAGGGCTAAGACTAGAGCTAGGGCTAAGACTAGAGCTAGGGCTAAGACTAGAGCTAGGGCTAGGACTAGGGCTAGGACTAGGGCTAAGACTAGACCTAGGGCTAGGACTACAGCTAGGGCTAGGGCTAGGACTAAGGCTGTAAGGGTAGCACTAGGACTAGAGCTAGGACCAGAGCTAGGGCTAGAGCTAAGACTAGAGCTAGGGCTAAGACTAGAGCTACATAGGGCTAAGACTAGAGCTAGGGCTAGGACTAGGGCTAGGACTAGGGCTAAGACTAGAGCTAGGGCTAGGACTACAGCTAGGACTAGGGTTAGGGAGAGCATTTGAAATGTTTGATTTGAAACTCTATTTATGAAAAACTAGGTTTCTGTATAATGCCACTCTTTCTTGGGTCCAGTCACAATTCAGGCGAAGTCTATTCACTGGTGCAACTGGGGGGGTCTATGAATCATTATTCACTGGTGCAACTGGGGGGAGTCTATGAATCATTATTCACTGGTGCAACTGGGGGAAGTCTATGAATCATTATTCACTTGTGCAACTGGGGGGAGTCTATGAATCATTATTCACTGGTGCAACTGGGGGGAGTCTATGAATCTTTATTCACTGGTGCAACTGGGGGAAGTCTATGAATCATTATTCACTGGTGCAACTGGGGGGAGTCTATGAATCATTATTCACTGGTGCAACTGGGGGAAGTCTATGAATCATTATTCACTGGTGCAACTGGGGGGAGTCTATGAATCATTATTCACTGGTGCAACTGGGGGAAGTCTATGAATCATTATTCACTGGTGCAACTGGGGGGAGTCTACGAATCATTATTCACTGGTGCAACTGGGGGGAGTCTATGAATCATTATTCACTGGTGCAACTGGGGGGAGTCTATGAATCATTATTCACTGGTGCAACTGGGGAAGTCTATGAATCATTATTCACTGGTGCAACTGGGGGGAGTCTATGAATCATTATTCACTGGTGCAACTGGGGGGAGTCTATGAATCATTATTCACTGGTGCAACTGGGGGGAGTCTATGAATCATTATTCACTGGTGCAACTGGGGGGAGTCTATGAATCATTATTCACTGGTGCAACTGGGGGGAGTCTATGAATCATTATTCACTGGTGCAACTGGGGGGAGTCTATGAATCATTATTCACTGGTGCAACTGGGGGGAGTCTATGAATCATTATTCACTTGTGCAACTGGGGGGAGTCTATGAATCATTATTCACTGGTGCAACTGGGGAAGTCTGTGAATCATTATTTACTGGTGCAACTGGGGGAAGTCAATGAATCATTATTCACTGGTGCAACTGGGGGGAGTCTATGAATCATTATTCACTGGTGCAACTGGGGGGAGTCTATGAATCATTATTCACTGGTGCAACTGGGGGGAGTCTATGAATCATTATTCACTGGTGCAACTGGGGCAAGTCTATGAATCATTATTCACTGGTGCAACTGGGGGAAGTCTATGAATCATTATTCACTGGTGCAACTGGGGGGGTCTATGAATCATTATTCACTGGTGCAACTGGGGGGGGGGGGGGGGTCTATGAATCATTATTCACTGGTGCAACTGGGGGGAGTCTATGAATCATTATTCACTGGTGCAACTGGGGGAAGTCTATGAATCATTATTTACTGGTGCAACTGGGGGGAGTCTATTAATCATTATTCACTGGTGCAACTGGGGGGAGTCTATGAATCATTATTCACTGGTGCAACTGGGGAAGTCTATGAATCATTATTCACTGGTACAACTGGGGGAAGTCTGTGAATCATTATTCACTGGTGCAACTGGGGGAAGTCTATGAATCATTATTCACTGGTGCAACTGGGGGGAGTCTATGAATCATTATTCACTGGTGCAACTGGGGGGGTCTATGAATCATTATTCACTGGTGCAACTGGGGGAAGTCTGTGAATCATTATTCACTGGTGCAACTGGGGGAAGTCTATGAATCATTATTCACTGGTGCAACTGGGGGGAGTCTATGAATCATTATTCACTGGTGCAACTGGGGGAAGTCTATAAATCATTATTTACTGGTGCAACTGGGGGAAGTCTATGAATCATTATTCACTAGTGCAACTGGGGGGAGTCTATGAATCATTATTCACTGGTGCAACTGGGGGGAGTCTATGAATCATTATTCACTGGTGCAACTGGGGGAAGTCTATGAATCATTATTCACTGGTGCAACTGGGGGAAGTCTATGAATCATTATTCACTGGTGCAACTGGGGGGAGTCTATGAATCATTATTCACTGGTGCAACTGGGGGGTCTACGAATCATTATTCACTGGTGCAACTGGGGGAAGTCTATGAATCATTATTCACTGGTGCAACTGGGGGGAGTCTATTAATCATTATTCACTGGTGCAACTGGGGGAAGTCAATGAATCATTATTCACTGGTGCAACTGGGGGGAGTCTATGAATCATTATTCACTGGTGCAACTGGGGGGGTCTATGAATCATTATTCACTGGTGCAACTGGGGGAAGTCTATGAATCATTATTCACTGGTGCAACTGGGGGAAGTCTATGAATCATTATTCACTGGTGCAACTGGGGGGAGTCTATGAATCATTATTCACTGGTGCAACTGGGGGAAGTCTATGAATCATTATTCACTGGTGCAACTGGGGGGAGTCTATGAATCATTATTCACTGGTGCAACTGGGGGAAGTCTATGAATCATTATTCACTGGTGCAACTGGGGGGAGTCTATGAATCATTATTCACTGGTGCAACTGGGGGGAGTCTATGAATCATTATTCACTGGTGCAACTGGGGGAAGTCTATGAATCATTATTCACTGGTGCAACTGGGGGAGTCTATGAATCATTATTCACTGGTGCAACTGGGGAAGTCTATGAATCATTATTCACTGGTGCAACTGGGGGGTGTCTATGAATCATTATTCACTGGTGCAACTGGGGGGAGTCTATGAATCATTATTCACTGGTGCAACTGGGGGAAGTCTATGAATCATTATTCACTGGTGCAACTGGGGGGAGTCTATGAATCATTATTCACTGGTGCAACTGGGGGGAGTCTATGAATCATTATTCACTGGTGCAACTGGGGGGAGTCTATGAATCATTATTCACTGGTGCAACTGGGGGAGTCTATGAATCATTATTCACTGGTGCAACTGGGGGAGTCTATGAATCATTATTCACTGGTGCAACTGGGGGAAGTCTGTGAATCATTATTCACTGGTGCAACTGGGGGGAGTCTATGAATCATTATTCACTGGTGCAACTGGGGGGAGTCAATGAATCATTATTCACTGGTGCAACTGGGGGGAGTCTATGAATCATTATTCACTGGTGCAACTGGGGGGAGTCTATGAATCATTATTCACTGGTGCAACTGGGGGAAGTCTATAAATCATTATTCACTGGTGCAACTGGGGGAAGTCTATGAATCATTATTCACTGGTGCAACTGGGGGGAGTCTATGAATCATTATTCACTGGTGCAACTGGGGGAAGTCTATAAATCATTATTCACTGGTGCAACTGGGGGAAGTCTATGAATCATTATTCACTAGTGCAACTGGGGGGAGTCTATGAATCATTATTCACTGGTGCAACTGGGGAAGTCTATGAATCATTATTCACTGGTGCAACTGGGGGAAGTCTATGAATCATTATTCACTGGTGCAACTGGGGGGAGTCTATGAATCATTATTCACTGGTGCAACTGGGGGAAGTCTATGAATCATTATTCACTAGTGCAACTGGGGGAAGTCTATGAATCATTATTCACTGGTGCAACTGGGGGGAGTCTATGAATCATTATTCACTGGTGCAACTGGGGGGAGTCTATGAATCATTATTCACTGGTGCAACTGGGGGAAGTCTATGAATCATTATTCACTGGTGCAACTGGGGGGAGTCTATGAATCATTATTCACTGGTGCAACTGGGGGAAGTCTATGAATCATTATTCACTGGTGCTACTGGGGGAAGTCTATGAATCATTATTCACTGGTGCAACTGGGGGGAGTCTATGAATCATTATTCACTGGTGCAACTGGGGGGAGTCTATGAATCATTATTCACTGGTGCAACTGGGGGGAGTCTATGAATCATTATTCACTGGTGCAACTGGGGGGAGTCTATGAATCATTATTCACTGGTGCTACTGGGGGAAGTCTATGAATCATTATTCACTGGTGCAACTGGGGGGAGTCTATGAATCATTATTCACTGGTGCAACTGGGGGGAGTCTATGAATCATTATTCACTGGTGCAACTGGGGGAAGTCTATGAATCATTATTCACTGGTGCAACTGGGGGAAGTCTATGAATCATTATTCACTGGTGCAACTGGGGGGAGTCTATGAATCATTATTCACTGGTGCAACTGGGGGAAGTCTATGAATCATTATTCACTGGTGCAACTGGGGGAAGTCTATGAATCATTATTCACTGGTGCAACTGGGGGGAGTCTATGAATCATTATTCACTGGTGCAACTGGGGGGAGTCTATGAATCATTATTCACTGGTGCAACTGGGGGAAGTCTATGAATCATTATTCACTGGTGCAACTGGGGGGAGTCTATGAATCATTATTCACTGGTGCAACTGGGGAAGTCTATGAATCATTATTCACTGGTGCAACTGGGGGGAGTCTATGAATCATTATTCACTGGTGCAACTGGGGGAAGTATATGAATCATTATTCACTGGTGCAACTGGGGGAGTCTATGAATCATTATTCACTGGTGCAACTGGGGGAAGTCTATGAATCATTATTCACTGGTGCAACTGGGGGGAGTCTATGAATCATTATTCACTGGTGCAACTGGGGGGAGTCTATGAATCATTATTCACTGGTACAACTGGGGGAAGTCTATGAATCATTATTCACTTGTGCAACTGGGGGGAGTCTATGAATCATTATTCACTGGTGCAACCGGGGGAAGTCTATGAATCATTATTCACTGGTGCAACTGGGGGGAGTCTATGAATCATTATTCACTGGTGCAACTGGGGGGGGTCTATGAATCATTATTCACTGGTGCAACTGGGGGGAGTCTATGAATCATTATTCACTGGTGCAACTGGGGGAAGTCTATGAATCATTATTCACTGGTGCAACTGGGGGGAGTCTATGAATCATTATTCACTGGTGCAACTGGGGGAAGTCTATGAATCATTATTCACTGGTGCAACTGGGGGGAGTCTATGAATCATTATTCACTGGTGCAACTGGGGGAGTCTATGAATCATTATTCACTGGTGCAACTGGGGGGAGTCTATGAATCATTATTCACTGGTGCAACTGGGGGGAGTCTATGAATCATTATTCACTGGTGCAACTGGGGGGAGTCTGTGAATCATTATTCACTGGTGCAACTGGGGGGAGTCTATGAATCATTATTCACTGGTGCAACTGGGGGAAGTCTATGAATCATTATTCACTGGTGCAACTGGGGGAAGTCTATGAATCATTATTCACTGGTGCAACTGGGGGGAGTCTATGAATCATTATTCACTGGTGCAACTGGGGGAGTCTATGAATCATTATTCACTGGTGCAACTGGGGGAAGTCTATGAATCATTATTCACTGGTGCAACTGGGGGGAGTCTATGAATCATTATTCACTGGTGCAACTGGGGGAAGTCTATGAATCATTATTCACTGGTGCAACTGGGGGGAGTCTATGAATCATTATTCACTGGTGCAACTGGGGGGAGTCTATGAATCATTATTCACTGGTGCAACTGGGGGGAGTCTATGAATCATTATTCACTGGTGCAACTGGGGGGAGTCTATGAATCATTATTCACTGGTGCAACTGGGGGAAGTCTATGAATCATTATTCACTGGTGCAACTGGGGGGAGTCTATGAATCATTATTCACTGGTGCAACTGGGGGGAGTCTATGAATCATTATTCACTGGTGCAACTGGGGGAAGTCTATGAATCATTATTCACTGGTGCAACTGGGGGAAGTCTATGAATCATTATTCACTGGTGCAACTGGGGGGAGTCTATGAATCATTATTCACTAGTGCAACTGGGGGGAGTCTATGAATCATTATTCACTGGGCAACTGGGGGGAGTCTATGAATCATTATTCACTGGTGCAACTGGGGGAAGTCTATGAATCATTATTCACTGGTGCAACTGGGGGAAGTCTATGAATCATTATTCACTGGTGCAACTGGGGGAAGTCTATGAATCATTATTCACTGGTGCAACTGGGGGGAGTCTATGAATCATTATTCACTGGTGCAACTGGGGGAAGTCTATGAATCATTATTCACTGGTGCAACTGGGGGAAGTCTATGAATCATTATTCACTGGTGCAACTGGGGGGAGTCTATGAATCATTATTCACTGGTGCAACTGGGGGAAGTCTATGAATCATTATTCACTGGTGCAACTGGGGGAGTCTATGAATCATTATTCACTGGTGCAACTGGGGGAAGTCTATGAATCATTATTCACTGGTGCAACTGGGGGGTCTATGAATCATTATTCACTGGTGCAACTGGGGGAAGTCTATGAATCATTATTCACTGGTGCAACTGGGGGGAGTCTATGAATCATTATTCACTGGTGCAACTGGGGGGAGTCTATGAATCATTATTCACTGGTGCAACTGGGGGGAGTCTATGAATCATTATTCACTGGTGCAACTGGGGGAAGTCTATGAATCATTATTCACTGGTGCAACTGGGGGAAGTCTATGAATCATTATTCACTGGTGCAACTGGGGAAAGTCTATGAATCATTATTCACTGGTGCAACTGGGGGAAGTCTATGAATCATTATTCACTGGTGCAACTGGGGGAAGTCTATGAATCATTATTCACTGGTGCAACTGGGGGGAGTCTATGAATCATTATTCACTGGTGCAACTGGGGGGAGTCTATGAATCATTATTCACTGGTGCAACTGGGGGGAGTCTATGAATCATTATTCACTGGTGCAACTGGGGGGAGTCTATGAATCATTATTCACTGGTGCAACTGGGGGAAGTCTATGAATCATTATTCACTGGTGCAACTGGGGGGAGTCTATGAATCATTATTCACTGGTGCAACTGGGGGGAGTCTATGAATCATTATTCACTGGTGCAACTGGGGGGAGTCTATGAATCATTATTCACTGGTGCAACTGGGGGAGTCTATGAATCATTATTCACTGGTGCAACTGGGGGGAGTCTATGAATCATTATTCACTAGTGCAACTGGGGGGAGTCTATGAATCATTATTCACTTGGTGCAACTGGGGGGAGTCTATGAATCATTATTCACTGGTGTAACTGGGGGAAGTCTATGAATCATTATTCACTGGTGCAACTGGGGGAAGTCTATGAATCATTATTCACTGGTGCAACTGGGGGGAGTCTATGAATCATTATTCACTGGTGCAACTGGGGGAAGTCTATGAATCATTATTCACTGGTGCAACTGGGGGGAGTCTATGAATCATTATTCACTGGTGCAACTGGGGGAAGTCTATGAATCATTATTCACTGGTGCAACTGGGGGAAGTCTATGAATCATTATTCACTGGTACAACTGGGGGAAGTCTATGAATCATTATTCACTGGTGCAACTGGGGGGGTCTATGAATCATTATTCACTGGTGCAACTGGGGGGAGTCTATGAATCATTATTCACTGGTGTAACTGGGGGAAGTCTATGAATCATTATTCACTGGTGCAACTGGGGGAAGTCTATGAATCATTATTCACTGGTGTAACTGGGGGGAAGTCTGTGAATCATTATTCACTGGTGCAACTGGGGGGAGTCTATGAATCATTATTCACTGGTGCAACTGGGGGAAGTCTATGAATCATTATTCACTGGGCAACTGGGGGAAGTCTATGAATCATTATTCACTGGTGCAACTGGGGGGGTCTATGAATCATTATTCACTGGTGCAACTGGGGGGAGTCTATGAATCATTATTCACTGGTGCAACTGGGGGAAGTCTATGAATCATTATTCACTGGTGCAACTGGGGGAGTCTATGAATCATTATTCACTAGTGCAACTGGGGGAAGTCTGTGAATCATTATTCACTGGTGCAACTGGGGGGAGTCTATGAATCATTATTCACTGGTGCAACTGGGGGGAGTCTATGAATCATTATTCACTGGTGCAACTGGGGGGAGTCTATGAATCATTATTCACTGGTGCAACTGGGGGGAGTCTGTGAATCATTATTCACTGGTGCAACTGGGGGGAGTCTATGAATCATTATTCACTGGTGCAACTGGGGGGAGTCTATGAATCATTATTCACTGGTGCAACTGGGGGGAGTCTATGAATCATTATTCACTGGTGCAACTGGGGGAAGTCTATGAATCATTATTCACTGGTGCAACTGGGGGAAGTCTATGAATCATTATTCACTGGTGCAACTGGGGGGAGTCTATGAATCATTATTCACTGGTGCAACTGGGGGAAGTCTATGAATCATATTCACTGGTGCAACTGGGGGAAGTCTATGAATCATTATTCACTGGTGCAACTGGGGGGAGTCTATGAATCATTATTCACTGGTGCAACTGGGGGAAGTCTATGAATCATTATTCACTGGTGCAACTGGGGAAGTCTGTGAATCATTATTCACTGGTGCAACTGTGGCAAGTCTGTGAATCATTATTCACTGGTGCAACTGGGGGAAGTCTATGAATCATTATTCACTGGTGCAACTGGGGGGAGTCTATGAATCATTATTCACTGGTGCAACTGGGGGAAGTCTATGAATCATTATTCACTGGTGCAACTGGGGAAGTCTGTGAATCATTATTCACTGGTGCAACTGGGGGAAGTCTATGAATCATTATTCACTGGTGCAACTGGGGAAGTCTGTGAATCATTATTCACTGGTGCAACTGGGGGGTCTATGAATCATTATTCACTAGTGCAACTGGGGGAAGTCTATGAATCATTATTCACTGGTGCAACTGGGGAAGTCTGTGAATCATTATTCACTGGTGCAACTGGTGGAAGTTTGTGAATCATTATTCACTGGTGCAACTGGGGAAGTCTGTGAATCATTATTCACTGGTGCAACTGGCTGCAAGACATATGCAATTGATTTCTGAAGAGAAACTGGCTGAGAAGCCATGGCTGATATTGCTATGTAATGCTGTGAGAGAAACTACCATGCTTATGAGAAAGCTGTAGCTTTGGAACGTCTGGATTTCAAAAGCGCGCCTAGTAATCTACGAGATTACTGCATAGTTGACGTGGCTAAAAAAATTTTTTTTTTTAAATTCAAATAATAATTCATGACCTAGAAACATGCCTTATCATATGACCTAGAAACATGCCTTATCATATGACCTAGAAACATGCCTTATCATGACCTAGAAACATGCCTTATTAGAAACATGCCATATCATATGACCTAGAAACATGCCTTATCATATGACCTAGAAACATGCCTTATCATATGACCTAGAAACATGTCTTATCATGTGACCTAGAATCATGCCTTATCATGACCTAGAAACATGCCTTATCATTTATCATATGACCTAGAAACATGCCTTATCATGTGACCTAGAAACATGCCTTATCATGACCTAGAAACATGCCTTATCATATGACCTAGAAACATGCCTTATAATATGACCTAGAAACATGCCTTATCATGACCTAGAAACATGTCTTATCATGTGACCTAGAAACATGCCTTATCATGACCTAGAAACATGCCTTATCATATGACCTAGAAACATGCCTTATCATGTGACCTAGAAACATGCCTTATCATATGACATAGAAACATGCCTTATCATGACCTAGAAACATAACTTATCATATGACCTAGAAACATGCCATATCATATGACCTAGAAACAAGCCTTATCATATGACCTATAAACATGCCTATCATGACCTAGAAACATGCCTTATCATATGACCTAGAAACAGTCATGTGCATAGTTATCCTAGAAACAGTCACGCCATGTGCTTATCATGTGACCCCCAAACTATAGCAACAATGAAGCAAGTCCCTAACTAAAAATAGATTAGGTGGGTAAAACCAGCGCTAAAGGCATTAGACGGATCAGCTATATTTATGAGCCAAAACTTACATACATCACAAAACTTATCATATACAAGATGAAGTGGCTCTCAGTCGACATAAACACTAGCTAGCTTACCTGCTTCAGACCGTATGTTGGAAGGAACCATAGCCACAAGACTGCACTGGCTAGCTTACCTGCTTCAGACCGTATGTTGGAAGGAACCATAGCCACAAGACTGCACTGGCTAGCTTACCTGCTTCAGACCGTATGTTGGAAGGAACCATAGCCACAAGACTGCACTGGCCAGCTTACCTGCTTCAGACCGTATGTTGGAAGGAACCATAGCCACAAGACGGCACTGGCTGCTTCAGACCGTATGTTGGAAGGAACCATAGCCACAAGACTGCACTGGCTAGCTTACCTGCTTCAGACCGTATGTTGGAAGGAACCATAGCCACAAGATTGCACTGGCCAGCTTACCTGCTTCAGACCGTATGTTGGAAGGAACCATAGCCACAAGACTGCACTGGCCAGCTTACCTGCTTCAGACCGTATGTTGGAAGGAACCATAGCCACAAGACGGCATTGGCTGCTTCAGACCGTATGTTGGAAGGAACCATAGCCACAAGACTGCACTGGCTAGCTTACCTGCTTCAGACCGTATGTTGGAAGGAACCATAGCCACAAGACTGCTTGCCCACGGAGATGGCAGGGACTTGGCGAGACTCATCTCGTGCAGCTTGGTTGCAGTGAGGACCAAATCTACGGATGGAGCACACAATAACTCGTTAATGATATTGACAGGCAAGAGCAGGCCATTTCCACACCACTTAATACCTGGAGAACATGGGCAAAATTCATGATTTATTCCCCCCCCCCCCCCTACTGTGTTTTACCAGTGGTGGATCAGAGTAGCAGAGAGCAGCACAGCCAGCAGCAGGCAGTGAGCTAGAGTAGCAGAGAGCAGCACAGCCAGCACCAGGCAGTGAGCTAGAGTAGCAGAGAGCAGCACAGCCAGCAGCAGGCAGTGAGCTAGAGTAGCAGCACAGCCAGCAGCAGGCAGTGAGCTAGAGTAGCAGAGAGCAGCACAGCCAGCAGCAGGCAGTGAGCTAGAGTAGCAGCACAGCCAGCAGCAGGCAGTGAGCTAGAGTAGCAGAGAGCAGCACAGCCAGCAGCAGGCAGTGAGCTAGAGGAGCAGAGAGCAGCACAGCCAGCACCAGGCAGTGAGCTAGAGTAGCAGAGAGCAGCACAGCCAGCAGCAGGCAGTGAGCTAGAGTAGCAGCACAGCCAGCACCTGGCAGTGAGCTAGAGTAGCAGCACAGCCAGCACCTGGCAGTGAGCTAGAGTAGCAGAGAGCAGCACAGCCAGCAGCAGGCAGTGAGCTAGAGTAGCAGAGAGCAGCACAGCCAGCACCAGGCAGTGAGCTAGAGTGGCAGAGAGCAGCACAGCCAGCACCAGGCAGTGAGCTAGAGGAGCAGAGAGCAACACAGCCAGCACCAGGCAGTGAGCTAGAGTAGCAGAGAGCAGCACAGCCAGCACCAGGCAGTGAGCTAGAGTAGCAGAGAGCAACACAGCCAGCACCAGGCAGTGAGCTAGAGTAGCACAGCCAGCAGCAGGCAGTGAGCTAGAGTAGCAGAGAGCAGCACAGCCAGCAGCAGGCAGTGAGCTAGAGTAGCAGCACAGCCAGCAGCAGGCAGTGAGCTAGAGTAGCAGAGAGCAGCACAGCCAGCAGCAGGCAGTGAGCTAGAGTAGCAGCACAGCCAGCAGCAGGCAGTGAGCTAGAGTAGCAGAGAGCAGCACAGCCAGCACCAGGCAGTGAGCTAGAGTAGCAGAGAGCAGCACAGCCAGCAGCAGGCAGTGAGCTAGAGTAGCAGCACAGCCAGCAGCAGGCAGTGAGCTAGAGTAGCAGCACAGCCAGCAGCAGGCAGTGAGCTAGAGTAGCAGAGAGCAGCACAGCCAGCAGCAGGCAGTGAGCTAGAGTAGCAGCACAGCCAGCACCTGGCAGTGAGCTAGAGTAGCAGAGAGCTGAAACCGAAACAGCAATTAAAAAAAAATTGTACTATCACATTTTCCTGCCACAACCCCTCCCCCTGGAGCCCTCAGTGACTCCTACATCACATGACTCGGGGATCACCAGCACACCCTGCATTTTCCAAAAAACAATTTATTTCATGGCATGCCATACTATTTTCATGTGGTGAGAGGGGGAATATTCCCAACCTGACAGAACTCCCCCCCCCCCCCCCCCAAGTAGCAAGTACATGTATTTAAAATAAAAAATTTAATGTCATATAAAAGTGGGTGGGCCAAGAAAATAATTGGGCTCCCCAAACATGCCCCTCCCCTTTACCAAATAGCAGCAGCATAGCTCGCTGTCTCCAATATTTTTACAACAGCAGCATGTATCTCTATAAATAGCTGTCTCAAATACCTCTAGCAGCATGTATCTCTATAAATAGCTGTCTCCAATACCTCTACAACAGCAGCATGTAGCTCTATAAATACCTAGCTGTCCCCAATACCTCTACAACAGCAGCATGTAGATCTATAAATAGCTGTCTCAAATACCTCTATATACAACAGCAGCATGTAGTTCTATAAATAGCTGTCTCCAATACCTCTACAACAGCAGCATGTAGCTCTATAAATAACTATCTCCAATACCTCTACAACAGCAGCATGTAGCTCTATAAATAACTGTCACAGATTATTTTTTGTGACAACTGATCAGCAATATCCTTGTCTTATTGAGCGACACAAAATTGCTGTTAGTACTTTCCCCACTTAATTAATTATTACGACAAACAAGAAACCACAGGAATAATAAACTGATTACTTTTATTGGGTAATACTTCTAGGTTTAGCCCTATGATGGTCACGTGACTGTCATGTGATGCCAAGAGAAGGTGGTTGCCATGGATGTTGATCTTGATGATCGGGGAGGTGGTCTTCAAACAGTTTAAAAGTTGAGAGTTGTCGAGGTTGGAATGAAGTGAGTAGAAACGGACCTTTAGGAGGAAAGAAGAACAATGGTGGCTTACAAGCCATGTCTGCAACAGCTGGCAGTTAGCTAGTAATGGCTGACACTCAAGGAGAATGCTACAGTACTCCCTGGAGACATGGCTGGCAGTTAACTAGCTATGGCTGACACTCAAGGAGAATGCTACAGTACTCCCTGTATTGCTTGACCCACCTTTTAAAAATGGCGGACAGCAACTTGCCCCCCCCCCCCCCTAAAAAATCCCATGACTTGAAAATAAACTTAAATTTACTCACTTGAATTGAAAAAGGAAAAAAGATGAAATTATCTATTGCATATTTTCTTGTTTTATTTCGATATTTTGAACCACGCCCCTTTCATCACTGCTGCATTGGTCCATGTGCTTCACAAGTGTGCCAGGGGTGTGGTTAGCATCACGTGGTGAATAGCTAGCTACCGAACCTCATGTCAATCTTAGCATCTCATTATTCCTGGAGCATCCAGCCGAAACGTCGAGTGAGTAAATCTACAAGTAAGTTGATTATCCTCGTGTCTACGATGTCAGCTGAGAGTTCGTTGAAAGCTCAAATCTCAGCTACAACTTCACACCGGCAGCCTCGTGTCATAGAGAACAATGGCTTCAGCTGATCCTAGAAGGTCTCCAGCGTGGCTTAAATCCTTCACTGCAGGTGCAAACCAGCAGCACTAGCAACACCAAAGACTCCAGCGTGGCTTAAATCCTTCACTGCAGGTGCAAACCAGCAGCACTAACAACATCGAGAGTCTGGGAAAAGTGAAACTCATCCATAAGGAGCCAGCCTTGTGGCCATCTCTGTCTTCCCATTCACATGACTTGCGTAAAATAAGTTGAAGACTCCAATTATTCCAATGCTCGTCCACGACCACTCTGTCCCCCCAACCACACAACAGGTCCTCCAGAACAACTCAAGGGGAGTTGATGGCACTTTTATTTATTATTATTATTATTATTTTTTTTTTACTTGTGGTTACAACTTTAGAGATCCGTAGATTCTGCTAACTTCATGGTATGGACTTGATATATACTGTAGCTCAAAAGATAGGTCTCTCTGTGTGCTCTCTTTTGATACTAAAATATGTTTCACAGGTATAACTATAGGCAAGTTACTAGACCTTAAAGTGGAGGGACCTCAAAAACCAGAATCCCTGCAACCTCCGCCAAAATAACTCCAGATTGCTAAGTGCAAAAAAAGTTGAAATTGGTACGAGTGGCTAGAGGAAGCCTAGAGCATGCAATCACCTTTTTCATTAGGCGTTAAAATGCGCGGGTGGAAAATTGATTACGTTTGCAGAATCTACGGAGCTCTAAAGTTGTAACCACAAGTAAAAATTAAAAAAAGTAAAAAATGCAAGCGACCCCCCTCAAGTGCTAGAGGATGTTCCAATGCTCGTCCACGACTACTTTGTTTCTGGATTGTTGTGCACACAAAGTTGTGGGTAGTGGTAGTTATTGATGATGCAATCAAGCCAGCTCATGTGCTGGATCAGAAGCAGAACAAAAGAATGCACTTAGTTATGCTGTTAGAGAGTTCTAACTACTGGGAAATGGTTACCAAGTCAGTCCAAAGGAGGCTATAGCTGACCCCACATGGATACAGTTAACAGTAGCAGCAAGACCTGGCATGTGTTGCTATGTGTAGTGTGCAACAGAAATAAAGCTCCAAGCTTGACAAGACCTGGCATGTGTTGCTATGTGTAGTGTACAGCAGCAATAAAGCTCCAAGCTTGACAAGACCTGGCATGTGTTGCTGTGTAGTGTGCAACATAATTAAAGCTCCAAGCTTGACAAGACCTGGCATGTGTTGCTATGTGTAGTGTGCAACAGAAATAAAGCTCCAAGCTTGACAAGACCTGGCATGTGCTGCTATGTGTAGTGTACAGCAGAAATAAAGCTCCAAGCTTGACAAGACCTGGCATGTGTTGCTGTGTAGTGTGCAACATAATTAAAGCTCCAAGCTTGACAAGACCTGGCATGTGTTGCTATGTGTAGTGTGCAACATAAATAAAGCTCCAAGCTTGCCAAGACCTGGCATGTGTTGCTATGTGTAGTGTGCAACAGAAATAGAGCTCCAAGCTTGACAAGACCTGGCATGTGTTGCTATGTGTAGTGTGCAACATAATTAAAGCTCCAAGCTTGACAAGACCTGGCATGTGTTGCTATGTGTAGTGTGCAACAGAAATAAAGCTCCAAGCTTGACTTTGTAGAACTCTGTGTAGTCCTCCATCACTCGGTTATAATATTCAGAAATACACACAAAACCACACCCACCTCCTCCCTCTTGTCCTGTACGCAGCAGGGGAACACGAGAACCTCTTGGTACCACACAATTCCCCCTCGGCACACCAGCCCCTGTTCTTGTACCTCGTTGCCGAAGAGCTTCCACTTGCGCCGGATGGTGGAGTAGAGGGCAAAGCCCGCTCTCCCAGCCACGCCCAGGTTACACCCACACTCACTCACAGCCGCATACTGGAGGAGGGACAAGAGAAGGAGGAGAGTTTACTATCCGTCGGCAGTAAGTTACGAGCTGAAGGATTAGTTGCCAACAAGTCAGGGTAACTATATAATGCCATACATGCATGCATGTGTGTTTATAGGTATGTATATATGTATGTATGAGTGTGTATGTGCATGTATGTATTATGTATACATATAAGTATGTATATGTATATGCATATGTATATATGTATGTGCATATGTATATATGTATGTGTATATATGTATACATATAAGTAAATATATACACATTAGGTATGTGTATATGCATATATATATGTATGTGTATATGTATGCATATCTGATGCGTATATGTATGCATATATATGTATGTGTATGTATATATGTATGTAGGTATGTATATGAGTGCATGTATATATATATATGTATGCATATGTATGTATGCATATATATGTGTGTGTATGTATGTAGGTATGTATATGAGTGCATGTATATATATATATAATTATATGTATGTGTGTATGTGTGTATGTACAGTAGGAAGTCACTTATCCAAACACATTAGGTCCGGAGGGTGTTCAGATATTTGGAGAACTGAACTCAAGTGTGGAAGGTCTCCAGCTTGACCTTGTTCCTCATAACATCGTGGGCGTCTACTTTCCAACATTGAATTCTGCCGTTGCTCTGGCTAAATCCCTTCCACACCCCCACTCTTCCTACTATCACAGATCTTGAGCTTACATCGATACCAAGGACTCTTTTGGACACGTCTAGCCACGGTCTCTGCTTGGACACGTCTAGCCGTGGTCTCTGCTTGGACAGGTCTAGCCGTGGTCTCTGCTTGGACAGGTCTAGCCACGGTCTCTGCTTGGACAGGTCTAGCCACGGTCTCTGCTTGGACACGTCTAGCCACGGTCTCTGCTTGGACACGTCTAGCCACGGTCTCTGCTTGGACACGTCTAGCCGCGGTCTCTGCTTGGACAGGTCTAGCCACAGTCTCTGCTTGGACACATCTAGCCGTGGTCTCTGCTTGGACCCGTCTAGCTGTGGTCTCTGCTTGGACACGGAGAGAGAACAATGAAGAAAATCACTGGACGAGGCTCCACGTAGGATAGCGGCCATTGTTCACAGAAAAATGAAAGGAGAATGGAGTGAATTAAATGTAGCCAGCATGTCCGCAAGCACATGTCTTGTAGTGTTCAGCTGCCCGGCATGTTCGGATAAATGGCATTAGAATAAGTGACCACCTACTGCATGTACATGTATGTATGCATACACATAATGTTATTCATGGCTCTGAACCCTGGACTGGAGGGGGGGGGGAGCTTTATTTTCCGAGGATAAGGCAGTCTGCCCTCACCAGTATGGGCCAGTTCAGGATCATGTAGGTGGCCGGCAGGGAGATGACCTTCCACTGCGGACTTGATATTGTTCCGATGGAGTTGGGCAGCTTGTTGTGTGCTTGTCCCCCTGCAGTGTCTCCCCCGCCTAGACGAGGGTGTCTGTACGAGGTGTTGAGGTAGAGACGGTCAGAACCTTGCAGAAAGAGGTGCCCATGGTTAGACTGGGGAGAAAGGGGGGGGAGGAGAGGAGAGGAGAGGAGAGGAGAGGAGAGGGAGGAGAGGGAGGAGAGGAAAGGGAGGAAAGGGAGGAGAGGGAGAGGGAGGGAGGAGAGAAGAAGCCAAAGAGTAAGATGACCATTTTGACCATGGTATGTACCCCACCTCCTGTAACTTCACAAAGGTGAATTATTTTCACACACCCACACACAATAAACCACACCCACCATTCTGTGATACCACACCCACCAATATCGGGTTGCTGACTATGGAGTTCCTCATGAACTGCATAACGAGGACATGCTTGCTGCCCTTCGGGTCTGCAACGTCCACAATCCCAAAGGAGTTCCTGTTCTTCACCATCTCTTCTCTTGGCATGGGCAGCATCCATAAGTGATACCCATCACTGGACCAACACTACAGAGCCAGAGAAAGGGTTAAAGAGATCACATGACCTTCACATGACCTCCCTTACCAATGACTCCAGTATGGTGCAGTGGGGATTCAGGGGAGATGGAGTTCTGCAAGGTAGAAGAAATGAGAGAGAATTTCCTGTCAATTTATGTGAGGCATGAGGTGGATGGGTAGATAGGTGTGTGGGTGAGTAGGTGTGTGTGTGTGTGTGTGTGTGTGGGTGAGTAGGTGTGTGTGTGTGTGTGTGTGGGTGAGTAGGTGTGTGTGTGTGTGGGGGTGAGTAGGTGTGTGTGTGTGGGTGAGTAGGTGTGTGTGTGCGTGGGTGAGTAGGTGTGTGTGGGTGAGTAGGTGTGTGTGGGTGAGTAGGTGTGTGTGTGTGTGGGTGAGTAGGTTGTGTGTGTGTGTGTGGGTGAGTAGGTGTGTGTGTGCGTGGGTGAGTAGGTGTGTGTGGGTGCGTGTGTGGGTGTGGTGTGGGTGAGTAGGTGTGTATGTGTGTGGGTGAGTAGGTGTGTGTGTGCGTGGGTGAGTAGGTGTGTGTGGGTGCGTGTGTGGGTGTGGTGTGGGTGAGTAGGTGTGTATGTGTGGGGGTGAGTAGGTGTGTGTGGGTGAGTAGGTGTGTGTGTGTGTGTGGGTGAGTAGGTGTGTGGGTGTGAGTAGGTGTGTGTGTGTGTGGGTGAGTAGGTGCGTGTGGGTGCGTGGGTGGGTATGGTGTGGGTGAGTAGGTGTGTGTGTGTGTGTGTGGGTGAGTAGGTGTGTGTGTGTGGGTGAGTAGGTGTGTGTGTGTGTGTGGGTGAGTAGGTGTGTGTGGGTGAGTAGGTGTGTGTGTGTGTGTGGGTGAGTAGGTGTGTGGGTGTGAGTAGGTGTGTGTGTGTGTGGGTGAGTAGGTGCGTGTGTGTGAGTAGGAGTAGGTGTGTGGGTGTGGGTGTGTGGGTGAGTAGGTGTGTGTGTATGGGTAGGTGTGTGTGGGTGTCTGTTGGTGTGTGTGTGGGTGTGTAGATAGTAACTTAGTAAGTAGGTATGTATATAAATAGATAAGCAAACAAATAAGTGAATAAATAAATAGTTATTTTTACCCAGGTTGGTCGCCAAGGGAACAGAGGAGGAGGGAGCCAAACACTGACCAGAGGGAGAGGCCTCCGTTCTTCCAGGACACGGCCACACACATCTCATCAGGCACACTCCACTCCACACACCTCACTTCCCCCAGCAGCACGCCAGTATCTGCACCATACACACACACACACACACACACAACATCAGAATAGCAAACAACAACAACTTAATAGCAGAACAACAACTACCACATAAATAAGCAAGAGTGGGATAAAGCAAACAGTTGGCCTGTGAGGTTCTGTTCAAATACTCGTCTAAATGACTGACAAGACTGGCAACATTGAGCAGTGAAGCAACACCGATCACTGCCTGCCAAAAGGCCATCGGTAACTGGAGAGTCTTCATGTTGTGTGCACAATATATAGTTATCTGCACACATGTCAGTACCTGACTGACACTATCCTACTGGTAATGAATGCCAGGCATTGAGTGACTTATCTGCACACATGTCAGTACCTGAATGACACTATCCTACTAGTAATGAATGCCAGGCATTGAGTGACTTATCTGCACACATGTCAGTACCTGAATGACACTATCCTACTAGTAATGAATGCCAGGCATTGAGTGACTTATCTGCACACATGTCAGTACCTGAATGACACTATCCTACTAGTAATGAATGCCAGGCATTGAGTGACTTATCTGCACACATGTCAGTACCTGAATGACACTATCCTACTAGTAATGAATGCCAGGCATTGAGTGGCATATCTGCACACATGTCAGTACCTGAATGACACTATCCTACTAGTAATGAATGCCAGGCATTGAGTGACTTATCTGCACACATGTCAGTACCTGAATGACACTATTCTACTAGTAATGAATGCCAGGCATTGAGTGACTTATCTGCACACATGTCAGTACCTGAATGACACTATCCTACTAGTAATGAATGCCAGGCATTGAGTGGCATATCTGCACACATGTCAGTACCTGAAGACACTATCCTACTAATAATGAATGCCAGGCATTGAGTGGCAAGTGAGCAAGTTAAAAAAAAAATGTCCACCTGTCAGCCATGCTTGTGTTGAGAAGCAAATTTAATTAATTAATTATTAAGAGGGAGGTGTTTTGGGCTAAAGTCTTGGTTTGTCGTTTGTCGTATTTCAGGCTGCCTTATTCTGCTATCTGGTATAAAGGGTTTGTAAGCCTTCAGCCCGATCCACTAAAGGTCATAAGAGATAGACACAAAGACATTTCTGAGATTCATCCTTGGATACACAGATCTTTCCTCCAGTTTTAAAACGTAGAGTTCCCATGAGAAAGCTGTACACCATCTTAGCCAAAGGATAGAGAAGCAGCTGTTTCCATTCCATCTTAGCCAAAGGCTAGAGAAGCAGCTGTTTCCACTCCATCTTAGCCAAAGGCTAGAGAAGCAGCTGTTTCCACTCCATCTTAGCCAAAGGCTAGAGAAGCAGCTGTTTCCACTCCATCTTAGCCAAAGGCTAGAGAAGCAGCTGTTTCCATTCCATCTTAGCCAAAGGCTAGAGAAGCAGCTGTTTCCACTCCATCTTAGCCAAAGGCTAGAGAAGCAGCTGTTTCCACTCCATCTTAGCCAAAGGCTAGAGAAGCAGCTGTTTCTACTCCATCTTAGCCAAAGGCTAGAGAAGCAGCTGTTTCCACTCCATCTTAGCCAAAGGCTTGAGAAGCAGCTTCCAAATATTCATTGAAATAATGACAAGGTACATTACACATTGGGATGTGGGGTTGACGCCAACCCGATACCTCTCAACTAAAAGTTGGAGAAAGTTAGCTGTAAAGAAAAAGTATAAAGATGTAAACAAGAAATGAGAAATATACAAAATGCATATTAGATAATTAGTTTCTGAGTCCCTTGGCTCTCCACAGGGTGTAGGAACCATTGATGGCATCTGCAACACAGAGCTTCTGGAAGAGCTTTGCATAGTTTCTTCCAACACCCAGGGCCTTGAGGGCGAGGGCATTTGTAGGGTCCCAAGCGCCCAGCGACTCCACCACGAAGGCATGGACCTCCACCCGTCCAGAATATTGCAGTTGTTGTTGCATACAAGTAGCCAGATGCTGGTATTTGGCTTCCTTCTCTTTCCTGGCCTTCTCCAGAGCACCTGGGCCTGACTCATAGGGTACAGTAACATCTACAACCACGGCAGTTTTGGTGGATGGGTCATGGAGGTTGATGTCCGGCCGCAGGTTGTGAGAGGAGAATTGCTGTTCCACATACAGGTCCAGTCCCTCCATTGGGACTGCAGCAACCAGACGTCTCAAGATGGATTATGTCTGTCCCGCATCAGGCCCATGTTGGGGAGGCAGGCGTTGAGGACGTGGCCCAGGGACTCGGGCTGAGACTTACATTTACTGCAGGTGGTGTTGGTTATCTTCCTCATCCTTTTGGCCACGGTCTTCACTGGGAGGAGATTCAGGCGGGCCTTGATTGCAAACTTGTACTCCCTGAAAGCCAGGTAGGATCCTGTACCCAGCCAGAAGTTGGAGGTGGGGTGCTGGAAAGAGTGGAAGGATCTGCCCTGGTCTAGACAGGCCAATATTGCCTCCAGTTGCTTGGTTGCCTGGGCTTGGGACAGGAGTGCAGCCACTCGCTTCCATTTGCCGGCCACAGCTGTGGCGTGGTCATGCTCCAGGCACAGGGTGTCTCTCACTTCGTCGTGGATAAGTTTACAATTGAGTATCTGGAGAGACTTCCTCAGCATTGCCCAGAGAGACCTGACATCTCCTCTCACCGCTTCGCCAGTGGCTGGTAATGAATTGAAGAAGGACAGAACGTCATCCCGATGTCTTGGGGAATATCCTGTCCTCTTCAGAATGGTCTCCTTCACCTGGTCCCAGGCCACGTTGGAGACAGTGGAGTCGTGGGAGGCCAGACACTTCATGGCCTTCGAGATGATGGCCATCTCAAGGGAGTTGGCGACTGACCTCAATCCAAGTCCGCCCAGATGGAGGGGAAGGTGGAAGAAGGCGGATGTGGTCCTCACAGGTAATCTAATGACCTTCTTGATCTTCTTGCGGATGGTGGAGTCAATTTTTGTCGCCCAACCACGGTTCAGGGAAGCCGCTGTAAGCTGGTATGATATCTTGGAGATGGCGAAGGTGTTAATAGCATCCATTTTCTGCCAATCTGTTAGACGACTCTGCAAGATCTTGTCTACTATGTTTAACACTTGGTCAAGTAAGGAATGATGGACATTACCTGACCGAGTCCTCTGGATAGGGACTCCGAGGTGCTTGTAGGCATCCTCCCACTTCAGGGCGGGGATGGGGTCAGCGTCAGGGCCAGCCGATGGAGAGAAGGACTCCAGGTAACAGCCTCTCGCGCTGTTGTTGATTGCGCTGAGGCAGCCGCACTTCCTGGGATTGAGAGAGAGCCTTGCCCAAGCTGGAAAAGGTCCATTGACTTTTGCAGTTTCTCCTTGGTCACTGACAAGGCACAAGTCATCTGCATATGCAATACTACAGTCCCATTTCCAAGCTTGTAGCCCGTTCCTTCCTTCTGAAGACGAGGGAGGATTCCCTCCAGAGCGATGTTGAACAGAAGGGGACTGAGTGGACAGCCTTGCTTGATGCCTGCTCTGACTGGGATGTCTCGCGTGGTAGCTGCACCCTTCACCCGTTGAGAGCTTCCGGAGTAGATTTCTAGACAGAGATTAGTAAATGACTGTGGGACCTGGAGGAAGCGCAGCATGAACCAGAGGAGATCATGCGGGACTGAATCAAAGGCGTTTTTCAAGTCGAGCCACAACACACGGATGTTATTCTTCCTCCTCTTGCTGTCTTCCAGGATGCTTTCCAGTGTAAAAGCATGCTCCACGCAGCCTTCCATCGGGAGGAATCCCTTCTGGGATGGAGAAAATTTTTCATTGTCCAGTGCCCAGGCAGCAAATCTCCTCGCCAGCACTGCCTCAAACACCTTGTAGATGGTGGGTTGGAGAGATATGGGTCTCCAGTTTGCAGGTGAATCCAGGTCGCCTGACTTGGGCAGGAGAATGGTGTTGCTGCCTTTCCGAGGCTGGGAGCCTGCAGTTAGTGATGCAGGTATTATATACTGCTGTGAGGGTCTGTGCACTCTGTGGGGTGGTCTTCCACAGTGAGTATGCTACTCCATCTGGGCCGGGGGCAGACTGCCAGGGCAGGCGGCGCAGCTGGACACCCTCAGACATGGGATGGGTGAGGCTGTCATTGCTGTCTGTCTGTGGCTCATCTTGATCCACCTTAGCCACTCTGGAGGCTCACCGGAGAGCTGCACCTCAGGCCTGTCGAAGAACTCCTCCAACACATCTGAACTGATGGAGCACTTCTGTGGCTGCTCACCCAAGATGGACCTCATGCACCTCTTCTTTTTTTTTTGCGCGGTACCAACGCTGCAGCTTTCTAGCCTCATTACATTTCCTCCTGCGATGGCTGGCCTGCGAGCCTGCTGACTGTGACCCCGAAGGCTGAGAGGTGAGGGAGGGCAGAGCAGCTGGTGACACTTGTGAGGCAATTTGTGGAGATTGTTGAGGATTAGAACTGGTAGGTGTGTTAGGTGTGAGGTTGCTAGGGAGGGATGTGGTGACTGGTGGGGTGGTATTGGTGGAGGTAACCCTACCAGAATGTTGTGCTTCCTCGTTGTCTTTGCGTCCACATCCTCGTCTCCTGCACTGCGATCTCTGAGAAATATGATGGTTGGTAGTTCTCAAGGAAGTAACGGGTTGATGCTGGTTGCAAGTGTCTTGGTTATTTTGCTCTGAGTTAGGTATCTCTAGAGCTGTCCCGTTGGGAGTGGTTGGTCCTCCTCCTCCAGTGTGTGGTGGGGTGGCACGGAGGCCTGGTGACAATCAAATGACTGAGATCTCTGACCAGCTCATCTGTTTTTGATCGAAACTCCTCCCACTCTACGTCAGTGAGATGACGACCTAGGAGGTGGCTCACTGAAGAGACAAAGGTATCCATCCTATTGCCGCGTAGCTCCTTTAGCTTCTCCTCACGATCTTCTACTGAGGGGGGAAGGGAATCTGAGTGTTGGGCTTGGGAGGTGTCTGTGAACAGGCGGAATGAGCAGGAGAAGTAAATCTGGCAGGCTGGAAGTCTCCCAGGTGACACATGAACTCTTCAGCTCGCAGCTGGTTGGACAACTGTTCTTGGGATGCGGTTTTAATCTGCTGCTGCTGCTGATCAATGGTTTCATCATTGGCAGGTGAGCTGGAGGCACGAAGCTGGGAGTGAGGATCCTCTGGGCTGCCATGGCATTCTGATGTGCTATTTTCTGTAGTGTATGGATCAGCTGCCTCTAGTGGTAGTGAGATGTGTTTCTCTAGAAAGGTCAGCCGGGATGGTTGCAAGACTGTCTCTGGATCTATGTCCTCGCAGTTGTTGCAGCTGTCGGACTGTTTGAGATGGTTGACATGACTGTCTAGACAGACGACGACAGAGGTGCCCTGGAGAGGGAGAGACACTTCTTGGGATGTGGTCTGCTGTTCTATGATGTCACCAGACCGTGAGCTAGAGGCAGGAGGTGGGGAGTGAGGATCCTCTCGACTGCCATGGCTGCTGTGGGGTCTGATGCATCCTCTGCTGTGGTGTGACTGACAAAGTATACATGTGATGGAGAACTATCTGAATAGACGGCAACTTGACAGGTGTCTTCTCTAGCCTGATCTGTGGTTTAAGCAAGAGTGGGATCATCTGGATGCTGTCTGGCCAGGTCATCAAACCAAGTGGGGTGTTTGCGGAGAAAGATCCGTTTGTGTATTCCCACTTGTTTTGCAGTTTTGGTTTTTATTATTTTAGAGATTGCAATATTGGAAGCAGGTCCATGAACAGCCAGAGATCCAGGAACAGAGTGTTCCGCTGTCGTCCACTCCCTGGGAAGTGTGTTTGCAGCATCCCTTGCCCTGTCCTCGCTAGCCCGAGCAGCATGCTGGTTTCGGATATGCTGCCCTAGCGACCTCTTGGAAGTACATCTCTCTGTACAGTAGAGGCAGGCCAGACCGGAGAGGGTTTCCTGTGTTGCTGAGGTTGCATCAGGTCGTGAAGATGCAGCTGCTGAGCTCCTTCTATCCTCGCGACGCTCATGGTGACTCTTGTTGAAGTGGGTGCTCACAGATCTCCACGAGCGCAAGGGGGCGGAGCAAAGATTGCAATGAAATGAAATCTCTACTTCTCCAGGATGTGTGGTTGTGATATGCCTTGTCAGTGACGTGAAGACTTTGTAACATACATCACATTTAGGGCATTGGAAAGGTGGTAACTCCGGATAGTTCACAACCATCATTGCTGGGGCTACGTCAGGTAAGCGGGAGGGTAATTCAAACTCATTGGTGATGGGTGTGGTCATCTCAAGTAAACAGTGCAAAGAAGTTGGTAGATTGCAGGTAGTCAGCAAGCAATGGTGTGATGACAAAGCGAGCAACAAATCGATGCGACAAATAGATCATGGGTAGACTAGCAAGCTAACTAAATCTAAATAAAATACCTAGCAATAATGCTGATCAAATCTCAGCTGGGAACGAACAAGTTACACTCTAAAGAACAGCTCCAAACATTCTTTCAATTTAGAAAAGACAAGGTACATTCTCAGTTATGAGTGACTGTCGCCAGCCAAATACCTCTCTGACAAGTCAGGAGAGCAATGACTTTAATTACATATGATACAATACAGATACGTGGATAATGGTATAATATTAAAGTAGAATAGAATAATGTTTGCATTCTGCCATCCCCTGTCACTTCCTTGACGACCTCCATATAGCGAGTGACCCATTGATGACGTCCGCTGTGCACAGCTTTTTGAAAAGTTTGGAATAGCTCCTGCCAATCTTCATTTCTTCCCCCCATTGCAAGGCTGTTTTTGTTGTCCCAGCTACCGAGGGAGCCTATGATGAAGGCATGGACGGTTACCCTCCGGTAGTCTGGTTGAGCCTCCATCCATACCTTGAGTCCATCATACTTTTGCTCCTTCTCTGCCCGAGCTTTGTCAAAGGCATCAGGGCCAGACTCATAGGGGATTGTCACATCCACAATAACAGCATCTTTGCTTGAGAGGTCATGAAGGACTATGTCTGGTCGTAGGCCATCTTGTGAGAAGATGTGTTCGACAAAGAGGTTTTTATCATCTTTGTTGATTGCCTTCACCAGCCGTTGGAGAATGGTGTTGGGTCTCTCCCTCATCAGGCCGACATTTGGCGTGCACGCATTCAGCACATGACCTAGGGACTCTGGTTGCGACTTGCACTTTGGGCAGGTGGTGTTAATTGCTTTCCCAGCACGTCTAACGACCGTCCTCACTGGCAGGAGGTTCAGGCGAGCCTTGATGGCAAATCTGTACGCTGCGAATGAAGTGTACCTGCCAGTGGGGATCCAATGATTGGACTCCTCAGCCTTGGCTAGAAGGTGGAATGAACGACCTTGGTCCTTGCAGTCCAGGAGCAGTTTTCAGCCTCTCATCACGTGCTTTCTTCAATACTGCTCCCACTGTCTTCCACCTCCCAGCCTTGGCTTTGTGATCTTCGTATTGGAGATGGTACTCATCATCTTTGTACTTGATGATACAATTGAAGTGCCGAAGGGACTTCCTCACCATGGACCATATGGATCTTAAATCTCCTTTTGCATACTCTCCCTTTGTGGCTGACATATGGAGGAAGGCAAGGATGTCATCTCTGTTTTGGGGGTGGTCGCCAGTCCGCTTGGTGATGGTGGCTGTGAGCTGATCCCAAACCAGGTCAGAAACTAGTCTGTCCTTGGAGGTCATACACTTTAGTGTTCTGGTGATCATTGCTGACTCTAGGTGATCTTCTACCGAACACAGACCCAACCCTCCCATGTGACTTGGTAGGTGTAGAAATGACGAGGTTGTTCTGACAGGTAGTTTCATTGCTTTTTTCACCTTCCGTCTTATGACCCCATCCAGTTTAGATGCCCAGTTTCGATTTAGGCAGGAGGAGTTGAGGTGGTAAGTCAACTTAGACATGGCAAAGGTGTTGATGGCATCCACTTTTTGCCAGTCAGTTAGTTTTGAGAGGGTGATCATTTCCACAGCTGCCTCCACACTACTTACAATTGGGTTGGCTGTACCTCTCCTTGGCCTTCCAATTTCTACGCCAAGGTATTTGTACGTATCTTTCCACTTCAGTGCTGGGATGTGATCTGAGCTATAGTCGGGAGAAAAGGATTCAACGTACTTCCCTCTGTAACTGCTGTTGATCATCGAAAGACATCCACATTTGCTGACGTTCAGTCTCAGTCCAGACCAGGTTGAGATGTCATGTACCATTAGCCAAAGGCTATAGAAGCAGCTGTTTCCACTCCATCTTAGCCAAAGGCTTGAGAAGCAGCTGTTTCTACTCTATCTTAGCCAAAGGCTAGAGAAGCAGCTGTTTCCACCCAATCTTAGCCAAAGGCTTGAGAAGCAGCTGTTTCTACTCCATCTTAGCCAAAGGCTAGAGAAGCAGCTGTTTCCACTCTATCTTAGCCAAAGGCTAGAGAAGCAGCTGTTTCCACTCCATCTTAGTCAAAGGCTAGAGAAGCAGCTGCATCTTAGCCAAAGGCTAGAGAAGCAGCTGTTTCCACTCCATCTTAGCCAAAGGCTTGAGAAGCAGCTGTTTCTACTCCATCTTAGCCAAAGGCTAGAGAAGCAGCTGTTTCCACTCTATCTTAGCCAAAGGCTAGAGAAGCAGCTGTTTTCACTCCATCTTAGCCAAAGGCTAGAGAAGCAGCTGTTTCCACTCCATCTTAGCCAAAGGCTAGAGAAGCAGCTGTTTCCACCCAATCTTAGCCAAAGGCTTGAGAAGCAGCTGTTTCTACTCCATCTTAGCCAAAGGCTAGAGAAGCAGCTGTTTCCACTCTATCTTAGCCAAAGGCTAGAGAAGCAGCTGTTTCCACTCCATCTTAGCCAAAGGCTAGAGAAGCAGCTGTTTCTAGTCCATCTTAGCCAAAGGCTAGAGAAGCAGCTGTTTCCACTCCATCTTAGCCAAAGGCTTGAGAAGCAGCTGTTTCTACTCCATCTTAGCCAAAGGCTAGAGAAGCAGCTGTTTCCACTCTATCTTAGCCAAAGGCTAGAGAAGCAGCTGTTTCCACTCCATCTTAGCCAAAGGCTAGAGAAGCAGCTGTTTCCACTCCATCTTAGCCAAAGGCTTGAGAAGCAGCTGTTTCTACTCCATCTTAGCCAAAGGCTAGAGAAGCAGCTGTTTCCACTCTATCTTAGCCAAAGGCTAGAGAAGCAGCTGTTTCCACTCCATCTTAGCCAAAGGCTAGAGAAGCAGCTGTTTCCACTCCATCTTAGCCAAAGGCTTGAGAAGCAGCTGTTTCTACTCCATCTTAGCCAAAGGCTAGAGAAGCAGCTGTTTCCACTCTATCTTAGCCAAAGGCTAGAGAAGCAGCTGTTTTCACTCCATCTTGGCCAAAGGCTAGAGAAGCAGCTGTTTCCACTCCATCTTAGCCAAAGGCTAGAGAAGCAGCTGTTTCCACTTCATCTTAGCCAAAGGCTAGAGAAGCAGCTGTTTTCACTCCATCTTAGCCAAAGGCTAGATAAGCAGCTGTTTCCACTCCATCTTAGCCAAAGGCTAGAGAAGCAGCTGTTTCCACTCCATCTTAGCCAAAGGCTAGAGAAGCAGCTGTTTCCACTCCATCTTAGCCAAAGGCTAGAGAAGCAGCTGTTTCCACTCCATCTTAGCCAAAGGCTAGAGAAGCAGCTGTTTCCACTCCATCTTAGCCAAAGGCTAGAGAAGCAGCTGTTTCCACTCCATCTTAGCCAAAGGCTAGAGAAGCAGCTGTTTCCACTCCATCTTAGCCAAAGGCTAGAGAAGCAGCTGTTTTCACTCCATCTTAGTCAAAGGCTAGAGAAGCAGCTGTTTCCACTCCATCTTAGCCAAAGGCTAGAGAAGCAGCTGTTTCCACTCCATCTTAGCCAAAGGCTAGAGAAGCAGCTGTTTCCACTCCATCTTAGCCAAAGGCTAGAGAAGCAGCTGTTTCCACTCCATCTTAGCCAAAGGCTAGAGAAGCAGCTGTTTCCACTCCATCTTAGCCAAAGGCTAGAGAAGCAGCTGTTTCCACTCCATCTTAGCCAAAGGCTAGAGAAGCAGCTGTTTTCACTCCATCTTAGCCAAAGGCTAGAGAAGCAGCTGTTTCCACTCCATCTTAGCCAAAGGCTAGAGAAGCAGCTGTTTCCACTCCATCTTAGTCAAAGGCTAGAGAAGCAGCTGCATCTTAGCCAAAGGCTAGAGAAGCAGCTGGGCAATTCCATGCATAACATGTCCTGGGCAGGAAAAATTGAAACTAATGTAGAGTGCATTCAAGTAGGGTATTCAGGTGCTGGCAAGTATTAAGTTTCATGAACATTTTATTTTATGGCTCTAATCCAAATTTTATAGAAATTACAGCATTTTGAAAATAAAGTAAAAATAAGTGTCAGCAATTCAATGAATCCACCCCTCTTTATTATTGCCTTGCAATAAATATAATCCCTGTTGTACTTGACTGGCTAGTATGTTGCTATACCAAAATATAATCAAAATTATGATTATGTTATTATTCGTTGATTTTATTACGTAATAAAGGGCATTGACTGAAGTTGTTGAAGTTCTTGAGTTGCCACAGTTGAATCACCGTGAGCAATTTCTTTTCACATGTGAACTAACCTGTGAATAATTCCTACTACTGCTGCTACTACTACTGCTGCTACTACTACTGATTGGACATATTGTCTCTCATGAATATGCTTATGATACTTGAGAAACACTTGAAAGAATGACTATTCTTCAGACATATTTGACCCTGTCACTCCGTGACGCCAGATATGTCACTCAGTGACATTACTTATACATTTTTTAATTTGAAACGTGGTGCAAATTTTTTGAGCGAAAATATTTTGCATCGTTCTTCAATATATTCTCAAAAGAAATTTTTTTTTTTTACTTCTCCATCATTTACGACAAAATTGACTGAAAAGTTATATACCCTGAAGATCTTATATACCCTGAAGATCAAGGAAATTTAGTGTCACTCGGTGCAGCAGCTGTTTTCACTCCATCTTAGCCAAAGGCTAGAGAAGCAGCTGTTTCCACTCCATCTTAGCCAAAGGCTAGAGAAGCAGCTGTTTCTACTCCATCTTAGCCAAAGGCTTGAGAAGCAGCTGTTTCCACTCCATCTTAGCCAAAGGTTTGAGAAGCAGCTGTTTCCACTCCATCTTAGCCAAAGGCTAGAGAAGCAGCTGTTTCCACTCCATCTTAGTCAAAGGCTAGCGAAGCAGCTGTTTCCACTCCATCTTGGCCAAAGGCTAGAGAAGCAGCTGTTTCTACTCCATCTTAGCCAAAGGCTAGAGAAGCAGCTGTTTCCACTCCATCTTAGCCAAAGGCTAGAGAAGCAGCTGTTTCTACTCCATCTTAGCCAAAGGCTAGAGAAGCAGCTGTTTCCACTCCATCTTAGCCAAAGGCTAGAGAAGCAGCTGTTTCTACTCCATCTTAGTCAAAGGCTAGAGAAGCAGCTGTTTCCACTCCATCTTAGCCAAAGGCTAGAGAAGCAGATGTTTCTACTCCATCTTAGCCAAAGGCTAGAGAAGCAGCTGTTTCCACTCCATCTTAGCCAAAGGCTAGAGAAGCAGCTGTTTCTACTCCATCTTAGCCAAAGGCTAGAGAAGCAGCTGTTTCTACTCCATCTTAGCCAAAGGCTAGAGAAGCAGCTGTTTCTGCCTCAGCCTGGTCTACAACACAAACATTGTGCAACCCACTTATATTAAATAATCAGGTTGCTAATCATCACAGGATGCTAACTGCATTATACATTAAATTAGGTGGTCCCAACTACATACCCAATCAGAGTGATAATCTGGTGTGAACTGTATTACACACCTAATCAGAGTGCTCATGCATGTTAATGCCTTACTCACAGTCAGGGTGACAACCACATTTCATACCTAATCAGAGTGACAAACACATCTAATCAGAGTAATAACCACATCATATCTATCCAGGGTGATAACCACATATTACAGGATGCTAACTGCATTACACATCTAGCATAGCCACTAGTTTACCTGGAAATTGACTTCGTGTGAACTGGAGTGTGTGAGAAGGATGCCACTCCCCAGTCATCTCATCGCATCCGTACACCTCCACAGAGCCACTGCGACCACATCAAACAAATGATGAACACAGGTTCCATCCCAAACCACACCCATTTCCTGTCTGGATACTTACTTCGTCTTACCAAATGACAACAATCGGTACTTAGAGTTGACGCCCACACACACAGCATCTACCATGCCCTTTACCCACACTCCTCGCAAGCTGCGAGGTTCGTAGCGGGTGGAGGAACTCGAGAGGAATGCACCACGCCCATCTGAGAGGACAATGGCAAAGCCATGGAGATTTGGACTATAGCAGACCTGCCTGGCGTAGGTGGTGGCAGTGAGAGGCTGACCTGCGAGGAGGTGTGTGCAGGTGTAAAACCTGAAGTGGAAGGAGTTGATTGCCTTGTAACTATAATTAGAGAAGACTCTATTTACGGATCGAGACTGAAACTGGGAAAAAACTATTACGAATTTGCAATGTCATTCTTCCTGATGAAGGCTAGAGCATATAGCTTGCAATGATTCATTCTTCTTGATGAAGGCTAGAGCATCTAGCTTGCAATGACTCATTCTTCTTGATGAAGGCTAGAGCATATAGCTTGCAATGACTCATTCTTCTTGATGAAGGCTAGAGCATATAGCTTGCAATGACTCATTCTTCTTGATGAAGGCTAGAGCACCTAGCTTGCAATAACTCAATCTTCCTGATGAAGGCTAGAGCACCTAGCTTGCAATGACTCATTCTTCTTGATTAAGGCTAGAGCACCTAGCTTGCAATGACTCATTCTTCTTGATGAAGGCTAGAGCACCTAGCTTGCAATGACTCATTCTTCCTGATGAAGGCTAGAGCATCTAGCTGAAATGTTGAGAGAGTAGTGTGATTATCGAGAAATCATTGATGTCAACTGAGAGTTCATAAATAGTTTATCACGATGTTGCTAACAGAGAGGTGGGAGGAGCCTTTAGTTGTGACAAGGTGTTGTAACAGAGATAAGTGGGGATTTTTGACTAGTGCTTAACAACCAGAGTTTGGTATCATGACAACAGCTAAACATCTAAGGCTTAACAACCAGAGTTTGGTATCATGACAACAGCTAAACATCTAAGGCTTAACAACCAGAGTTTGGTATCATGACAACAGCTAAACATCTAAGGCTTAACAACCAGAGTTTGGTATCAACATCTAAGGCTTAACAACCAGAGTTTGGTATCATGACAACAGCTAAACATCTAAGGCTTAACAACCAGAGTTTGGTATCATGGCAACAGCTAAACATCTAAGGCTTAACAACCAGAGTTTGGTATCATGACAACAGCTAAACATCTAAGGCTTAACAACCAGAGTTTGGTATCATGACAACAGCTAAACATCTAAGGCTTAACAGCCAGAGTTTGGTATCATGACAACAGCCAAGGCTTAACAACCAGAGTTTGGTATCATGGCAACAGCTAAACATCTAAGGCTTAACAACCAGAGTTTGGTATCATGACAACAGCTAAACATCTAAGGCTTAACAACCAGAGTTTGGTATCATGGCAACAGCTAAACATCTAAGGCTTAACAACCAGTTTGGTATCATGGCAACAGCTAAACATCTAAGGCTTAACAACCAGAGTTTGGTATCATGGCAACAGCTAAACATCTAAGGCTTAACAACCAGAGTTTGGTATCATGGCAACAGCTAAACATCTAAGGCTTAACAACCAGAGTTTGGTATCATGGCAACAGCTAAACATCTAAGGCTTAACAACCAGAGTTTGGTATCATGGCAACAGCTAAACATCTAAGGCTTAACAACCAGAGTTTGGTATCATGGCAACAGCTAAACATCTAAGGCTTAACAACCAGAGTTTGGTATCATGGCAACAGCTAAACATCTAAGGCTTAACAACCAGAGTTTGGTATCATGGCAACAGCTAAACATCTAAGGCTTAACAACCAGAGTTTGGTATCATGACAACAGCTAAACATCTAAGGCTTAACAACCAGAGTTTGGTATCATGACAACAGCTAAACATCTAAGGCTTAACAACCAGAGTTTGGTATCATGGCAACAGCTAAACATCTAAGGCTTAACAACCAGAGTTTGGTATCATGACAACAGCTAAACATCTAAGGCTTAACAACCAGAGTTTGGTATCATGACAACACACAGGGAATGGACCTCACACATGATGAGCACAAGGTTACCTCGAGATTCATGGTGAAGGTCGTTGGCAAACGGTATGTTGTTAATGTTGATGGCCAGTGCCGAGTGGAACGTCCCCTCCCAGGATAGGCGGTGCAGGATGCCAAAACTCGTGCTCACACCCACCTGGTTGCCCATGCTAAGTACGTCCACCACGCCCCCCATAACTGCCGTTGACTGGAGGTATTCCACCTGCACAACCTCCACCTCCCGGCCTTGTCCTGCTCCCTCGACATGCAGGTTGGACTGTAGGAACCTTCGGGGGAGAGTGGGGAGGGGCAGGGAATAAATAGCCTGTTACAGTCAACCCTTTACCTTCTTTATCACTATGGCAGCAAGAGCAGGTGAAGCTCAGTGTCTCTAAAGCACCATTAGGAGCTGCAACACTCTGCAGTGTTGGGTTTCTTATTGGGGTAGGGGGGGAGATGTTTGGTGTGCCCAAAATGATATTCTTGGCATGTCAACAGGTACAGAAGGAATGGAAATGAGTGATGTTCATTTTGAAGATATCTTGGACACATTCATTAACAATAATTGATGACTTCCCTGTCCAACAATGGCTAGAGAATTTCTAATAGGGGGAAAATATCGCGCCCCCCCCCCCCCCCTGCCTCCCTCCCATATGACACACTACCACCCCACCACCCCATATGACACCCCTCCCATATGATACACTACCCCCCCCCCCCATATGACACACTACCCCCCCCCCCCCCATATGACACACTAACCCCCCATATGACACACTAACCCCCCCCCCCCCCCATATGATACACTACCCCCCCCCCCCCATATGACACACTACCCCCCATATGACACACTACCCCCCCATATGACACACTACCCCCCATATGACACACTACCCCCCCATATGACACACTACCCCCCATATGACACACTACCCCCATATGACACACTACCCCCCATATGACACACTACCCCCCATATGACACACTACCCCCCCATATGACACACTACCCCCCCATATGACACACTACCCTGTATTGTCACAAACTAAAGAACAGCAATAGTTCAGGAGGTTTTGTATCAGCAATTGTGAATAGATAGTTACACCCTTCACAATGTATGATGCAGAACTCTCCATCAAAACACCTCCTGCCACAGTCGCAATGAGAAAGGAAGTGGTTCAGCTCCACTGGACTAACCTTGTTCTGGAATGAATTGCCTCAAGCTTGGGTGAGGTGTTACCATAACTACATGGTGCGAGGCCCTGAGAAATGTGTCGAGTGAACACAAACAAATTATCAAAAAATCCTTTCTATCTATAGTCTCCACCTTCAGGCTATCATATGAAGCCTGGGTAGCCAGGGTGGGTGTGTCTATGGCTGCCAGGGTGGGTGTGCCTATGGCTGCCAGGGTGGGTGTGTCCATGGCTGCCAGGGTGGGTGTGCCTATGGCTGCCAGGGTGGGTGTGCCTATGGCTGCCAGGGTGGGTGTGTCTATGGCTGCCAGGGTGGGTGTGCCTATGGCTGCCAGGGTGGGTGTGCCTATGGCTGCCAGGGTGGGTGTGTCTATGGCTGCCAGGGTGGGTGTGCCTATGGCTGCCAGGGTGGGTGTGCCTATGGCTGCCAGGGTGGGTGTGGCCATGGCTGCCAGGGTGGGTGTGCCTATGGCTGCCAGGGTGGGTGTGTCTATGGCTGCCAGGGTGGGTGTGTCTATGGCTGCCAGGGTGGGTGTGTCTATGGCTGCCAGGGTGGGTGTGCCTATGGCTGCCAGGGTGGGTGTGCCTATGGCTGCCAGGGTGGGTGTGCCTATGGCTGCCAGGGTGGGTGTGCCTATGGCTGCCAGGGTGGGTGTGTCTATGGCTGCCAGGGTGGGTGTGTCTATGGCTCCCAGCAAGGAGTGTTGAGCTACACCACTAATTTCAAGTACAGTACTAATACTTCGTGTATACATGTGATTTTGTGTTCTTTGAGCCGATGCCTTTTCTATCACAATGGTGTAAAGTGGCTACTAACACCAGCACTCACACGCCATGGTTCCTGGTCCAGTGGGAGCTCTTCACTGCCAGAGTGCTCACAGCACTGGACAGCTTCTTGTAGTAGAGCCTCAGAAACAGCAGTTCACCGGTAGACGTCTGCAGAAAATACAACAGAAGCATTCCAACCAGTCTCTTTGCTGGTCCATGGCAATGGCAGCACAGGGCAAAAAATAAGCATTAGGGAAGTTGTGCAGGGAGAAGGAAAGAGCCAATACTCAGGGTCATCAGATGCATTAGGGAAGTTGTGTAGGGAGAAGGAAAGAGCCAATACTCAGGGTCATCAGCTCCAGTCTAGTCTCCTAACCCTAGTCTTAGTTTTAGCCCTGTCCTTACCCTTAGCCCTATCATTAGCCCTAGCCATAGTTTTTGGCATGAGTGAATATATTCACAAAAGCCATAATGTCTCAGTGTTGATGTACCACATACAGTGTGTTTGGCCAAATACAGGAAAGCGGTATTTGACAAAAGTGTTGATGAAGAAATTAAGGTCATATGTCTTGAAATTTCATCTAATATATATTAGTAAAATTGATGGATTTTAGACTATAGCTTTTTAAGAAGAAACTTAAGATTGGTAGACTGTATCTTCACTAGAAATAGCTAAGAACCCACCCTCTACAGTCTCGGCTGCAACCACTTGATTATGATGTTGGGTTGTTTGTCTTTCTTGCTGTAAATAAGAATGGAACCTAAGCCTAGCACTAGCCCTAACCCTCTATCCTTAGCCCTAACCTTAGCCCTATCATTAGCCCTAGCCCTAACCTTAGCCTATCATTAGCCCAAGCCCTAACCTTAGCTCTATCATTAGCCCTAACCTTAACCTTAGCTCTATCATTAGCCCTAACCTTAACCTTAGCTCTATCATTAGCCCTAACCTTAACCTTAGCGAGCTATCAATAGCCCTAACCTTAACCCTCTCACCAGCATAAGCGCCTGTAGGCGCGAAATGGTATTACCGCTACAAAAAATTATAAAAAATTAACCATTCACTAAAAAATATATTAAAAAATATTTTCGCATAGCTAAAGCTTTGCTCTATGATTAATTAAAATATAACGTATGTATAACGTCGGTAACCATGAAAAACGTGACGTCAAACTTCACTTCCGGTTTTGGAATATAGATGTCAGTTCGATATAATCGAGATGAAGTTATCTGTCAGCTTTTTATGATGATTTTGGCCTTTCCAAGAGTGATAGCTCTTAAGAAGATAAAGAAAACACCCCTTCTTACTTGGCAAGCCACGAGGTTGACGTGAATGAGCTAGCAGCTCTGACAAGATCTGTCATTGGTAGCCCTAGCCCTACCCACCTGCCGCTACCTCTCTTGCTGGTATATATGCATGTAACATAATCTAGTAATGTAAAGGTATATAGAGTAAGATTTATTATGTTATATTGAGGTCCTTCATACATCTCTCCTTCTGACTCTGATGAGTCAGTGATGCAAGTACACCTGCTCCATGTAATGATATTCACAGTTATGTGGTGGTTGCCAGCTTCATATAATGATATTCATAATTATATGTTTGCAAAAAAAATATTCTTCGATTGTCAGTTACTAACTTGTCACTCAATGAGCAATAGTAAACTGTTGAACATTCTTAGTGGACAATAATGAAAGCTAGAAACAGTTCCCATTTCTTATAATGAGATTCACGATGTTGTGGTTTATTGCTAGGCCACCAAATTTTGTTACAATATTCATCCACTCATTAGCTATCACCTGATATATGGTTGCTAGGTACTTCATCTTTAAATATAATAAATATTAAGAAAATCATTCATTTTGAGAAAAAACCCTCTGTAAAGTTACCGGTGAGAGGGTTAACCTTAGCTCTATCATTAGTCCTAGCCCTAAGCTTAGCTTTATGCCTAGCACTAGACCTAACCCTCTATCATTAGCCCTATCCCTAACCTTAGCCTATCATTAGCCCAAGCCCTATCCTTAGCCTATCATTAGACCTAGGCATAACCTTAGCCTCCTATCATTAGCCCTAGCCCTAAACTTGGCCTCCTATCATTATCTAACCCTATGCTTACCAGCAGCACAAACACCAAGCACAGGCACCAATGCTTACCAGCAGCACTGGCACCTATACTGACCAAGAATCACTCTGAATTCCTTCAAACTTGAGCTCTTTGTTGTGAGTTTTGTTGTGGACATATAGCGAGGTAGCGTTGCGTAGCTTTTGCTTTCATACTTCAACAGAGCTGATCCTTATACCAAAATGCAGCTTATTGTAAGTTTATAAAATTATAGCTAAAACTATAATTATTACACAAAAACCAGAAAAAAACCACAAATAAATAAAGTCAGCGTTCAATCGTTTATTTTTGTCTTGTGTGTATGTTCCAGTGTCCAAGTGAAATAGCCTACTACAAGAAGTTACTCAGAACAGAACTAAATACACACAGATGTGATTCTTTCAAGCATATTACACATGTCTGTGTATTCATATATATGCTCTTTCTAGAAATCTGGCACGTTTATAGATTGCACTGCACAATCTATGAATTTCTAGATTGTGTGCCATTCTATAGATTGCGCTGGAGGCAATACACACATGCCTGTGTATTCATATATACACACATGCCTGTGTATTCACATATACACACATGCCTGTGCATTCATATATACACACATGCCTGTGCATTCATATATACACACATGCCTGTGCATTCATATATACACACATGCCTGTGCATTCATATACACACACATGCCTGTGCATTCATATATACACACATGCCTGTGCATTCATATATACACACATGCCTGTGCATTCATATATACACACATGCCTGTGCATTCATATATACACACATGCCTGTGCATTCATATATATACACATGCCTGTGCATTCATATATACACACATGCCTGTGCATTCATATATACACACATGCCTGTGCATTCATATATACACACATGCCTGTGCATTCATATATACACACATGTCTGTGCATTCATATATACACACATGCCTGTGCATTCATATATACACACATGCCTGTGTATTCATATATACACACATGCCTGTGCATTCATATACACACACATGCCTGTGCATTCATATATACACACATGCCTGTGCATTCATATACACACACATGCCTGTGCATTCATATATACACACATGCCTGTGTATTCATATATACACACATGCCTGTGCATTCATATATACACACATGTCTGTGCATTCATATATACACACATGCATGTGCATTCATATATACACACATGCCTGTGCATTCATATATACACACATGCCTGTGCATTCATATATACACACATGCCTGTGCATTCATATATACACACATGCCTGTGCATTCATATACATGTATACACACATGCCTGTGCATTCATATATACACACATGCCTGTGCATTCATATATACACATGCCTGTGCATTCATATATACACACATGCCTGTGCATTCATATACATATATACACACATGCTTGTGTATTCATATATACACACATGCCTGTGCATTCATATATACACACATGCCTGTGCATTCATATATACACACATGCCTGTGCATTCATATATACACACATGCCTGTGTATTCATATATACACACATGCTTGTGCATTCATATATACACACATGCCTGTGTATTCATATATACACACATGCTTGTGCATTCATATATACACACATGCCTGTGCATTCATATATACACACATGCCTGTGCATTCATATATACACACATGCCTGTGCATTCATATATACACACATGCCTGTGCATTCATATATACACACATGCCTGTGCATTCATATACACACACATGCCTGTGCATTCATATATACACACATGCCTGTGCATTCATATATACACACATGCCTGTGCATTCATATATACACACATGCATGTGCATTCATATATACACACATGCCTGTGCATTCATATATACACACATGCCTGTGCATTCATATACACACACATGCCTGTGCATTCATATATATACACATGCCTGTGCATTCATATATACACACATGCCTGTGCATTCATATATACACACATGCCTGTGCATTCATATATACACACATGCATGTGCATTCATATATACACACATGCCTGTGCATTCATATATACACACATGCCTGTGCATTCATATATACACACATGCCTGTGCATTCATATATACACACATGCCTGTGCATTCATATACACACATGCCTGTGCATTCATATATACACACATGCATGTGTATTCATATATACACACATGCCTGTGCATTCATATATACACACATGCCTGTGCATTCATATATACACACATGCCTGTGCATTCATTATATACACACATGCCTGTGTATTCATATATACACACATGCCTGTGCATTCATATATACACACATGCCTGTGCATTCATATATACACACATGCCTGTGTATTCATATATACACACATGCCTGTGCATTCATATATACACACATGCCTGTGCATTCATATATACACACATGCCTGTGCATTCATATATACACACATGCCTGTGCATTCATACATACACACATGCCTGTGCATTCATATATACACACATGCCTGTGTATTCATATATACACACATGCCTGTGCATTCATATATACACACATGCCTGTGCATTCATATACACACACATGCCTGTGCATTCATATATACACACATGCCTGTGCATTCATATATACACACATGCCTGTGTATTCATATATACACACATGCTTGTGCATTCATATATACACACATCCCTGTGTATTCATATATGCACACATGCTTGAGCCCCCATTTCACTGGCTTCATACATGCATACTGTCTACAGGTGAAGCGCCCTCCGGCCCCTCCCCTTAGTTGTTACCATTCCCTATCAACAGGAACATGTTGACACGGCTGCCTGTGTATTCATATATACACACATGCCTGTGTATTCATATATACACACATGCCTGTGTATTCATATATACACACATGCTTGTGCATTCATATATAGATACATGCATCATAAGAATCAATGTAACTATGTGCTCCTCTTCACCATGCTTATTACTAATTCATATATTCATAGTGTATTCATATATACACAGTAAATATTGGATAAGTGCTTGTTAAACATGCAGCTGCTGCTGAGCTAGCTCAGCTAGACTCAATATCGCACGCACACACGAGTGTTTATTGTTTCTACAATCTTTACCTATCGAGGTTGTTTTCTGAATCAAGAAGCAGATTAGACACTGCAACAACACATTGTACAATATGGAGTCTTCTTGTAGTGAAACAATATTGAATGGGTCTATTGTACGCAGGTTATTGGCATAGGGAGGGGCGGGGGGGTACAAGAACACTACAGGAGAATTCCACGGTTTTTAAGTTGTTTAGCTGGCTGATGGTTCAATTCTTTCGCGTAGGATTCAGGGCACGCTCGAAGTGTTCTTGGAGCTAGAATTGGAGAAAGCAACAATTAGGCTGCTAAGAAGCCACCTAAGTGAGCTTGAGCACCGCGGTTGTTTTGTTTATGTGTGTGTGTGCATGCATGTTTTAGGGCCTGACGCGTTCTAATTAAGGGAATGGCTGCACTCCATGATGGTAATTTGGAAAAAGGATCAGCGTGGGAGGGGCAGGGAAACCAGTAATGAGAAGCCACTATTATGCAAATGTGAGGCACCGTTACAAATATTCATATCCAACCTTACATAGACTTGCACAGTAATGCATTCTCCCTCCCACAATCTCCCCATGACCATTTTCGTTTCAGTAATAAAACTGGTGACCATTTTCGTTTCAGTAATAAAACTGGAACATTTACACAACGAGGGTTGGAGACATAACTTACGGCTATCACCAGGATTGTACCATCAGCCTTGATAGCAGCGGTAATGTTGTGTCCATGTTCTTCCACGCACTCGCTCGAACGGACATAGGAAGACAGCAGGATGAAAAGCTGTGATGCGCATCAATTAGAAATAATATTTAACAAGCCGCCTACAGCTACCTCACTTACTCTGCTGTGCCAAAACGCAACGGAGTAGCTTCTTAGTTCAATGACAAGGTCTCTAGTTCTGTGGCGGAAAACCTTGACGGGGTGTCCACTCGTAGCTTTGCGACCTTCTAGAACTTTCGGCCATCCCACTGGAAAGTACATTTCTCTCCAACCTGACGCTTTCTCGGCTATAAACTGGGTTATTGGAGGGCAAGGGACGAGCTTCAATGGCCACACACACCGAACACTCGCCTCGCTAGTCGACCTTTACCATATGGTATCGATATGCGTCTAGTTAAAAGCGACACGAATGCATAACATGCGGAGAAGAGGTTGCTATGGTGTAGACCAGATGACTATCTCAGGAAGACCCCATTTGCTCCTGTGAGCTGCATGGCCTCTCGAGAGGAAAACGAAGTCTCGGGAAGAGACGAGCAGCAATTAAGCCAATTAGGTGAGCATAGCTCGAGCTAATTAACCATTATTGAACGCACAATCTAGGCGTTCTATAAACCTCCTAGCTGGTCATGGTAGATAGTACCACCGATTGCAGCAGCAGTCCTTCGCTGGAAATCTTCTGGGTATTGTAGGGATTTGTTGATCCCTGCAAAAATTTGCAAGTCAAGGTCATGATTTAATCTTGATATTGCTGAGGCCATCACATATATATATATATTACAGCACAGTGTGGAACTATTTAGTAACTAACCTTAATCCCCACAATGCTAGGGGCATGCTGGAGTTAGTTTGGGAGGATAATTTGGAGGTGCTCCTAAGCACTGGATGGTGACTGTCAGACTTGTGTTCATTGCTTACTAAAGTAGACGATCCCATCGATGCGAGCATGGTCTATCAGACTACACCTCACAACCTTTCCCAATATGAATGCTGGCACACATAGCGTAAAGGTGCCCACTATCGCCATCGAAATAGTGATCCTATTATCGCCAAATGATTCTAGCTTGTTCCTACTTGACCTCAACCCGTTTTTAAGCATGCTCAGTAGATGGAGTAAAGTCAATTCAGTACCTGTTAGCAGCTTGAGCTCTGTTTGGGTGTGACTGTCTTTGTTGGTAGCTTTTAGGCTGTTTTTTGTTGTTATTTTCGATCCAGGAGATACGAGTTCGCTTGGCTAGGAGGACTGTTAGTCAAGGTATGTGAGAGATAAGACGTGTGCTAGCGTTTCTGTTCTTTTGGTGACTGATGTGCTATTGTCTGGCTATAATTAAAAAATTCTCATTTGTATTTACTTTGTTGCAGGATGGCTGAGAAAAAGGTCTGCAGGCAGTGGAATAACGAGGACATGATGGCTGCTATGAATGCTGTAAAGGCAGTGGAGAGATGAGGAGATGGTGGCTGCTATGAATGCTGCAAAGGCAGTGGAGAGACGAGGAGATGGTGGCTGCTATAAATGCTGTAAAGGTAGTGGAGAGATGAGGAGATGGTGGCTGCTATGAATGCTATAAAGGCAGTGGAGAGATGAGGAGATGGTGGCTGCTATGAATGCTGTAAAGCCAGTGGAGAGATGAGGAGATGGTGACTGCTATGAATGCTGTAAAGGCAGTGGAGAGATGAGGAGATGGTGGCTGCTATGAATGCTGTAAAGGCAGTGGAGAGATGAGGAGATGGTGGCTGCTATGAATGCTGTAAAGACAGTGGAGAGATGAGGAGATGGTGGCTGCTATGAATGCTGTAAAGCCAGTGGAGAGATGAGGAGATGGTGACTGCTATGAATGCTATAAAGGCAGTGGAGAGATGAGGAGATGGTGGCTGCTATGAGTGCTGTAAAGGCAGTGGAGAGATGAGGAGATGGTGGCTTCTATGAATGCTGTAAAGGCAGTGGAGAGATGAGGAGATGGTGGCTGCTATGAATGCTGTAAAGGCAGTGGAGAGATGAGGAGATGGTGGCTGCTATGAATGCAGTGGAGAGATGAGGAGATGGTGGCTGCTATGAATGCTGTAAAAGCAGTGGAGAGATGAGGAGATGGTGGCTGCTATGAATGCTGTAAAGGCAGTGGAGAGATGAGGAGATGGTGGCTGCTATGAATGCTGTAAAGGCAGTGGAGAGATGAGGAGATAGTGGCTGCTATGAATGCTGTAAAGGCAGTGAAGAGATGAGGAGATGGTGGCTGCTATGAGTGCTGTAAAGGCAGTGGAGAGATGAGGAGATGGTGGCTGCTATGAATGCTGTAAAGGCAGTGGAGAGATGAGGAGATGGTGGCTGCTATGAATGTTGTAAAGGCAGTGGAGAGATGAGGAGACTGTTGCTGCTATGAATGCTGTAAAGGCAGTGGAGAGATGAGGAGATGGTGGCTGCTATGAATGCTGTAAAGGCAGTGGAGAGATGAGGAGATGGTGGCTGCTATGAATGCTGTAAAGGCAGTGGAGAGATGAGGAGATGGTGGCTGCTATGAATGCTGTAAAGGCAGAAGGCAGTGGAGAGATGAGGACATGGCAGCTGCTATGAATTCTGTAAAGGCAGTGGAGAGATGAGGAGATGGTGGCTGCTATGAATGCTGTAAAGCCAGTGGAGAGATGAGGAGATGGTGGCTGCTATGAATGCTGTAAAGGCAGTGGAGAGATGAGGAGATGGTGGCTGCTATGAATGCTGTAAAGGCAGTGGAGAGATGAGGAGATGGTGGCTGCTATGAATGCTGTAAAGGCAGTGAAGAGATGAGGAGATGGTGGCTGCTATGAATGCTGTAAAGGCAGTGGAGAGATGAGGAGATGGTGGCTGCTATGAATGCAGTGGAGAGATGAGGAGATGGTGGCTGCTATGAATGCTGTAAAGGCAGTGGAGAGATGAGGAGATGGTGGCTGCTATGAATGCTGTAAAGCCAGTGGAGAGATGAGGAGATGGTGGCTGCTATGAATGCTGTAAAGGCAGTGGAGAGATGAGGAGATGGTGGCTGCTATGAATGCTGTAAATGCAGTGGAGAGATGAGGAGATGGTGGCTGCTATGAATGCTGTAAAGGCAGTGGAGAGATGAGGAGATGGTGGCTGCTATGAATGCAGTGGAGAGATGAGGAGATGGTGGCTGCTATGAATGCTGTAAAGGCAGTGGAGAGATGAGGAGATGGTGGCTGCTATGAATGCTGTAAAGGCAGTGGAGAGATGAGGAGATGGTGGCTGCTATGAATGCTGTAAAGGCAGTGGAGAGATGAGGAGATGGTGGCTGCTATGAATGCTGTAAAGGCAGTGGAGAGATGAGGAGATGGTGGCTGCTATGAATGCTGTAAAGGCAGTGGAGAGATGAGGAGATGGTGGCTGCTATGAATGCTGTAAAGGCAGTGGAGAGATGAGGAGATGGTGGCTGCTATGAATGCTGTAAAGGCAGTGAAGAGATGAGGAGATGGTGGCTGCTATGAATGCTGTAAAGGCAGTGGAGAGATGAGGAGATGGTGGCTGCTATGAATGCAGTGGAGAGATGAGGAGATGGTGGCTGCTATGAATGCTGTAAAGGCAGTGGAGAGATGAGGAGATGGTGGCTGCTATGAATGCTGTAAAGGCAGTGGAGAGATGAGGAGATGGTGGCTGCTATGAATGCTGTAAAGGCAGTGGAGAGATGAGGAGATGGTGGCTGCTATGAATGCTGTAAAGGCAGTGGAGAGATGTGGAGATGGTGGCTGCTGTAAAGGCAGTGGAGAGACGAGGACATGGCAGCTGCTATGAATGCTGTAAATGCAGTGGAGAGATGAGGAGATGGTGGCTGCTATGAATGCTGTAAAGGCAGTGGAGAGATGAGGAGATGGTGGCTGCTATGAGTGCTGTAAAGGCAGTGGAGAGATGAGGAGATGGTGGCTGCTATGAATGCAGTGGAGAGATGAGGAGATGGTGGCTGCTATGAATGCTGTAAAGGCAGTGGAGAGATGAGGAGATGGTGGCTGCTATGAATGCTGTAAAGGCAGTGGAGAGATGAGGAGATGGTGGCTGCTATGAATGGTGTAAAGGCAGTGGAGAGATGAGGAGATAGTGGCTGCTATGAATGCTGTAAAGGCAGTGGAGAGATGAGGAGATGGTGGCTGCTATGAATGCTGTAAAGGCAGTGGAGAGATGAGGAGATGGTGGCTGCTATGAATGCTGTAAAGCCAGTGGAGAGATGAGGAGATGGTGGCTGCTATGAATGCTGTAAAGGCAGTGGAGAGATGAGGAGATGGTGGCTGCTATGAATGCTGTAAATGCAGTGGAGAGATGAGGAGATGGTGGCTGCTATGAATGCTGTAAAGGCAGTGGAGAGATGAGGAGATGGTGGCTGCTATGAATGCAGTGGAGAGATGAGGAGATGGTGGCTGCTATGAATGCTGTAAAGGCAGTGGAGAGATGAGGAGATGGTGGCTGCTATGAATGCTGTAAAGGCAGTGGAGAGATGAGGAGATGGTGGCTGCTATGAATGCTGTAAAGGCAGTGGAGAGATGAGGAGATGGTGGCTGCTATGAATGCTGTAAAGGCAGTGGAGAGATGAGGAGATGGTGGCTGCTATGAATGCTGTAAAGGCAGTGGAGAGATGAGGAGATGGTGGCTGCTATGAATGCTGTAAAGGCAGTGGAGAGATGAGGAGATGGTGGCTGCTATGAATGCTGTAAAGGCAGTGAAGAGATGAGGAGATGGTGGCTGCTATGAATGCTGTAAAGGCAGTGGAGAGATGAGGAGATGGTGGCTGCTATGAATGCAGTGGAGAGATGAGGAGATGGTGGCTGCTATGAATGCTGTAAAGGCAGTGGAGAGATGAGGAGATGGTGGCTGCTATGAATGCTGTAAAGGCAGTGGAGAGATGAGGAGATGGTGGCTGCTATGAATGCTGTAAAGGCAGTGGAGAGATGAGGAGATGGTGGCTGCTATGAATGCTGTAAAGGCAGTGGAGAGATGTGGAGATGGTGGCTGCTGTAAAGGCAGTGGAGAGACGAGGACATGGCAGCTGCTATGAATGCTGTAAATGCAGTGGAGAGATGAGGAGATGGTGGCTGCTATGAATGCTGTAAAGGCAGTGGAGAGATGAGGAGATGGTGGCTGCTATGAGTGCTGTAAAGGCAGTGGAGAGATGAGGAGATGGTGGCTGCTATGAATGCAGTGGAGAGATGAGGAGATGGTGGCTGCTATGAATGCTGTAAAGGCAGTGGAGAGATGAGGAGATGGTGGCTGCTATGAATGCTGTAAAGGCAGTGGAGAGATGAGGAGATGGTGGCTGCTATGAATGGTGTAAAGGCAGTGGAGAGATGAGGAGATAGTGGCTGCTATGAATGCTGTAAAGGCAGTGGAGAGATGAGGAGATGGTGGCTGCTATGAATGCTGTAAAGGCAGTGGAGAGATGAGGAGATAGTGGCTGCTATGAATGCTGTAAAGGCAGTGGAGAGATGAGGAGATGGTGGCTGCTATGAATGCTGTAAAGGCAGTGGAGAGATGAGGAGATGGTGGCTGCTATGAATGCTGTAAAGGCCACTGAAATGGCAACATTGCTGCCTCTTGCTTTCATGTCTCTCAAAAGACCCTAGCTGATAGGCTCAAGGGTCATGTGGAACATGACTCTAAGCTTCGGAAAAATCCAGTTCTTTCAGCAGTGGAAGAGGATGCCTTAGTTATGTATCTCAAGTACGTAGCCGATAGTGGTTGTCCATTAACCAGAACCATGGGCAAAGCATTAGCCTGGGCATTAGCTAAGAGGTCTGGAAATGGAGAGATTGTTTTAATGCTGAGATGGGCCCTGGAGATTGTTGGTGGAATAATTCTAAGAGGCGTCATACACAAGACTGTAGAAAATAATGGGTCGGTGGAATACACCACGGCAGTTATATAACTGTGTGATGAGACGTTCCTCCCTTTAAATTGTATTCAAAGAGAAAGTCGTACGTAGGGGCACTAAATATGTGTATTATCAATCACATGGGGCAAGTGCACATATTACGCTGCTTTGCTGTGCATCTGCTGCTGCCCATCCAACTGATGATAATTTATGCAAAATCATTTCCTGGTGGTCAGTATATACTGCTTTGAAGGCCCTGATGATGCAGTATATGCCAGAAGTTAGTCAGGCTGGATAGACTCGGACTTGTTTATGCCTTGGCTGAGAGTGATTCCGTCACTACCAATTGAAGAAAACGGAGCAGATAGGAACCTGGATCAAGTAGCCGTCACCGTCCCCAGCATCCTGGCTCGTACCACTCCAAATGATAGCTTCCTCACCATGATTTGTTCCTCTGCCAACTGGCTTGCCTCCATCGCAGTCTCTGGCTGTTATTCCTGCACCCAGATGCTTACATGCTGACGATTAAGGTAACCTCCTTGCGAGCTTCTCTATATAAACAATGATCTACAGTACAGTGTTTAACCTTTGTTCTCTTGCAGAGAATGAGAGGATATTGATGATGATGATGATGATGGTGTTCTCTGTGAGATTTGCCACTGCACTGAACCTGATGGTTTGGCATCTGGCGCTGTGTTCTGGAGTGACTGTGACAATTGTACTGTGTTGGTGCACAATTATTGTGTCTTCCATAAAAATGATGTCACTCTGAAATATGTGAGGATTGTCTTAACTCAATGCGATTGATTCACTTCAAAATATCTTCAGTATATAATTGAGTTCACATTTGTGTGTGTGCATGCAAGCCTTTCAGGTGTAAGCATTTTTGTTGACTGTAATGGTGTGAATAACCCAACTTGTCCTATTATCGCCACCCGATTTGGTGTATGGCAATAATTAGTAGCGTATATCCCATTTTATCCACTTGACAGAGTTTTTACGTGATATTGAACAAGTTTAAGTGGATGCAATGAATGGGTGTGGTGTCTGCTGAAGGGTGTGACTGTCCCCTACGTGGCTGTATTGCAGCCGTTCCCTGCTAGTAGTTTTATAGGTGGTGAGCAGCTGTATGGACAAAATGTGGCAATAACAGGTGTGTTTACACCTTTGAGCACAAGAACTGTGGCAACAGGAAAATCAGATAAACATCACACAAAAACTTAACTGAAATATTTGCAATATATAAATAAAAACACATGCTTTTGAAATGTTCCAAACACGAAAAATGAACACATTATGATGCACTTCCCAAGGTTGAGTCCACTGCAGAGAAGAACTCCTCCTAATACACAGGCAAGCACCACCTACTTGACCCCATCCCAAAACATTCGCCTGGTGGAGATGCCCAGATGCAGGAAAAACTTCTAATACACATGGCAAGCACCATCTTGTCTCTAGTCACTCGAGTCGAAATAAACAGCCTCAGGAGATAACCTGCTATATAGCCCATATGACTTCTCCCTCCTAGCCCACATGACTTGCCCCTCCTCCTGCTTCCTTGATGTGGAGGTTGAACTGCATATTGTAGTATATACATTTTAGTATATACATTATAGAGTATATACATCATAAAGGTATATACATCATAGAGCATATATACATTATAGAGTATATACATTATATATATACATTATAGAGTATGATGTATATACATTATTATAGAATATATATATTACAGAGTATATACATCATAGACATACATTATAGAGTATATACATTATAGAGTATATACATTGTAGAGTATACATAATCCAGACGAGAAAAATCCAGATGAGAAAAAGAAACATTTTCATAGATTTGCCAAATTTGTAATAGAGGAGGAGCGGCTTGCAGTCAAGTACATGCAGAGTGGAGTTCCAGCAACACATCAATAGGTCCGTGTCAACAGCCAAAATAATGGCACAGAACATTTCGACATTTCATGCCGGAGAGAGGCTAGGGGTTTACATAATCTAATAATACGTTTTCAAGATGATGTTATGGACTATATAGAGGGGAAAACCCTTTTGTTTAAATGGATGACTGCTACAGGTAAAAACAGCAATTGTTAACACCCCAAAAATAATTATCTTATAAATGCCACAGTGTGTCGGGTATCCTAACTATCGAGTATGACCTAGACTCTGCAAGTCACCCAAGCAAAAAAATGTCTCTCCACCATAGACTAAATAGTGTCCAATACCCCTAGGACCAACTGCAAGCTACGATATTTAAGGGAGTGTTATATACCCATTCTTTTACAAAAAGGGCCTGAACTTGCATATACCTACCATAACTTTTCTCTCTCAACAAACTCTCAGTTGACATAATAAAATTAAATCATCAACTTGAATTTTTACTCTCTCTCGACATTTCCACCAGATGCTCTTTTTTGTTGTTGCTTTCAGTACATTCCTGTAGCAAAAAGATTAAAGAGATAGCCAATAGCCTTTCACTGATCTACTCTTAGAAAGCTAGCAAGTCTTTCAGTGAAGGTATACACTCTTTTCAAAACTGTATATACCCGCTGGTCTCACCTTGAAAATGCTCTAAAATCTTCCGAGTACCTGTAACTGCTCCCCCTGCACGGGTTGTCCCATGCACGGGTTGTGTAACAGAACAACATAAGCATGTTGGGAGTGGGAATATTTTTCAGAATACCATATCAATTAAAACAAATTAATTAGTAAACATTCATTTATAACTTTTCACTGATACAAATTAAAAAACTTCGTGCTCATAACATGCTTATGGTTCTCTTACACAACCCGTGCTATGGGGAGTGGTTACGCATTCTGTGATCTTAGAGCATTTTAAGGGAGGGGAGGGGAGGGGGGCGACGAGATACGATTTTTTAATTTTTACAAGAACTTGTGGTTACTATTTTGGAGCTCCACACCCACAAGCCAACCATCCACAGGATCAGCTGTTTTATGCAACAGGAGCACTTACTTCCACAGGGCTGGAGTTCTGGCCCAAAGGGTTGGGATAAGAGCAGACATTAGCACAGCACTTCCACTATGGTGGACCACTTGGCTGCGTAGTCTGATGTAGCAGGCATTGGCTGGCATCCTGCAGTGAACGGTAGCAGCTGCTTGGGTTTGTTTTATCACACTGGATGGGGACAGAATGAAGCATGCAACAGTTGGGCCAGATGAGTACAACACAAGTCTTTTAAGAATAGATATTCATGTGTACAGCATGTGTGAACATGCTGGACTGGTATGTGTACAGGTGTGAACACTGCTGGACTGATATGTGTACAGGTGTGAACACTGCTGGACTGATATGTGTACAGGTGTGAACATGCTGGACTGGTATGTGTACAGGTGTGAATACTGTGGACTGGTTGGTATGTGTACAGGTGTGAACACTGCTGGACTGGTATGTGTACAGGTGTGAACACTGCTGGACTGGTATGTGAAAATTATAGATCATGCCCTGTTAAAAAATACAGTCAGCTCATTCTGGTCTAAGCAACTGGACTACACCACACAACCCGAATGTAAAAAATAGATTTAGTAGAATCAATCATGTGGGTGTGGCTTGTAGAATCAAGCATGTGGGTGGGCCTTGTAGAATCAATCATATGGGTGTGGCTTGTAGAATCTATCATGTGGGTGTGGCTTGTAGAATCAATCATGTGGGGTGGGCCTTGTAGAATCAATCATGTGGGTGGGCCTTGTAGAATCAATCATGTGAGGCGGGCCTTGTAGAATCAATCATGTGGGTGGGCCTTGTAGAATCAATCATGTGGGCGGGCCTTGTAGAATCAATCATGTGGGTGGGCCTTGTAGAATCAATCGTGTGGGTGGGCCTAGTAGAATCAATCATGTGGTAGAATCAATCATGTGGGGTGGGCCTTGTAGAATCAATCATGTGGGTGGGCCTTGTAGAATCAATCATGTGGGGTGGGCCTTGTATAATCAATCATGTGAGGCGGGCCTTGTAGAATCAATCATGTGGGGTGGGCCTTGTAGAATCAATCATGTGAGGTGGGCCTTGTAGAATCAATCATGTGGGTGGGCCTAGTAGAATCAATCATGTGAGGTGGGCCTTGTAGAATCAATCATGTGGGTGTGGCCTGTAGAATCAATCACGTGGGTGGGCCTTGTAGAATCAATCAGGTGGGTGTGGCTTGTAGAATCTATCATGTGGGTGAGCCTAGTAGAATCAATCATGTGGGTGTGGCTTGTAGAATCAATCATGTGGGTGGGCCTTGTAGAATCAATCATGTGGGGTGGGCCCTTAGAATCAATCATGTGGGTGTGGCTTGTATAATCAATCATGTGGGGTGGGCCTAGTAGAATCAATCATGTGAGGTGGGCCTTGTAGAATCAATCATGTGGGATGGGCCTAGTAGAATCAATCATGTGGGGTGGGCCATGCAGCACATTCAAATTAAATAAGATATTGCATCTTTTGGGGGGCTCAAAAAGAGAATGAGAATTAGTTTGCAGGATGAAGTACACAGTTCAAAGAACATTCAGTATTAAATTTGACAATATTGATTATTCTCTTAACGACTCTCAGTTGACATAACAAAATTACAATGACCTCAATTAATCAACTTGAAATTTACTCTCTTGAAGTTCCGACTAGATGCTCTAGCCTTCATCAGGAATAATGACTAGATGCTCTAGCAATATGACTAGATGCTCTAGCCTTCATCAGGAATAATGACTAGATGCTCTAGCCGGAATATGACTAGATGCTCTAGCCTTCATCAGGAATAATGACTAGATGCTCTAGCCTTCATCAGGAATATGACTAGATGCTCTAGCCTTCATCAGGAATAATGACTAGATGCTCTAGCCTTCATCAGGAATAATGACTAGATGCTCTAGCCTCCATCAGGAATAACTTCATGACTAGATGTCTAGCCTTCATGACTAGATGCTCTAGCCTCCATCAGGAATAATGGTGATGATTATTCCTGATGGAGGCTAGAGCATCTAGTCGAAATGTAAAATTCGTGTTGATCATCGCAATATTATTATAAAATAAACATTTTGTGTATGCTCCTCTTTAATTATACATCATATTCTCTAACAAATTGGCAATTAAGACAACACAATTATGTTTTTCATATTGGATGCTTGTTCGTGCCACTTTTCGGTTGTGTCGTCCCAGGTCAAGGTCTTTGAAAAGGATTCAATGGATGGTGATGTTGAAGAAAGCAACTGATAGTAAAATTGACAGCCAATTTTCAAGGAAGACATGGTTCTGATTTAGGCTTTCGTCATCCCAAGATGCAATTAAATCTCAAATAAAGCACATCAATGTGATGCACTGTGACAGCCTCGCATGACATATTTTCATGTTTGCAGTATCACAAAACTGACATGCCGCATCACTGGATCAACTGGGATATTGAGAACCACCCTGGAAACAGTTTCTCGTGAGGATAGGCACCAAGATTGACGTCATCAGGCAGTGCTTGCTGGAACACAAGAATGAGGTCATTAGGCGGTGCTTGCTGGAAGTAGACCAAGAATGAGGTCATTAAGCGGTGCTTGCTGGAAGTAGACCAAGAATGAGGTCATTAGGCAGTGCTTATTATTATTATTATTATTATTATTATAATTATTATTATTATTATGACTTGACAACCTGATGATGGAAGTGCGATATAAGAACATGGATGATAAATGGAGTCAATACAAGATGAGGTTGATGGACATTCACCAACTTGTGGTGAAGCCATTAAATTAATTTAATTAAATCACTTAATTAAGGTGCAGATTTAGTTAGGTGGCAAGAAGAGCACGGACAAACATAGTGAAATGTACATGAATTTGATGGATCGAAGTAGAGCTGAAAGTGTTTCCATAGGTAGCTGTAGAGAGACATCTTAATAATGTTAAATGAGAGCGAGATGTCGATTGGAGGCAGCGCGTTCCACAGGCGTACCACCCTGTTATAATAAAAGTTCCGAGTGGCTGTTGTCCTTTGATACTTATATTTAAGTTTGTATTTTGAGCCGGATCTAGTAGCAGATGACACAAATGATATATAATCTGATATAGTTATATTGTCTGCTGGGCTTTTTATTTGTAATTAAGAACAATAGGTCTTGGAGTTCAAACCAGTACATTAGAGGCAGGAGATTTAGTTTGATCAGTCTATCTTTGTAGTCGAGGGACTGATAGTTTAGAATATATTTTGTTATCCTACGCTGCACTTTCTCAAACTGGTTTATATCTTTAATTTGATGGGGGTGCCACAGTTGACAGCAATACGATAGCTTGGATCTCACTAGACTAGTATACAGTAACTTCTTTGATGCAATCGATGAATAAGATTGGATTGATCTTCTGATCATATTGGATATCCCATAAGCACTTTGGCACACATATTTGTAGTGATCAGCCCAAGAGAGATCTGATGAGACTAACACACCAAGATCTCTGTGGCAATCCACTTGAGGGATCTGACTGGCCTCTAGGAAATATGAGGAGTGATCCATTTGAGAGAAGGAGAAGCTAACAGATACACATTTCCGATAATTCAGGCTCAACTTCCAGGTTTTGCACCATTTTATTAAAGAGTCAATATCTTCCTGGAGCTCAGATCTATCTTTGAGAGAGACAATCGACTTGATAAACTTAGTATCATCTGCAAATAAGTATGAAGACGAGAAGGTTGCAACATTTGGAATATCATTTGTGATGAGAAAGAGTAGAGGACCCAGGATACTCCCTTGCGGTACCCCAGAATGCACAGGAAGTAAATTAGACTATAAAACCATCAATACTAAACATAATGCATCCTGTTTGACAGATAGGCTTTTATCCATGACCACAATTGTCCAGTGATGCATAATTTATATAATAGCTCTTGGTGTGGGACTGCTTTGGAGAAATCAAAATAGACTGCATGTGACATTTTCTTGTTCTCTATTGAGCTATAAATGTTAGAATATGAGGTCAACAACTGAGAGAGACATGACCGTTTCTTGAGAAATCCGTATTGCTGCTTTGACAATAAAGGTTGAACAAAAGAGATTATATTTTGGTAAATTATCTTCTCTAACACTTTAGACAGTATACTCAGTAGTGATATTGGCCTGTAGTTTTGTACCTTAGAATGATCATTAGCACTAGACCAATGAGAACCTTAGCACTGGACCAATGAGAACCTTAGCACTGGACCAATGAGAACCTTAGCACTGGACCAATGAGAACCTTAGCACTGGACCAATGAGAACCTTAGCACTGGACCAATGAGAACCTTAGCACTGGACCAATGAGAACCTTAGCACTGGACCAATGAGAACCTTAGCACTGGACCAATGAGAACCTTAGCACTGGACCAATGAGAACCTTAGCACTGGACCAATGAGAACCTTAGCACTGGACCAATGAGAACCTTAGCACTGGACCAATGAGAACCTTAGCAATGGACCAATGAGAACCTTAGCACTGGACCAATGAGAACCTTAGCACTGGACCAATGAGAACCTTAGCACTGGACCAATGAGAACCTTAGCACTGGACCAATGAGAACCTTAGCACTGGACCAATGAGAACCTTAGCACTAGACCAATGAGAACCTTAGCACTGGACCAATGAGAACCTTAGCACTGGACCAATGAGAACCTTAGCACTGGACCAATGAGAACCTTAGCACTAGACCAAGAACGAGAATGAGAACGAGCTTATTTTCTACCATGTTTGTTGAGACACCAAACACCTCAGCTTCTTGTGTATTATGTCAGTCAGAGCTATTTTCATATCAATTTTACAACTGCTTAGTGAAATATTAGCCAGTTAGTATAATGTCTTCATCTCGCACCTGACAGCAAACCACAGCCATGATGGGTCATAAAGACACTGAACACCTTAGCTTCTTGTGTCAGTCATAGCTATTGCCATATCAATTTTACAACTCCTTTAGTGCCAGTTTTTATAACTGAACGCGATAGACGCCAATTGGCGTGCGTGCTCAGACGCCATTTGGCGTCACGCCCTTGCGTGCTCATAACGGCGGTTGACGCCATTTGGCGTCACGCTCAGAACGGCGGTTGACGCCAAGTGGCGTCAGCCTCGCGATCGGCTAAGGATCCATTGCTGCGATACCGCTCTATAATACTGTAAGTTCATGATAGTGCCTTTATTATATAGCACTATAATTATAGCACTTGCTATAACATCTTGAAAACAATTGTGACTTATACATATTAAAAATAGGATAACAAAAAGACAATGTTTCTCTTTGTAAGGAGGTCCTCAAGGCATTGGATGCAGATAGGGACTTGGATGAGCCATTTGCAGATGGAAGTGCTGAGGAATTTGAAGGCCTGCAAGAAGGTAAGGAAATTTTAGTGAACAAATGTTGATAAAATATATTTAGGGAAGATGCGCATTCCTTCGCGATACCTGCCGCATTACACACGACACCTTTACCCAACCCATCGACCCAAGTACATTTGAATGCTGCTTTTACCACACCCATCTCAGTAAAAGACTCTGTGGTTGCTTCCACATCAGACTCTGCAAACACTACAACATGCACTTCCAGATACTTCAGTATCGACCACACTCCAGCCTCAAACCACATCAGTATTGACCACACCCCTGCCTCAAACCACATCAGTATATTGACCACACTGACTTCCATACTCCAGCCTCAACCTACAACAGAATTGACCACACCCATGCCTCAACCAACATCAGTATCAACCACACCTACTTACACACCCCAGCCCCAACTCAGACTCAACAACAAATCCAACCATCACCCTCTTTCATTGCTTCCACTGCCACCTCCTCAGCCTTGCCATCCACTGTCTCTTCCACACAGACATTGCCTCCAGTTTGGTCACCAAACCTACAATTTATCCATTCACATATTCCGTAGCCATGGAAAAGATGACCACAACAGTCATAACTCTTGTAATGGGAGTGGAAGAGCTTAGTGCTATAGCACAAAATAGTGGTTTTGTTTCTGACGAGGAAGTGATAAGACAAGAAGACTTATTAGGTTTGTGAATGGGATATAACTGTAGTATTAGCCTGTTAGTTTTCTAAACGCAATGGCTATTTTTGCGTACGCTGGTAATGCCTTGGCTAGCTAGCTTCAGTATATCCTGGGACTTAACTTTATTTGATAGATGCTGCTTTTGGAGAACTAATCTCTCTTTTGCCTCTTTTGCCTGCTTTTCCTTTTCCCTCCATATATGAAAACTTAATTATATATTATGTAAAAATATAAATGTTGTGTTGTGGACATTATTATACATGCTTCCTTGTCTCCAATACCTTAGCTGCTTATAGCCCCAAAAAACAATGATTGCTGACTGTTAGCAATCTGCATTATAAGCTATGTTGATAATCATAGTTTGTGGTCAGTGTGGGTCCACAAAAATGTTATCACTGTATCATTATAATTATGGTTGCTTGATAGGGACTTAAAGTAAATTTCTGACTAGTATTAATCATTAACTGTAGCTGCTTCGATTTTGTATTTTTATCATTCCCAACATGGAGAGGGTAAGACATGTCAGGAGCTGGCATCCTATTAGCTGTCAGTCATGAGAGCAGTACTAAACCCTTCCAGTGGATAACAGTGTCATAAATTTCAACCATAAGCAATATACATAAGCAATAGATAATGGATATCAGGCACATTTTTCAATTTCGTATCATAAATGCATGGGTCATTTAACCCTTTCACCGCCAACTTTAGCCAACACATTTATTTAATTTTTTAAATATTTTTTATTTTCATACCTTTTTTGGTAACCAAAACAAAGCATATCATTCGATTGAAAATTGAAAGAGCTATAACTTGGTATATGAATCAGCTCTGTTGAACCAGGGAAACAAAAGTTACGCATCTCTATGTCTACAACATGAATCAGCTCTGTTGAACCAGGGAAACAAAAGTTACGCATCTCTATGTCTACAACAGTAAAAAAAAAGTCACTAACAACAGAGTCCATCCAGGAGCGACTTTTTTCCTCTACTCCGTAGGATTTTGATAGATAGCGAGTCTGCAGTAGATGGTTCTGCAGCTTTCCACCGAAGAAGAGCCTCCAGAAGCTATCGGGACGGTCACAGTGAAGTAAAGTCATCATTGTCAAAAAAATAAAATTTATATAATTATTTTTGTTGCCGTGACTTCGGAATCACGTGCTACCTGGAATTTTTCTTTGATTGTATTTTTACCGGGATTCTGGTAAATTTACCCCCTGGGGATAAAAAATGAGGTAAATAATTCTACTACTGTATATATTATTGAAATGTCTCAAGATATTTGTCAACAAGTTATTGAGCAGATCAAATCTAGCTCAGCAAAAATTTCTTTGCAACTTGATGAACTGTGATGTTGCAAATTTGTCACAACTTCTTGTTTTTGTCCGTTACATATGTGGAAAAGAACTGAAGAATGAATTTCTCTTCTGTGAACATCTCACAAAGGCTACTAGAAAACACAAGACTTCTCTGAAAGGAACAATCTCACATGAGACATTGTTGGTTCAATCTGTACTGATGGAGCCCCAGCCATGATGAGAGTGAGATCAGGCTTCACTTGCACTTGTGAAGCAAAAGGCACCCAATGTGATAACACATTGTATTCTTCACAAACATGCATTGGCTGAATCTGAAAATGGTTTTTCATAAAGTTGCCGAGGCTGTTAATTTTATTCGTGCCCAAGCACTGAATCACCGTTTGTTCAAAGCTTTTTGTAATGAGATGGGTTCTGAGCATTCAACTCTTTTGCTTCATACTGAAATGAGGTGGCTTCCATGTGGACTTATTCTTAATCGTGTGTTTGAGCTCCGTACTGAGGTAGAGATTTTTCTTCATGACCGGGATTCAAAGCTGTGTGAAAATTTTGCTGATCCCAAGTTCATTGCCTGTTTAGGGAATATAATATATACCTCTCAGATATATTTACCCATCTTAACCAAGTCAACAAACAACTCCAGGGAACATCAGTAACCATTGTTGAAGCAAGTGAAAAGATAACAGCATTGCAGGCAAACATGGACTTATGGGCAAGAAGAGTTCATCAAAGTAACTTGGCAAATTTTCCAAACTTGGATGAGGTCATTAGTGGAAGACCAAGTGTGTTACCTGAGATAAATGAAGACATCACAGATCATTTGAAAATCTTGAAGGAAAACTTCACTGGCTACTTTTCAAAAGACATGATTCCTACAGAGAGATGGATAATAAGACCTTTTACTACTGACCTGTCAGAAACGAAAGATGACGACCCAGCAAAAGATGAGCTGATTGATCTTCAATCCTCTGCTAATCTTAGAGAAGAACTTGAAAAGGTTGGTGTTGATTTTTGGATAAAACTCACAGATTCATTCCCACTTCTTACTCAGCGTGCCTTCCAAGTGTTTCTTCCTTTTGTCACTAATACTTATGTGAATCAGGGTTCTCAAATTTAGCAGCAATGAAGACAAACGCCAGGAAGCGCATGAAAATTGATGACGATATGAGAGTAGCGTTGTCATCAACAGCTCCTCGAATAAATAAACTGGTTGATTCAATGAATCAGCATTATTCCCACTGATAATGCTTCTGGTTTTCTGTTTGATTTTTTTTTTTGTGATACGAATGGACTATATAATTTCTTTCTTTATCAAAATATATTACTATATTTTATGCAAAACCTAGATAATAAATGTGTTTCTTACTTTTCTGTGCCTTTATGATGGCTATGCATTTTTTGTATGGGAGTAAGGGGGTGAAATACATCTGGCTGAAATACATCTGGCTGAGGGAGTAAATGATGGAGGAACGGTTGAGAATCCCTGGTTTAGAGATATCCTTCGCGCACCCCCTGGTAAAAAAATTTAATCTGTATCTCGTTCCCGTACGCGAGCGATGTCGAGTTCGTGCCTGTAGGCGCTTATGGCGGTGAGTGTTAAAGAGCGAACAGAAGATCATGTTCGGCCACCTACTTAAAGCAAATCGATGCTTAGATTTGCAGGTACTATATCTTGAGTGGTAGATAATAGTAGCAGGAATAGACCTGAATTTCTAATGCTCATTATTTCAACAAGGTCTTTGCCCACCCACAGTGACACACACTTATACCAGCTTAGTTATAAAGTAGTCCATATACTATATTGCACAGATATTTATAGTCAAATCAGTCAAAAGATTCTTGTAGAAGTTGAGTAGTGGAAGGTTTTAGAAAATATGCAATTCATTAAAATGAAACATTGATCAGATTATAATACATGTAACATCCAACAATCCTTAGCGGCATCAACCCCCCCAAACATATATATATATACAATGCTTATCACATTTCAATTTTGATTAGAATATATTATACTGGTACACATCACAGAACAACAGCAATAGCACATAGTCTTATCAATTTACTGAGATAAGAAGAAGATAAACTGTGACTTGGTGTCTGATATGTTGTACTCGTAATAGCTTATCATGGTTTTCAGCATGACTTTATGATCAATATTAGTTTTCAAGCTGTAGGACTGAGAAAGGTCGATAGTCGTAGAGAGGGAGGATTTAGCTGGAACCAGTATGAACTCCTTTAATGTTGGAGGTGTTCGTTGGTAGAGAAGACCATCATAGTGTACTGGATTTCCATTCCGAGTAATTTCGAAAGTGTGTGCAGCCAGCTCATCGAGTGGTGTGTTTCTCGTCGAAAGGTAGTAGTCTCGATCATTGGTATTGGTGATGACGACTTTGCATGTAATGTCCTCTCCCACTTCGTATCGAGGAGAAGTAAAAATTGTAGCCATAAATGGCTCACAGCTGACACTGCTAACAGAGATAATGGTTAGAATCACAGGAAGCCACATTTTTCTGTGATGAATATTTGATTTTGCATCTGCCAATCCTCTCTCCCTCTCACTCTTTATATATACTAACTGGTGATGTATGCCTAATATTTCACTAAGCAGTTGTAAAGTTGATATGACCATGTATGGCAATAGCTCTGACTGACATAATACACAGTCAGCTAAGGTGTTCAGTGTTTGAGAAAACATGGTAGAAAATAAGCTCGTCACATTATCAGATGAGCTGTCACAAATGCCACATGTGAGTAGAGTAGAGAGCACGCACATGCACATGTGTACACACGGCAAGCATTTTAATTATGAGCCATCACACATACACACACAAATATGCACACACACACCACACATATACACACAAATTATGTACGAACACACCACACACATACAGATGCACCCAAACATGCACACGCACACACCACACACACATGCACACACATACACATACAGCTTCAGACACACATACATGCACACAAACTCACACACAGCATACACATGCACATGAACCACACACACCCACCCACACACACATACACACACAAGTAGAGGCTTTGCATGCAACATTGGCAATGGATAACAATCACTGGATTCTGGCTGTATGCAAGAACACTAAAATGGGTACACAACAAATGACAATTCAAAAAGAAGTTCTCACTGTTATATCACACTATTCCACTTCATCTCACACTTGACAGCAAACCACAGCCATGATGGCTCATAATTAAAGTGCTTGCAGTGCATACACATGTGCATGTGCATGCTCTCTACTCTACTCACATGTGGCACTTGTTACAGCTCATCTGATATGTGACGAGCTTATTTTCTACCATGTTTGTTGAGACACCAAACACCTCAGCTTCTTGTGTATTATGTCAGTCAGAGCTATTTTCATATCAATTTTACAACTGCTTAGTGAAATATTAGCCAGTTAGTATAATGTCTTCATCTCGCACCTGACAGCAAACCACAGCCATGGTGGGTCATAAAGACACTGAACACCTTAGCTTCTTGTGTCAGTCATAGCTATTGCCATATCAATTTTACAACTCCTTTAGTGAAATATTAGCCAGTTTTTATAACCGAACGCGATAGACGCCAATTGGCGTGCGTGCTCAGACGCCATTTGGCGTCACGCCCTTGCGTGCTCATAACGGCGGTTGACGCCATTTGGCGTCACGCTCAGAACGGCGGTTGACGCCAAATAGCGTCAGCCTCGCGATCGGCTAAGGATCCATTGCTGCGATACCGCTCTATAATACTGTAAGTTCATGATTGTGCCTTTATTATATAGCACTATATAGCACTTGCTATAACATCTTGAAAACAATTGTGACTTATACATATTAAAAATAGGATAACAAAAAGACAATGTTTCTCTTTGTAAGGAGGTCCTCAAGGCATTGGATGCAGATAGGGACTTGGATGAGCCATTTGCAGATGGAAGTGTTGAGGAATTTGAAGGCCTGCAAGAAGGTAAGGAAATTTTAGTGAACAAATGTTGATAAAATATATTTAGGGAAGATGCTCATTCCTTCGCGATACCTGCCGCATTACACACGACACCTTTACCCAACCCATCGACCCAAGTACATTTGAATGCTGCTTTTACCACACCCATCTCAGTAAAAGACTCTGTGGTTGCTTCCACATCAGACTCTGCAAACACTACAACATGCACTTCCAGATACTTCAGTATCGACCACACTCCAGCCTCAAACCACATCAGTATTGACCACACCCCAGCCTCAAACCACATCAGTATATTGACCACACTGACTTCCATACTCCAGCCTCAACCTACAACAGAATTGACCACACCCATGCCTCACCCAACATCAGTATCAACCACACCTACTTACACACCCCAGCCCCAACTCAGACTCAACAACAAATCCAACCATCACCCTCTTTCATTGCTTCCACTGCCACCTCCTCAGCCTTGCCATCCACTGTCTCTTCCACACAGACATTGCCTCCAGTTTGGTCACCAAACCTACAATTTATCCATTCACATATTCCGTAGCCATGGAAAAGATGACCACAACAGTCATAACTCTTGTAATGGGAGTGGAAGAGCTTAGCGCTATAGCACAAAATAGTGATTTTGTTTCTGACGAGGAAGTGATAAGACAAGAAGACTTATTAGGTTTGTGAATGGGATATAACTGTAGTATTAGCCTGTTAGTTTTCTAAACGCAATGGCTATTTTTGCGTACGCTGGTAATGCCTTGGCTAGCTAGCTTCAGTATATCCTGGGACTTAACTTTATTTGATAGATGCTGCTTTTGGAGAACTAATCTCTCTTTTGCCTCTTTTGCCTGCTTTTCCTTTTCCCTCCATATATGAAAACTTAATTATATATTATGTAAAAATATAAATGTTGTGTTGTGGACATTATTATACATGCTTCCTTGTCTCCAATACCTTAGCTGCTTATAGCCCCAAAAAACAATGATTGCTGACTGTTAGCAATCTGCATTATAAGCTATGTTGATAATCATAGTTTGTGGTCAGTGTGGGTTCACAAAAATGCTATCACTGTATCATTATATGGTTGCTTGATAGGGACTTAAAGTAAATTTCTGACTAGTATTAATCATTAACTGTAGCTGCTTCGATTTTGTATTTTTATCATTCCCAACATGGAGAGGGTAAGACATGTCAGGAGCTGGCATCCTATTAGCTGTCAGTCATGAGAGCAGTACTAAACCCTTCCAGTGGATAACAGCGTCATAAATTTCAACCATAAGCAATATACATCAGGCACATTTTTCAATTTCGTATCATAAATGCATGGGTCATTTAACCCTTTCACCGCCAACTTTAGCCAACACATTTATTTAAATTTAAATATTTTTTATTTTCATACCTTTTTTGGTAACCAAAACAAAGCATATCATTCGATTGAAAATTGAAAGAGCTATAACTTGGTATATGAATCAGCTCTGTTGAACCAGGGAAACAAAAGTTACGCATCTCTATGTCTACAACAGTTTTAAAAAAGTCACTAACAACAGAGTCCATCCAGGAGCGACTTTTTTCCTCTACTCCGTAGGATTTTGATAGATAGCGAGTCTGCAGTAGATGGTTCTGCAGCTTTCCACCGAAGAAGAGCCTCCAGAAGCTATCGGGACGGTCACAGTGAAGTAAAGTCATCATTGTCAAAAAAATAAAATTTATATAATTATTTTTGTTGCCGTGACTTCGGAATCACGTGCTACCTGGAATTTTTCTTTGATTGTATTTTTACCGGGATTCTGGTAAATTTACCCCCTGGGGATAAAAAATGAGGTAAATAATTCTACTGTATATATTATTGAAATGTCTCAAGATATTTGTCAACAAGTTATTGAGCAGATCAAATCTAGCCCAGCAAAAATTTCTTTGCAACTTGATGAACTGTGATGTTGCAAATTTGTCACAACTTCTTGTTTTTGTCCGTTACATATGTGGAAAAGAACTGAAGAATGAATTTCTCTTCTGTGAACATCTCACAAAGGCTACTAGAAAACACAAGACTTCTCTGAAAGGAACAATCTCACATGAGACATCGTTGGTTCAATCTGTACTGATGGAGCCCCAGCCATGATGGGAGTGAGATCAGGCTTCACTTTGAAGCAAAAGGCACCCAATGTGATAATAACACATTGTATTCTTCACAAACATGCATTGGCTGAATCTGAAAATGGTTTTTCATAAAGTTGCCGAGGCTGTTAATTTTATTCGTGCCCGAGCACTGAATCACCGTTTGTTCAAAGCTTTTTGTGATGAGATGGGTTCTGAGCATTCAACTCTTTTGCTTCATACTGAAGTGAGGTGGCTTCCATGTGGACTTATTCTTAATCGTGTGTTTGAGCTCTGTACTGAGGTAGAGATTTTTCTTCATGACCGGGATTCAAAGCGGTGTGAAAATTTTGCTGATCCCAAGTTCATTGCCTCTTTAGGGAATATAATATATACCTCTCAGATAATTATATTTACCCATCTTAACCAAGTCAACAAACAACTCCAGGGAACATCAGTAACCATTGTTGAAGCAAGTGAAAAGGTAACAGCATTGCAGGCAAACATGGACTTATGGGCACGAAGAGTTCATCAAAGTAACTTGGCAAATTTTCCAAACTTGGATGAGGTCATTAGTGGAAGACCAAGTGTGTTACCTGAGATAAATGAAGACATCACAGATCATTTGAAAATCTTGAAGGAAAACTTCACTGGCTACTTTTCAAAAGACATGATTCCTACAGAGAGATGGATAATAAGACCTTTTACTACTGACCTGTCAGAAACGAAAGATGACGACCCAGCAAAAGATGAGCTGATTGATCTTCAATCCTCTGCTAATCTTAGAGAAGAACTTGAAAAGGTTGGTGTTGATTTTTGGATAAAACTCACAGATTCATTCCCACTTCTTACTCAGCGTGCCTTCCAAGTGTTTCTTCCTTTTGTCACTAATACTTATATGAATCAGGGTTCTCAAATTTAGCAGCAATGAAGACAAACGCCAGGAAGCGCATGAAAATTGATGACGATATGATAGTAGCATTGTCATGAACAGCTCCTCGAACAAATAAACTGGTTGATTCAATGAATCAGCAGTGTTCCCACTGATAATGCTTCTGGTTTTCTGTTTGATTTTTTTTTTGTGATACGAATGGACTATATAATTTCTTTCTTTATCAAAATATATTACTATATTTTATGCAAAACCTAGATAATAAATGTGTTTCTTACTTTTCTGTGCCTTTATGATGGCTATGCATTTTTTGTATGGGAGTAAGGGGGTAAATGTTGAAATACATCTGGCTGAAATACATCTGGCTGAGGGGGTAAATGATGGAGGAACGGTTGAGAATCCCTGGTTTAGAGATATCCTTCGCGCACCCCCTGGTAAAAATTTTTAATCTGTATCTCGTTCCCGTACGCGAGCGATGTCGAGTTCGCGCCTGTAGGCGCTTATGGCGGTGAGAGTGTTAAAGAGCGAACAGAAGATCATGTTCGGCCACCTACTGATCCTCCTGGCGAATACGGACACTATGATAACCGTTCCAGGCGACGAAGACCGTCTTCTTTGTGTTGGGAGGTATCGATCTGGCTTGGTGGAAGGGAGATTGAGATGGTGGGCCTCCCTGGTGGCATGGGTATTAAGAGGTTGGAAGTTGATCGTCCTGCGTGGCTTGCCATTTTCTTTGCACATATAACCATCCAGTGGCACCATGTAACAGGTTCACCTATGGGACTGGTTCGATGACTCCCTCCTAGGCAGACATCTCTGTCGAGGGTCTGCCTTGACTTCTTCTTGCTAAGTGGATTGGCATGGGTGTTGTGGAGTGGTATGCGGTGGGTTTGGCATTGAGGTTGATCATTAACTTCATGGGTGGACCTTCCATCGTGGGTAGAGGCTGATGCTTGCATGTGTTGAAAGTAGTTATAGTATTGTGCCAAGTACTTCTCGAGTTGCTCATGGTTTTCCTCGGTGGCAGGGACTGGCGGTTCCCTGGGACGTAGTGGTGGTGAGGTGTATTTTGGGCAGTCACAATCTAATGTTAGTTGGGAGTTGATGTCGGAGACAGTATTGCATTGTGTGGTGACTGTAGCATTTGTGGAGTGTTGGTCTGGGGGTATTTCGCATATTGTAGGAAACCCGTCAGTGATCCTTAACACTGTGCATGCCTCCTTACTGGCGGGTCTCAATGATGTTGCCTGCCTTGTCTAGTCCAGAGAATCACAATATAACTGCTCCAAGGATGTTATCGTTGACTGCGTGCATCTTCATCCTGATTGGTATCAGGTTGCGTTTGTGGAGGCCGAGTTTATGGACAATGTTGATGCCCACTAAGGAGCTCTGACATCCGGTGTCAGCCATGGCATGAACAGTAACGGCCTGTCAATTGGCATGAAGAGTGAAGCCGAATTGTACATAGTCTTCGCATTGAACCCTCATCTGTAACTTGATGTATGGCTGAGGTTGGGATGGCTGTTTCACACATGTACCAGTCAATTTGTTATATAGGTGGTGGTCCAGGATGACACCTCTTTTTCCTCCATGCATGGTGATGGTGCACTGCGAGTCAAAAATGGCATCTTCATGCTCTTCACTCTTAGTGGTGGGCTTACTCCTGCACACTTGCTCAAAATGGTGGTCACGACCACACCGGCTGCATTTCCGGCCATATGCTGGACATTCCTTTCTTTGCACTAAAAAACTGTTGCACTACTTCCATGCCCCATCCTTGCCTGGTTCTGGTTGCTTGCTCTCTATGATGAGGGACTCCTTCCATGCCCCCTCTTGCCACAGTATGAACAGGCTTCATTCCTGGTCCTGGTTGCTTGCTCTCCGTGATGAGGGACTCCTTCCATGCCCTCCCTTGCCACAGTATGACCAGGCTTCATTTCCTGGTCCTGGTTGCTTGCTCTCTGTCATGAGGGACTCCTTCCATGCCCTCCCTTGCCAGTATGAACAGGCTTCGTTCCTGGTCCTGGTTGCTTGCTCTCTTGATAAGAGACTCCCTCCCTTGCCACAGTATGAACAGGTTTAATTCCTGGTTCTGGTTGCTTGCTCTCCCTCATGAGGGACTCCTTCCATGCCTTCTCTTGGTCCTGGTTGCTTGTTCTCTGTCATGAGGGTCTCCTTCCATGCCCGCCCTTGCACAGTATGAACAGGCTTCACTCCTGGTCCTGGTTGCTTGCTCTCTGTGATGAGGAACTCCTTCCATGCCCCCCCTTGCCACAGTATGAGCAGGCCTCATTCCTGGTCCTGGTTGCTTGCTCTCTGTGATGAGGGACTCCTTCCGTGCACCACGTAATGAATCACATTTGACAATCCTCTCTCCCTCTCACTCTTTATATATATTAACTGGTGATATGTGCGTAATATTTCACTAAGCAGTTGTAAGTTTGATATGACCAAGTATGGCAATAACTATGACTGACATAATACACAGCCAGCTAAGGTGTTAAGTGTTTGAACAGACATGGTAGAAAATAAGCTTGTCAGATTATCCAGTTACAATGTTTATAGATATATATACACCTGACAGGAGGCTATCAGTAGAGTTTCTAGGACACCGAACATTGGTACAGCTTCTTCAACTAAGAGCCTAACAATTCTGTCGGTCTTGTGATCCCACGGTCACACTAATAAAGGAGCTTCCAGACACACGGAAGAGCTGGTGACGGGGCAAGCTAATCGGACCAGAGAACTACCTAGGGATGGGCAGAAAATCTGCATGCTGAGCCCCACCTTTCTAGCTCACGTGAAAGAACGGAATCCTATCCACCAACTAAATCAATTTCTGCTGTTAAGGCAGAGGGTACTACATTGTGAAGGAGCCACTCTATTTTTAGTGATGTCTCTTGCGATTCTAAGTGTTGAGAAAGGCTAGGAAGGTGAACCAGTCGATTTTGGGGCTATAGTTATGGCGTCAAAGTTAAAAAGAGAATTGTAAGTGTTACCGTGGCAGGGATATTAACCAGGCAGTCACATATATATTGCAGCACAGTGTGGAACTATTTAGTAACTAACCCAATAACAATAAAACTTTGAGAATTGGCCAAACATGGAATTTGAGAGGGATCGGCTGGTACTTATGGATGAGGTGCGCAGAATTGTAAGGGCAGGACAGTATCTGGATGAATTTAGAAGAGTAAGTGGCATTGCTATTGGGAAAGATGTGGAGGGAGTAAGATGCAGTGATGGAGAAGGTGGGCGAGTGTGTTATGTATTGGGTAGGGAAGTGGTGGCAGAGGAGAAAGTAACTGTTGAATGGTGAGCTGAGGAATGATCTTTGGTCCTCTCCCGTCCCCCCTCTTTGAGCCGTTTATGGCAATAATTTTTACTTCTGGTTGACATGAAGTGGGGGAGGACATTACATGCAAAGTTGTGATCACCAGCACTGAGGATCGAGACTACTACCTTCTGATGAGAAACACACCACTCAATGAGCTGGCTTCACACACATTCAAATTTACTCAGAATGGAAATCCAGTGCTCTATAATGGTCTTCTTTACCAACGAACACCTCCAACGTCAAAGGAGTTCATACTGTTTCCAGCTAAATCCTCCCTCTCTGTGACAAGGGTGGGGCATGGAATGGGTGCATGTACACCTATGAACGGAGACACCTTAATCACGCTCAGAATGTACAGGGAAGTCTATAAAAAACTACCTATCAGTATGCGAGCGGTGGACAGAGATGCAAACACCTATACTAATTTCTTTGGATATCATAATGTTGGATATGTGAACACTGTAAGAGGTGATATAAAACTAGCTATGGAGAGAAAAACATTCACTTTCTACTTTGATGGAGAAATCATTCTGGAATCGTTGCTTACACATTCCACGGAAGTACCACAATATATTTGTTTTCACTCTACCGCCATGCTCCTGCCACATGAGGCGATGATACTAAACTAGGAACTATTATTCACGAGTTGCCGCACACAGTGGCATTTACTGAGGATATTGCCTATAACCTAAGCAAGTGTAAGGCGTGGCACAATCTCAACCCGAGCTGCAATACGCACTGCTGACAACTACAACTATCTTTCTGGATCCTTATCTCGGTATTCTGATTAGACCATGTGCTTGTTATTGTGTAGTGTGTGGTTCTATCAATTGTATTGTTATTATTGTTTGATATGTTATGGTGAGGGTGTGTTTGATGCCGCTAAGGTTTGTCAGATGTTATGGATATTTTGATGTTATAATCTGAACAGATTTTACATATCATGTAAATTACTTTTTAAAAAAAGCCACCACAAGAATATCTCGACTGACTCGATTCTGTGTAATACATATGGACTTCCTATGTAACTGGTGTATGTGTGTGTGGGGTGGGCAAAGTACTTGTTGAAATAATGTGTATTCCAATATCGGGGGAAAAAGAGGAAAACTTTAATGACTCCAGAAGGATTGAACGGGGACCTGATGATGGTAGAAAAAGGTGTCCATAAACAAACAAACAAAGAATATTAACAATAAATAAACAAACAAACAAATAAATGAGATAAAATGGGCAAGCACAATATAGTCATAAAAGACACTGTTCAATATGTGCTAGTAAGCAGACAAAGTACTGATAATCAATGTCGTATGTAAGAATGGAGCAAATGGGTGGAGGGGAGGAAGGCCGAGGGTGGAAGGGGAGGGGGGAGCTCTGTGAGATGAAATTCAATTCATTATGCTATTTAAACTGTCTGTTTGTAAATACCACAACGTCGTCATTGAACTACGTAAGGTCTCATTTTTCTGCCAAAAATTCCAAATATTTCACTGCTAGGTCACTGCCTCAACAACTGCAAAATTTTCACGCCCTGGCAATGCAGCTGGCCAGATGTGACCAATAAGCACTTAGCTAGATATATTTAAATTTTTAAAAACTAACAAAAATCGACTACTGAATTCTCACCTCAGCCAACATACTTGGGGCTTCCTCAGGTGATAGTGAAATAACAACTGGATGTAAGATGCACCAGCTAAAAATATCAAATAGAAATCCACATGACGTGCACATGAGCCATGAATAACAACTTTTTTGCACTTCATTCTTGTATATGCCGAACATGCAGATCAAACAGAAGGGGGAGAAACAGGTCTGGTGATGTGTATGTTCGAGTTTGCCAGTGTGGAAGGATCATTAGTCAAGTCACATAGCTAGCTAGCTAGCTATATCAGAAGAATTTTTCAAAAAACTTTTTTAGCTTTAGCTAAATCATGTGTTGCATTGCTAGATTGCATTGCTAGAGCTAGCCTAGATATTGCTAACCAAAGATGCAGTTTGGTTTTGATGATGTCATAATGATGATGTGCTAACAATACTGATTCGGCGCTCTCACTTTAACTTCTCAACCGCGGCACTAAAAAATATTGAAACACCGAATCCTTTACGATTTTGAGGACCTAAAAATGACTAGGACAAGAAATGCCTTGGCTAGCTAGCTTCAGTATATCCTGGGACTTAACTTTATTTGATGATAGAGGAGAACTAATCTCTCTTTTTCCTCCTTTTCCTCCATCTCTGAAAACTTAATTACATATGTAAAAATATATATGTTGCGTTGTGGACATTATTGTACTTCCTTGCCTCCAATACCTTACCTGCTTATAGCCAAAAAACAATGATTGCTGACTGTCAGCAATGTGCATTCCAATATTAAAAAAAGAGGGCAACCTTAATGACTCCAGAAGGATTGAACCTTGTGATGGTAGAAAAAGGTGTCCATACAAACAAACTATAAAGAATATTAACAATAAATAAACGAACAAACAAATAAATGAGATAAAATGGACAAGCACAAATATAGTCATAAAAGACACTGTACAATATGTGCTAGTAAGCAGCCAAAGTACTGATAATCAATGTCATATGTAAGAGTGGGTAAAACAGGTGGAGGGGAGGAAGGCGGAGAGTGGAAGGGGAGGGGGTAGCTATGTGAGATGGAATTCAACTCATTGTGCTAAACTGTCTGTTTGTACATGCCAGAAAGTCACCATTGAACTATGGAGGGTCCCATTTTTCTGCAAAAAAGTCCTAATATTTTACTGCTATGTTACTGCCGGAACAGATGTGGCCAATAAGCACTTAGCTAGCTATATTTAAATTTAACAAAAATCGACTACACCTCAGCCAACATGCTTGGGGCTTCTTCAGGTGATAGTGAAATAACAACTAGATGCAAGATGCACCAGCTAGCAAGTGTCAAATAGAAAGCCACATGAGGTTCACATGATCCATGAATAACAACTTTTCCACTTGGTTCTTGTTTATGCCGAACATGCAGATCAAACAGTAGGGGGAGAAACTGGTTCTGGTGATGTGTATGTTCCATTGCCAGTGTAGAAGGATCATTAGTCAAGTCAGATAGCAAGGTAGCTTTATTACAAGAATTTTGCAAAAAAAATCTAAATCATCTGTTGCATTGCTAGATTGCATTGCTAGACCTAGCTTAGATGCTAACCAAAGGTGTATTTTTTTTTGATGATGTCATAATGATGATGTGTTCCCAATACTGTTTCGGCGCTCTCATTTTAGCTTCTCAACCGCATCACAAAAATATATTGAAACACGGAATCCTTTACGATTTTGGGACCTAAATATGACTAGGACAAGAAATCTCGCAAAGGCCAGTTTTCTAGTATCCGGGCGGCAATCTTGACTCACCTGTAGATAACTCTAGCGGGGGAGAAGATAGTGACATATTTTCTTACTTGGGTTGGCATTTTTGTGAACGTGGAGCCTGGAGAAGATGATCACAACAGCCATAATTCTTGGAATGGGTGTGGAAGAGCTTAGCGCTATAGCAGAAGTTGATGGCTTTGTTTCTGATGAGGAAGTCATAAGATAAGAAGATTTCTTAGGTTTGTGAATGGGATCTAACTGTAGTATTAGCCTGTTAGTTTTCTAAAGGCAATGGTTTTGTTTGCCTTTAAATGCTGGTAATGCCTTGGCTAGATCCTGGGGATTAACTTTATTTGATGATAGATGCTGCTTTTGGAGAACTAATCTCTCTTTTGCCTCCTTTTCCTCGATCTCTGAAAACTTGTAAAAATATAAATGTTGTGTTGTGGACATTATTGTACATGCTTCCTTGTGTCCAATACCTTACTAGCCAAAAAATAATGATAGCTGACTGTCAGCAATCTGCATTATATGCAAAAAGAGCTACGTTGATATTCATAGTTTGTGGTCAGTGTGGGTTCACAAAAATGTTATCACTGTCTCATTATAATTATGGTTGCTTGCTATATAGGGACTAAAGTAAATTTCTGACTTAGTATGATTAACTGGAGATGCTTAGATTTTGTATTTTTATAACTCCCAACAATCTGGAGAGGGTAAGTATGATATCATGTCAGGGGCTGGCTTATAAAGCATCCTATTAGCAGTAAGTCATGAGAGCGGTTACTAAACCTTTCCAATGGATAACAGCATCATAAATTTCAACAATCTACATCCAGAAGCAATATACAGCAATTGGATATCAAAGATAAGAAGGCACATTTTTCAATTTCGTATCATAAATGCATGGGTTATTTAAAGAGCGAACAGAAGCTGATCATGTTCGGACGCCTTCTTCAAGCATTGATTTGCAGGTACACTATCTTGAGTGGTCGATAATAGTAGCCACCTTGCAGCAATAGACCTGGATTTGGAATGCTCATTATTTCAACAAGGTCTTTGCCCATCCACACACACTTATACCAGCTTAGTTATAAAGTAGTCCATATACTATATTGCACATAGTCAAGAGGGCTAGAGCTAGGGCTAGGGCTAGGGCTAGGGTTAGGGCTAGGAAGAGATTCTTGTAGTAGTTCGGTTGAGGAGTAGTGGATGGTTTTAGAGAATACACCATTCATTAAAATGAAACTCTGATCAGATTATAATACGTGTAACATACAACAATCCTTAGTGGCATCAATCCCACCCAAACATATATATATAATGCTATCACATTTGAATAATGGTTAGAATTTATACTGGTAAACATCACAGAACAACAGCAATAGCACATAGTCTTATCAATTTTACTGAGATAAGGATTCAGATAAACAGTTGTAGTTGTCAGCATTGCGTATTGCCAGATCGGGTCGAGATCTGGCCAATGCCTGACAATTGGTTAAGCCAACGGGTCAGTAAATGCTATCGCATGCGATAATTCGTGAATAATAGTTCCTACTTTAGTAAAGGGGCCTCGTATGTCTGCAGCATAGCGGTAGAGTGAACACAAATATATTGTGGTGCTTCCGTGGAATGTGTAAGCAACGATTCCAGAATCTTTTGCACAGTGTTCTCCATCAAAGTAGAAAGTGAATGTTTTTCTCTCCATAGCTAGCTTGATATTGAAATAGGTACCTCGTACAGAATTTACATATCCAGCATAACGATATCCAAAGAAATTAGTGTAGGTGTTTCCATCTCTGTCCACTGCTTTTTATAGGCTTCTCTGTACATTCTCAGCATGATTAAAGTGTCTCCGTTCATAGGTGTACCTGCAAAGTACCGTGTCTTCCAAGCTTCTGATCCATAAATCATGGGAGGCTTCATTGCTTTTGTAGAAGATGCATTCTACAGAGAACGTATGCTTCTGTAAGCTTCATTACAGATTCATCTCCAAACACGACAAATGATTGAGGATTGGAAGAGATAAACTGTGACTTGGTGTCTGATATGTTGTACTCGTAATAGCTTATCATGGTTTTCAGCATGACTTTATGATCAACATTAGTTTTCAAGCTGTAGGACTGAGAAAGGTCGATAGTCGTAGAGAGGGAGGATTTAGCAGGAACCAGTATGAACTCCTTTAATGTTGGAGGTGTTCGTTGGTAGAGAAGACCATCATAGTGTACTGGATTTCCATTCTGAGTAATTTCGAAAGCGTGTGCAGCCAGCTCATCGAGTGGTGTGTTTCTCGTCAAAAGGTAGTAGTCTCGATCATTGGTATTGGTGATGATGACTTTGCATGTAATGTCCTCTCCCACTTCGTATCGAAGAGAAGTAAAAATTGTAGCCATAAATGGCTCACAGCTGACACTGCTAACAGTGATAATGGTTAGAATCACAGGAAGCCACATTTTTATAGAAGTTTTATGTGATGAATATTTGATTTTGCATCTGCCAATCCTCTCTCCCTCTCACTCTTTATATAATTATACTAACTGGTGATGTATGCCACTAAGCAGTTGTAAAGTTGATATGGCCATGTATGGTAATACCTCTGACTGACATAATACACAGTCAGCTAAGGTGTTCAGTGTTTGAGAAAACATGGTAGAAAATAATCTCGTCACATTATCAGATGAGCTTTCACAAATGCCACATGTGAGTAGAGTAGAGAGCATGCACATGCACATGTGTACACATGGCAAGCATTTTAATTATGAGCCATCACACATACACACACAAATATGCACACACACACCACACATGTACACACAAATTATGTACGAACACACCACACACATACAGATGCACCCAAACATGCACACGCACACACCACACACACATGCACACACATACACATACAGCTTCAGACACACATACATGCACACAAATTCACACACAGCATACACATGCACACGAACCACACACACCCACCCACACACACATACACACACAAGTAGAGGCTTTGCATGCAACATTGGCAATGGATAACAATCACTCTATATGCAAGAACACCAAAATGGGTACACAACAAATGACAATTAAAAAAGAAGTGTTTTTCCTTCTCACTGTTATATCACACTATTCCACTTCATCTCGCACTTGACAGCAAACCACAGCCATGATGGCTCATGATTAAAGTGCTTGCAGTGCATACACATGTGCATGTGCATGCTCTCTACTCTACTCACATGTGGCACTTGTTACAGCTCATCTGATATGTGACGAGCTTATTTTCTACCATGTTTGTTGAGACACCAAACACCTTAGCTTCTTGTGTATTATCTCAGTCAGAGCTATTTTCATATCAATTTTACAACTGCTTAGTGAAATATTAGCCAGTTAGTATAATGTCTTCATCTCGCACCTGACAGCAAGCCACAGCCATGATGGGTCATAAAGGCACTGAACACCTTAGCTTCTTGTGTCAGTCATAGCTATTGCCATATCAATTTTACAACACCTTAGTGAAATATTAGCCAGTTTTTATAACCGAACGCGATAGACGCCAATTGGCGTCACGCCCTTGCGTGCTCAGAACGGCGGTTGACGCCATTTGTAATCGAACGCCAATTGGCGTCACGCCTTGCGTGCGTCACGCTCAGAACAACCGCCGTTCTTAGCGTGACGGCGTCAACCGCCGTTCTGAGCACTGGACCAATGAGAACCTTAGCACTGGACCAATGAGAACCTTAGCACTGGACCAATGAGAACCTTAGCACTGGACCAATGAGAACCTTAGCACTGGACCAATGAGAACCTTAGCACTGGACCAATGAGAACCTTAGCACTGGACCAATGAGAACCTTAGCACTGGACCAATGAGAACCTTAGCACTGGACCAATGAGAACCTTAGCACTAGACCAATGAGAACCTTAGCACTGGACCAATGAGAACCTTAGCACTGGACCAATGAGAACCTTAGCACTGGACCAATGAGAACCTTAGCACTGGACCAATGAGAACCTTAGCACTAGACCAATGAGAACCTTAGCACTAGACCAATGAGAACCTTAGCACTAGACCAATGAGAACCTTAGCACTGGACCAATGAGAACCTTAGCACTGGACCAATGAGAACCTTAGCACTGGACCAATGAGAACCTTAGCACTGGACCAATGAGAACCTTAGCACTGGACCAATGAGAACCTTAGCACTGGACCAATGAGAACCTTAGCACTGGACCAATGAGAACCTTAGCACTGGAACAATGAGAACCTTAGCACTGGACCAATGAGAACCTTAGCACTAGACCAATGAGAACCTTAGCACTGGACCAATGAGAACCTTAGCACTGGACCAATGAGAACCTTAGCACTGGACCAATGAGAACCTTAGCACTGGACCAATGAGAACCTTAGCACTAGACCAATGAGAACCTTAGCACTGGACCAATGAGAACCTTAGCACTGGACCAATGAGAACCTTAGCACTGGACCAATGAGAACCTTAGCACTGGACCAATGAGAACCTTAGCACTGGACCAATGAGAACCTTAGCACTGGACCAATGAGAACCTTAGCACTGGACCACTGAGAACCTTAGCACTGGACCAATGAGAACCTTAGCACTGGACCAATGAGAACCTTAGCACTGGACCAATGAGAACCTTAGCACTGGACCAATGAGAACCTTAGCACTGGACCAATGAGAACCTTAGCACTAGACCAATGAGAACCTTAGCACTGGACCAATGAGAACCTTAGCACTGGACCAATGAGAACCTTAGCACTGGACCAATGAGAACCTTAGCACTAGACCAATGAGAACCTTAGCACTGGACCAATGAGAACCTTAGCACTGGACCAATGAGAACCTTAGCACTGGACCAATGAGAACCTTAGCACTGGACCAATGAGAACCTTAGCACTGGACCAATGAGAACCTTAGCACTGGACCAATGAGAACCTTAGCACTGGACCAATGAGAACCTTAGCACTGGACCAATGAGAACCTTAGCACTGGACCAATGAGAACCTTAGCACTGGACCAATGAGAACCTTAGCACTGGACCAATGAGAACCTTAGCACTAGACCAATGAGAACCTTAGCACTGGACCAATGAGAACCTTAGCACTGGACCAATGAGAACCTTAGCACTGGACCAATGAGAACCTTAGCACTGGACCAATGAGAACCTTAGCACTAGACCAATGAGAACCTTAGCACTAGACCAATGAGAACCTTAGCACTGGACCAATGAGAACCTTAGCACTGGACCAATGAGAACCTTAGCACTGGACCAATGAGAACCTTAGCACTGGACCAATGAGAACCTTAGCACTGGACCAATGAGAACCTTAGCACTAGACCAATGAGAACCTTAGCACTGGACCAATGAGAACCTTAGCACTAGACCAATGAGAACCTTAGCACTGGACCAATGAGAACCTTAGCACTGGACCAATGAGAACCTTAGCACTGGACCAATGAGAACCTTAGCACTGGACCAATGAGAACCTTAGCACTGGACCAATGAGAACCTTAGCACTGGACCAATGAGAACCTTAGCACTGGACCAATGAGAACCTTAGCACTAGACCAATGAGAACCTTAGCACTGGACCAATGAGAACCTTAGCACTGGACCAATGAGAACCTTAGCACTGGACCAATGAGAACCTTAGCACTGGACCAATGAGAACCTTAGCACTAGACCAATGAGAACCTTAGCACTAGACCAATGAGAACCTTAGCACTAGACCAATGAGAACCTTAGCACTGGACCAATGAGAACCTTAGCACTGGACCAATGAGAACCTTAGCACTGGACCAATGAGAACCTTAGCACTGGACCAATGAGAACCTTAGCACTGGACCAATGAGAACCTTAGCACTGGACCAATGAGAACCTTAGCACTGGACCAATGAGAACCTTAGCACTGGAACAATGAGAACCTTAGCACTGGACCAATGAGAACCTTAGCACTAGACCAATGAGAACCTTAGCACTGGACCAATGAGAACCTTAGCACTGGACCAATGAGAACCTTAGCACTGGACCAATGAGAACCTTAGCACTGGACCAATGAGAACCTTAGCACTAGACCAATGAGAACCTTAGCACTGGACCAATGAGAACCTTAGCACTGGACCAATGAGAACCTTAGCACTGGACCAATGAGAACCTTAGCACTGGACCAATGAGAACCTTAGCACTGGACCAATGAGAACCTTAGCACTGGACCAATGAGAACCTTAGCACTGGACCACTGAGAACCTTAGCACTGGACCAATGAGAACCTTAGCACTGGACCAATGAGAACCTTAGCACTGGACCAATGAGAACCTTAGCACTGGACCAATGAGAACCTTAGCACTGGACCAATGAGAACCTTAGCACTAGACCAATGAGAACCTTAGCACTGGACCAATGAGAACCTTAGCACTGGACCAATGAGAACCTTAGCACTGGACCAATGAGAACCTTAGCACTAGACCAATGAGAACCTTAGCACTGGACCAATGAGAACCTTAGCACTGGACCAATGAGAACCTTAGCACTGGACCAATGAGAACCTTAGCACTGGACCAATGAGAACCTTAGCACTGGACCAATGAGAACCTTAGCACTGGACCAATGAGAACCTTAGCACTGGACCAATGAGAACCTTAGCACTGGACCAATGAGAACCTTAGCACTGGACCAATGAGAACCTTAGCACTGGACCAATGAGAACCTTAGCACTGGACCAATGAGAACCTTAGCACTAGACCAATGAGAACCTTAGCACTGGACCAATGAGAACCTTAGCACTGGACCAATGAGAACCTTAGCACTGGACCAATGAGAACCTTAGCACTGGACCAATGAGAACCTTAGCACTAGACCAATGAGAACCTTAGCACTAGACCAATGAGAACCTTAGCACTGGACCAATGAGAACCTTAGCACTGGACCAATGAGAACCTTAGCACTGGACCAATGAGAACCTTAGCACTGGACCAATGAGAACCTTAGCACTGGACCAATGAGAACCTTAGCACTAGACCAATGAGAACCTTAGCACTGGACCAATGAGAACCTTAGCACTAGACCAATGAGAACCTTAGCACTGGACCAATGAGAACCTTAGCACTGGACCAATGAGAACCTTAGCACTGGACCAATGAGAACCTTAGCACTGGACCAATGAGAACCTTAGCACTGGACCAATGAGAACCTTAGCACTGGACCAATGAGAACCTTAGCACTAGACCAATGAGAACCTTAGCATAGACCAATGAGAACCTTAGCACTGGAACAATGAGAACCTTAGCACTGGACCAATGAGAACCTTAGCACTGGACCAATGAGAACCTTAGCACTGGACCAATGAGAACCTTAGCACTAGACCAATGAGAACCTTAGCACTAGACCAATGAGAACCTTAGCACTGGACCAATGAGAACCTTAGCACTGGACCAATGAGAACCTTAGCACTGGACCAATGAGAACCTTAGCACTGGACCAATGAGAACCTTAGCACTGGACCAATGAGAACCTTAGCACTGGACCAATGAGAACCTTAGCACTGGACCAATGAGAACCTTAGCACTGGACCAATGAGAACCTTAGCACTAGACCAATGAGAACCTTAGCACTGGACCAATGAGAACCTTAGCACTGGACCAATGAGAACCTTAGCACTGGACCAATGAGAACCTTAGCACTGGACCAATGAGAACCTTAGCACTAGACCAATGAGAACCTTAGTACTAGACCAATGAGAACCTTAACACTGGACCAATGAGAACCTTAGCACTGGACCAATGAGAACCTTAGCACTGGACCAATGAGAACCTTAGCACTGGACCAATGAGAACCTTAGCACTGGACCAATGAGAACCTTAGCACTGGACCAATGAGAACCTTAGCACTGGACCAATGAGAACCTTAGCACTGGACCAATGAGAACCTTAGCACTGGACCAATGAGAACCTTAGCACTGGACCAATGAGAACCTTAGCACTAGACCAATGAGAACCTTAGCACTGGACCAATGAGAACCTTAGCACTGGACCAATGAGAACCTTAGCACTAGACCAATGAGAACCTTAGCACTGGACCAATGAGAACCTTAGCACTAGACCAATGAGAACCTTAGCACTGGACCAATGAGAACCTTAGCACTAGACCAATGAGAACCTTAGCACTGGACCAATGAGAACCTTAGCACTGGACCAATGAGAACCTTAGCACTGGACCAATGAGAACCTTAGCACTGGACCAATGAGAACCTTAGCACTGGACCAATGAGAACCTTAGCACTGGACCAATGAGAACCTTAGCACTGGACCAATGAGAACCTTAGCACTGGACCAATGAGAACCTTAGCACTAGACCAATGAGAACCTTAGCACTGGACCAATGAGAACCTTAGCACTGGACCAATGAGAACCTTAGCACTGGACCAATGAGAACCTTAGCACTAGACCAATGAGAACCTTAGCACTGGACCAATGAGAACCTTAGCACTGGACCAATGAGAACCTTAGCACTGGACCAATGAGAACCTTAGCACTGGACCAATGAGAACCTTAGCACTGGACCAATGAGAACCTTAGCACTGGACCAATGAGAACCTTAGCACTGGACCAATGAGAACCTTAGCACTGGACCAATGAGAACCTTAGCACTGGACCAATGAGAACCTTAGCACTGGACCAATGAGAACCTTAGCACTGGACCAATGAGAACCTTAGCACTGGACCAATGAGAACCTTAGCACTGGACCAATGAGAACCTTAGCACTGGACCAATGAGAACCTTAGCACTGGACCAATGAGAACCTTAGCACTGGACCAATGAGAACCTTAGCACTGGACCAATGAGAACCTTAGCACTGGACCAATGAGAACCTTAGCACTAGACCAATGAGAACCTTAGCACTGGACCAATGAGAACCTTAGCACTGGACCAATGAGAACCTTAGCACTGGACCAATGAGAACCTTAGCACTGGACCAATGAGAACCTTAGCACTGGACCAATGAGAACCTTAGCACTGGACCAATGAGAACCTTAGCACTGGACCAATGAGAACCTTAGCACTGGACCAATGAGAACCTTAGCACTGGACCAATGAGAACCTTAGCACTGGACCAATGAGAACCTTAGCACTGGACCAATGAGAACCTTAGCACTTGACCAATGAGAACCTTAGCACTGGACCAATGAGAACCTTAGCACTGGACCAATGAGAACCTTAGCACTGGACCAATGAGAACCTTAGCACTGGACCAATGAGAACCTTAGCACTAGACCAATGAGAACCTTAGCACTAGACCAATGAGAACCTTAGCACTGGACCAATGAGAACCTTAGCACTGGACCAATGAGAACCTTAGCACTGGACCAATGAGAACCTTAGCACTGGACCAATGAGAACCTTAGCACTGGACCAATGAGAACCTTAGCACTAGACCAATGAGAACCTTAGCACTGGACCAATGAGAACCTTAGCACTGGACCAATGAGAACCTTAGCACTGGACCAATGAGAACCTTAGCACTGGACCAATGAGAACCTTAGCACTGGACCAATGACAACCTTAGCACTGGACCAATGAGAACCTTAGCACTAGACCAATGAGAACCTTAGCATAGACCAATGAGAACCTTAGCACTGGAACAATGAGAACCTTAGCACTGGACCAATGAGAACCTTAGCACTGGACCAATGAGAACCTTAGCACTGGACCAATGAGAACCTTAGCACTAGACCAATGAGAACCTTAGCACTAGACCAATGAGAACCTTAGCACTGGACCAATGAGAACCTTAGCACTGGACCAATGAGAACCTTAGCACTGGACCAATGAGAACCTTAGCACTAGACCAATGAGAACCTTAGCACTGGACCAATGAGAACCTTAGCACTAGACCAATGAGAACCTTAGCACTGGACCAATGAGAACCTTAGCACTGGACCAATGAGAACCTTAGCACTGGACCAATGAGAACCTTAGCACTGGACCAATGAGAACCTTAGCACTGGACCAATGAGAACCTTAGCACTGGACCAATGAGAACCTTAGCACTGGACCAATGAGAACCTTAGCACTGGACCAATGAGAACCTTAGCACTAGACCAATGAGAACCTTAGCACTGGACCAATGAGAACCTTAGCACTGGACCAATGAGAACCTTAGCACTGGACCAATGAGAACCTTAGCACTAGACCAATGAGAACCTTAGCACTGGACCAATGAGAACCTTAGCACTGGACCAATGAGAACCTTAGCACTGGACCAATGAGAACCTTAGCACTGGACCAATGAGAACCTTAGCACTGGACCAATGAGAACCTTAGCACTGGACCAATGAGAACCTTAGCACTGGACCAATGAGAACCTTAGCACTGGACCAATGAGAACCTTAGCACTGGACCAATGAGAACCTTAGCACTGGACCAATGAGAACCTTAGCACTGGACCAATGAGAACCTTAGCACTGGACCAATGAGAACCTTAGCACTGGACCAATGAGAACCTTAGCACTGGACCAATGAGAACCTTAGCACTAGACCAATGAGAACCTTAGCACTGGACCAATGAGAACCTTAGCACTGGACCAATGAGAACCTTAGCACTGGACCAATGAGAACCTTAGCACTAGACCAATGAGAACCTTAGCACTGGACCAATGAGAACCTTAGCACTGGACCAATGAGAACCTTAGCACTGGACCAATGAGAACCTTAGCACTGGACCAATGAGAACCTTAGCACTGGACCAATGAGAACCTTAGCACTGGACCAATGAGAACCTTAGCACTGGACCAATGAGAACCTTAGCACTGGACCAATGAGAACCTTAGCACTGGACCAATGAGAACCTTAGCACTGGACCAATGAGAACCTTAGCACTGGACCAATGAGAACCTTAGCACTTGACCAATGAGAACCTTAGCACTGGACCAATGAGAACCTTAGCACTGGACCAATGAGAACCTTAGCACTGGACCAATGAGAACCTTAGCACTGGACCAATGAGAACCTTAGCACTAGACCAATGAGAACCTTAGCACTAGACCAATGAGAACCTTAGCACTGGACCAATGAGAACCTTAGCACTGGACCAATGAGAACCTTAGCACTGGACCAATGAGAACCTTAGCACTGGACCAATGAGAACCTTAGCACTGGACCAATGAGAACCTTAGCACTAGACCAATGAGAACCTTAGCACTGGACCAATGAGAACCTTAGCACTGGACCAATGAGAACCTTAGCACTGGACCAATGAGAACCTTAGCACTGGACCAATGAGAACCTTAGCACTGGACCAATGACAACCTTAGCACTGGACCAATGAGAACCTTAGCACTAGACCAATGAGAACCTTAGCATAGACCAATGAGAACCTTAGCACTGGAACAATGAGAACCTTAGCACTGGACCAATGAGAACCTTAGCACTGGACCAATGAGAACCTTAGCACTGGACCAATGAGAACCTTAGCACTAGACCAATGAGAACCTTAGCACTAGACCAATGAGAACCTTAGCACTGGACCAATGAGAACCTTAGCACTGGACCAATGAGAACCTTAGCACTGGACCAATGAGAACCTTAGCACTAGACCAATGAGAACCTTAGCACTGGACCAATGAGAACCTTAGCACTGGACCAATGAGAACCTTAGCACTGGACCAATGAGAACCTTAGCACTGGACCAATGAGAACCTTAGCACTAGACCAAGGAGAACCTTAGCATAGACCAATGAGAACCTTAGCACTGGAACAATGAGAACCTTAGCACTGGACCAATGAGAACCATAGCACTAGACCAATGAGAACCTTAGCACTGGACCAATGAGAACCTTAGCACTGGACCAATGAGAACCTTAGCACTGGACCAATGAGAACCTTAGCACTGGACCAATGAGAACCTTAGCACTAGACCAATGAGAACCTTAGCACTGGACCAATGAGAACCTTAGCACTAGACCAATGAGAACCTTAGCACTGGAACAATGAGAACCTTAGCACTGGACCAATGAGAACCTTAGCACTGGACCAATGAGAACCTTAGCACTGGACCAATGAGAACCTTAGCACTGGACCAATGAGAACCTTAGCACTAGACCAATGAGAACCTTAGCACTGGACCAATGAGAACCTTAGCACTGGACCAATGAGAACCTTAGCACTAGACCAATGAGAACCTTAGCACTGGACCAATGAGAACCTTAGCACTGGACCAATGAGAACCTTAGCACTGGACCAATGAGAACCTTAGCACTGGACCAATGAGAACCTTAGCACTGGACCAATGAGAACCTTAGCACTGGACCAATGAGAACCTTAGCACTGGACCAATGAGAACCTTAGCACTAGACCAATGAGAACCTTAGCACTGGACCAATGAGAACCTTAGCACTGTACCAATGAGAACCTTAGCACTGGATCAATGAGAACCTTAGCACTGGACCAATGAGAACCTTAGCACTGGACCAATGAGAACCTTAGCACTGCACCAATGAGAACCTTAGCACAGGACCAATGAGAACCTTAGCACTAGACCAATGAGAACCTTAGCACTGGACCAATGAGAACCTTAGCACTGGACCAATGAGAACCTTAGCACTGGACCAATGAGAACCTTAGCACTAGACCAATGAGAACCTTAGCACTGGACCAATGAGAACCTTAGCACTGGACCAATGAGAACCTTAGCACTGGACCAATGAGAACCTTAGCACTGGACCAATGAGAACCTTAGCACTGGACCAATGAGAACCTTAGCACTAGACCAATGAGAACCTTAGCACTGGACCAATGAGAACCTTAGCACTGGACCAATGAGAACCTTAGCACTGGACCAATGAGAACCTTAGCACTGGACCAATGAGAACCTTAGCACTGGACCAATGAGAACCTTAGCACTGGACCAATGAGAACCTTAGCACTGGACCAATGAGAACCTTAGCACTGGACCAATGAGAACCTTAGCACTAGACCAATGAGAACCTTAGCACTGGACCAATGAGAACCTTAGCACTGGACCAATGAGAACCTTAGCACTGGACCAATGAGAACCTTAGCACTAGACCAATGAGAACCTTAGCACTGGACCAATGAGAACCTTAGCACTGGACCAATGAGAACCTTAGCACTGGACCAATGAGAACCTTAGCACTGGACCAATGATAACCTTAGCACTGGACCAATGAGAACCTTAGCACTAGACCAATGAGAACCTTAGCACTGGACCAATGAGAACCTTAGCACTGGACCAATGAGAACCTTAGCACTGGACCAATGAGAACCTTAGCACTGGACCAATGAGAACCTTAGCACTGGACCAATGAGAACCTTAGCACTGGACCAATGAGAACCTTAGCACCTTAGGACAGTAGACTTTTGCCCCCCTCACTTATGAATTTTCCAATCTAGAGGGAGTGATGATGTCTGCATACTGGAACGAAAGACTGGATTAACCAGGGCAGTTGCACAGTGCTTTAGAACAAAGCCACCAATTTCATCATAACCAGGAGCATGTCTAAATTGGATAGGATTTTATAGACTTCAGATGGACAAATGTCTATCTTGTTGAGCTGTTTGTTTGGAGTTGGCAAACTATTTAGAGGTGGTAGAATGAAGTCACTCTTTGTAAAAACAGAATTAAAGTAGTCATTGAATACAATAGCCTTGTCTTCTGAGTTATCGATGGAGGATGAGATCCAGTAATTAAGGTCTGTGGTATACATGACTTCCTAGATTGACACCTAAGTAGATTGAAAAGCTTCTTTGAATCACAAATGGAAGAATGTGTTATATTCCAAAGGTAAGAATAGTGTGCTTGTTCAATCATTCTTTGCAAGGTGCTTTCCATTTTTCTTAATTTGATGTGGAGAGATGAAGATGGTTTATGTTTGAGCTTACGCCGGAGTGAGCGAGTACGATTTAACCAGTGTCTTATCTCAGGATTAAACTATTTTGGAGATCGAGCCGATGGCAATTTTGATTTCGGTATGAATACGTCACAAGCACTTTTTAGAACACGCTTCAGAACTAACCATTGAGTAGAAACATTCATAGTGGGGGGGCAAAAGTCTACCTCATGTAAATATTCGGAAAGTCCTGCAAGCTCTGGCTAAACATCCATTTGGGTTTCCCCTTACTCAGTGGTATATGATCTAGAGCCATGTCAAATAAAACCATTTAGTGATCTGACACAATTGGACTAGAACAGTCTATAGTGATGTCGCTGACTGATTCTGGTTGATTTGTAAAAACTAGATCTAGAATACCACCATGTGTGTGTGTGGGATTTGTGATGATTTGTGTCAGGTTCAAGTCAAAAATGTAATCACAAGTGAGAGATCGAGGAGGACGAGAGAGAATTCCAATTTACATCTAGAAGGTTGAAATCTCAAAGTAGTACAAGTTTTATTTTATCCACATAGAGATGTGAGACTGAGGTGAAGATGTTTGAGATGTGAGACTGAGGTGTAGATGTTTTGGTATGTTTGGGGTGGAGAATTGGGCGGGATATAAACACAACACAAGAGGAGAGGTGGGGAAGATTTTATTTTTACTGTAATTAATTCTGTGTTAATATCTGTGGCAATAATGTGGGAAGGGAATGAATTTGAAACAGCTATCATGACACCCTCACCAACAGAACCCCTGTCTCTACGGTATATTTGGTATCCTGATGGTATAATTTCATTATCATATATTGTGGAGGAGAGCCAGGTTTCTGTAACAGCAATGACGTCTGGAGATTTACTGTATATTTTTTATTGTAGATGAGGCAATTTATTCTTTAGACTTCGTGCATTCCATAAAATAATACTGATCTTAGTATTATTATAGTCATTGAGTATTGGGTTTGGCGGGAGGAGGAGGAGGAAGGGTTGAGTTAGAGGAGTCAGAGACTGATGAGGCAATAGTAGTAGTAAAGGAAGTGGAAGGTTGAACTGCACTGTAGTTTCCTTCATGAAGTGTAGTAGAACCAGTCACAATGTGAGAAACAGAGCTGGGCTCCGGATGTGATTGGGTGCAAGTGTTGTTTAAGTCGACATCATTTGTGACAAAAGGTGCAAATTCACAACCCTGAACCTCTCCTACTGGCTTCCCACATACTAGCTTGCTGGAAGTAGACCAAGAATGAGGTCATTAGGCGGCTTGATGGCTGATGGAATAGTTTCAGGGAACAGCCGACATCTGACATTTTGTTTTGGCCCTCTTGATCTGGATCTGTTCATATCATAAAGTAGTCCCTGCTCCTTTGATCATCGGTTATCTTTGGAATAAATTTCAAGTTGATTATTGTTAGTCAACAGAGTTTGTCGAGAACCTGTTGTCTTTGTTACTCACTGTTTGAGGGAGTAACGTCCCCAGTGGCAGTGCAGAAGGAATTGTGTTTTTTACCTCTCCATGATTATCCTTCACAGCTGCTGAGAAATTCAGTAGCTATATTATAATGTAACTCCAGCATCCTTGTTGGCACTACTAACTAGGCTGCACTTGTCAATACTGCTATGCAACCTATCAGGTGGAGAGACATTCATTTTTTCTTTTACAGAACATACAGCGCACAACCACACAGTGTTATGTTCTCTAGTTACTTTGGCGATGGAGTGTAAGTTTCGCCAGATGATTGGAGACTGAGTTATATTGTGCCACTCTTTAAAGCTGGAGATGAGGAGGTGGCTGGTAATTACAGAGGGATAACTCTGGAGAGTTGTGTGGCAAAAGTGATGGCAAGAATGTTGGCAGGTAGGCTCGGTAGGTTTGCAGAGAAGTATATACAGAGGGTCAGGGTGGATTTAGGCCAGGGAGAGGATTTGCCCAGTTCCTAGTGTTGAGATGTGTGTGTGTGTGTGACATAATGAGGTCACAGGGGCGACAGATGGAGATAAGGATTGTGGATGAAGATGAGAGAGTAAAAAGTTCAGGAAGAATTTGTCAATGGGTGCAAATGCTTGTATGAAGGAATTCAGTCAAGTGTGTTGTTAGGCGGAGAGGGGTCCAGGTGGTTTCAAGTGGAGGCAGGACTGAGACAGGGTTGTCCTTTGTCACCAGTTCTCTATAGTGTGTATGTCAGGGGATTGTTGAGGATTTGTAGGGAAAAAGGTTAGGGATTGAAGTGGAAGGAACATGGTGTGGTGGGTTGTTGTATGCATGTACTGTTAGCGAGAGATCAGGTGGAGTAACAAGTGATGTTGGATGTGGTGGGGGGGCATGCAATGAAATGGAGATTTAGATTTAATAGTGAGAAGAGTAAGTCGATAACAGTTGGCAGAAAGTGTAGTGAGGAGAGTGGAAGATTAATGAGGAGAATGGAGAATGTGGAAGCCTTCAAATATCTTGGTGTGTGGTTTCACAGGGGGAGGAGAGGAAATGTTCATTTGGAGAAGATGAGCAGAGAAATGGAGGGCAAGAATTGGTCATATGAGCAGGGTGAATGGAGAGATGGAGACGGACAGAGGTAAACTAATATGGGAGTTCCTAGCTAGGCATGTCTAGAACATGCATCTGAAGTATGGTGGACAGGAGGGAAGACAGCCTGCAAGAATTTTGAAAGAACGTTGGGAGGAAACTGGTTGGAGGGAGTAATACAGTTGCAGGGGTGGCAGTAAGGGGGACCTTGGCTGGAGCTGAGAAGGTATTTGGATGGAGGTTGTAGAGATAGGCTAGTGAAAAAAGTTGTGGCACTGTTAAGTGATTGTCCAGGTTGTGGGCAGAGTTTTGTGAGCTGAAAAGGAAGTTAAGTGGGGAAGGAGTGTTGGAGATAGTGGGTTCAAGTGCGACATGGAGGAATTGTGTAAGGGATGTTCATAAGGAAGAGTGGAAGGAAGAAGTAGGAGGGAAATCCAACTCAAGTGGCATACGTTAGTTAAAAAAGAGTTTGGACAAGAAAGATATGTAAGAAGATTCAGTAACACAGGGGAAGTGAGGCTGAGATTTAGGTTAAGGATGGCAACAGAGGGACTCTTGGGTGACAAGGTGAGTATGTGTAGGGATGGTAGATGTGAGCAATATGATGAAGGTGTTGTGGAAGATGTTGTCCATTTCTTGTTGTACTGTGGGGAGTTGGCTGGATTATTGGATATGGTTGAGGGCATTGAAGGGTCTGAAGAGTGGGTGGTAGAATGGAGAAATGAAGATGACAGCAGAGAAGGCCTAATGTTGGGTATATAGATCAGTAGCAGGGGTGAAGGAAGAGGTGTTGGATAGGGTAGACAGAATTGTAATGGTGAATGTGCTCAAATGGTGGGAGAAGAGGATATACTTAATTAATGTTTGGCACCTAAGGTCCTATGTCTTTGGCACATCCCCCCCTAGACCCCCTCCTCATCATCCCCAAACAAACTCCTTGTTATTCACAATACTCTCTGTAATAATCATTAATTCATGTTTCCGCCCTTTTTTCAGTAGTCGTTGTTTTTGTTTGTAGTACTTGATGATGCCCTATCTCAAGTCTCAACAAATTGTTATAACAGATGCAGTCGGAAGTACGATTCTCCAGGATGACATTCCTCAGCTAATGAAATTGGCAAGAGAGAACAATAACATCCTCCTAGTAAGAGAAATTTATAATCCATCTGCCATCTCTTTCAACGCCTCTCCATCAACCTCTGGCGCGGTAATGCCGGGCTTTGGCTAAGAAGATTGGCCATCCGTTCTCCAGCAGTGGATGGTGTCGTTTGATTTAGGACTTTTATTGTTGTTTATGGTTTTTGTCTTGCTTTTTTTCCCTTTTCGCTGCTGTCTTTTTGTCATTATTGTTGCGTTGGTATGTTGGAACTTTTAGTAGTTTGTACATTATATGAAACTATGTATATAATAAACCATTGATGTAAAATTAATTTTTTTTTAAAAATTAAAAAATTAAAAAAATTAAAAAAAATTATCGAGTATATAGCTATATATAAATATATATAGTTAGCCATAGCTACATAGACTAAAGACTCAGAGGGTGGTATTATCAGGCAAACAAGCTCTTTACAGAACGACAACTTACAACTACACTAGGACTAATCCACCAGCTTTTAAGCCAACTACACTAGGACCAATCCATCAGCTTTTAAGGGGGTGCTTTAGGTCAAACCACAAAAAAACATGCCACGAAGTAAAAACCGTCATAACTTTTAGGTTTATATAATTTTTGTGTCAAAAGATAGCTCTTTCTATATGCTTTCAAGTGATATGTATAATGATATATTTACAGGTGTTTTTCTATCTACCTGCAGCCATCAGACCTCCTCAAAATTACCATTCACAGCTTCCCATCTTGGATATTGGATCAAACTTGTTTTTTGTTTAGATAATGCATTACTCTTTGTTATCAACAATCAGATTTTTTAAATTAATATTCGCTGGGTTCATATAGATGCCACTCCCACTAAGCAACATAACTTTTTATTATTATGAATTAAAAAAAAATGATCGTTGAACACAAAGAGCAAAGAAAGAGCTTCAAAATGATATACAAGGTTTGGGCAAAAACTTTTTTTTTTACCTAGTTATGCTGTGAATGGCGAGAATTTGACAAAAAGCTGTTGCAGCCATCTAAAGGGGGACAGAGGGTATTTTTTACTTATTACTTTTGGTTACAACTTTAGAGCTCCGTAGATTCTGTAAACTTCATGGTATGGACTTGATATATAACTCAAAAGATAGGTCTCTCTGTGTGCTCTCTTTTGATACTAAAATATGTTTCATAGGTATAACTATAGGCAAGTTACTAGACCCTAAAGTGGAGGGACCTCAAAACCTGCATCTCATCTGTGCCTTTTTCATTAGGCGTTAAAATTTTAGTACGTGGTCAAGCGCGTGGGTGGAAAATTGAGGGCGTTGATTTTCAACATCATCACCCGCGCGCTTGACCACGTACTACTAAAATTTGCTCTAGGGTGCAATTTCAATTTTTTTGGCACTTGGAACTTTGGGATACAGGTCCCTCCACTTTACTGGTAACTTGCCTATAGTTATCCTATGAAACATATTTTTGTATCAAAAGAGAGCACACAGAGAGACCTATCTTTTAAGCTATATATCAAGTCCATACCATGAAGTTTGCAGAATCTACGGAGCTCTAAAGTTGTAACCACAAGTTAAAATTAAAAAAACCCATCGGTCCCCACATTAAACTCACCCTCCACGGACAGTCTTACGGACAGTCTTCTTTCCCATTTCTTTGTCAAGAATTGAATGGAGGTGTATGTACAAAGTCACTATAAGTCCAGAATGGAGCATCCAAATCTTCTCAAATTTGGAATGCAGCATCTTACAGGTCCTGGCAACATATTTATAGGAAGGAAAAAAAACCCCAAAAAACAAAAACAAAAAACATTGTTGGACCTGAAGCACCAACTGCAGTAACACATCGCGCAGGAAAAGTGCGCATGTGCAAGAATGCGTGACGTCTGGGAAAATAGTTAGCCAAGTAAGTGGGTGGGGCTGGCTCGCAGTTAGATTCTCTTGGTGATGAACCTGGCCAGGAACTATGGGTTACAAGGAAGGGGAACAAGCAAAGATTAGAGGTAAGAGTGGAAGGAAGAAGGGGAAAGTTGAGCTAGATCTAGAAAGCGGCTGTTTCAAAACCTGTCTACCAGCTGAAATGATATATATACACTACAATATTTATCATCAAGAGAGCCCAAATTGTATCTGTGTAAATGGTTGTTAATTTTTGTTATACTTGTGAATGGGAGTATTGTAGTCTTGCAAGTCATGCACTAGTCTTGAAACCACCCCCCTTTTTACAGAGCATTGCATCACTAGTACGAGGACCTGGAGACATGTGACATGATGTGTGTGCTTACAGAGAAAGCCAAACATTGTTAAAGAATAAGGGGCTCTCCCTATTTGCACAAGATCAAACTCAACGTCGAATAGTATTCAAGTATAACAATGCACACGCAGACTGGCATTATTCAGTCTGCGCATGCGCATTCGTACAATACACTAATGACATGACATGATATAAATTGGCGTGTGCATGCATAGTCATTATCCTAATTGACTGTAATTAGGCATGAATAGAGTTCCTAAATGTCCAGTATTCTCTACCTCCCCCCAAGTCTATGACTCCGTCGAAGACTGAGAAGAGGACGTTTCGTAACTCGGAGTGGACGATGCAGAAGACAAGGTCGGGGCAGTACGGAAGCCTAGCCTGTTTGGCCTGCGTCTGGTGCAGGTGGATCTTCTGATCCGAGGTGGGGTGGGGATGTTGGCAGCATCCAAACCGCTCGAGGGTGTCGGGCTGCATGTCGCTGTAGCTGTCGGGTCTGGTATTGCTGGGGGAAGTGGTGGCAGCGGGTGAGCCATGACGTGGGTGGATGTGAGAGATCCCGATGGCACTGCCGTGACTGGTGTCCGGGTCTGCATGTCCTCCCGTGCTGTGTGTCTGGGCTGTGGCTGCCTGGTCGGGACATAGCTTCTGAGGAAGCGGCGGTTGCGTAGGGTCAGCCTGCCCGAGCCGTCTACTCTGATGACTGGTAGAACTTTAGGACCTCCACCACGACTCCCGTCCTGTCCCATTTGTTGGGGCGAGGCCCTGTCTGATTTTGAATGTGTACCCTGGTGCCAACCGTCAGTGGAGGGAGAAGCTTGGTGTGCTCTCTCCAGCGCTTGTCAGCCATGGCGTGCTTGGAGCGGAGTGCCCTCTCCCGGATGTCCAAATTCTGCTTCCACATGGTGTGGAGATCAAATCTGTCCGGTAGGTTTGGGATCAGGTCTTTCACTGGTCTACCGAACACACACATGGCAGGCGACATCCGTGTGACTGGGTCAGGGGTGTTTCGGTATTGTAGAACAGCCCTCTGAAAGGCGTCCGAATCCAGGTTGCCGCTTGCTGTGACGTTGCCTGTAATCAGGCGCTTCATCGTCTTGACTCCCACCTCGGCCCGGCAGTTACTGTGGGGGAAGGCCACCGAGCTGAGGCGGTGGTGAACTCCCCAGTCTCGCAAGAACTGTGTCGTTGTGGAGGATGTGAACTCTGGTCCGCCGTCCGTCGCCAGCTCGTCGGGGATGCCGAATGTGGAGAAGATGCGCCTCAATTCCTTGACCACTCCCTTGGCGCCGTCTTCTGCGTGGTGCACAATCGGCCAGTTTGAGTATCGGTCTACCATGACAAGGTATTGCCTGCCCTGGTGGTGGAAGCAATCCGCGCACAGGCATTGGAATGGGTAGTCAGCCATGGTCGGTGGGACTGGAGGCATGGCAGCCTGTGAAGGAGCCATCCTGTTGCAGTGTTCGCAGGCAGCTCTGGTGGCGTGGATGTCTGCCGTGATACCAGGCCAAAATATGGAGGATTCAGCCCTGGCTGTCATTTGTGAGGTGCCCTGGTGGGCTGCGTGTAAGGAGGATAGGCATGTCCTCCTCAATGCCTGAGGGACGATGATCCGGTCCTTATACACTGCCACCCCGTCCGTGGTGGACAGGTGACGCCGGTGAGTGTGGTATGCCTTGAAGCACAGTTTGAGGGAGCACCGCTGATCCGGGAATCCCTCATCAATGGCCTCCAGGAGGATCTGCATGTCTGCGTCGGCAGCTGTGGCCGTCTGTATTTGCTCCCAGGTGGTTGGCTGGGTGGATGACAGTGCGTGGATCAGGGAGTCCTGGATGACCTGCTCCATCATGTCTGCCTCCTCGTCGCAGTCGTCTGTGGAGACGCCGGACATGAGCATGGATGGGATGGACGGCCGGATCTGAGTCTGGTGGCTGGTGATGGCATGGACGTCATCCGGTAGCACCATTTTGGCTGGGGTAGAGGTACCAGTGGGGTATCGGGACAGGGCATCCGGTGTCTTGTTACGGACACCGGGGATGTGGAGCATCCTGAACCGATACCGGAGTGTCCTCTCCTTGAGATTTCGCAGTCGGGTGTTCCCGATCTGGTCGATGGCGCGATCGCCGAATACCTTTAGCAAGGGTTTGTGATCGACTGCGATCGTGAGGTCCTTGCATCCGAGGACAAAGTGGCGAGCCTTGTCGAGGGCGTCAGCCACTGCCAGTGCTTCCCCCTCGATGGGGGCGTAGCGAGATTCTGCAGAGTGTGTAAATCGAGACCCCACGAGTGTGACCCTCCAGCCTGTTTTGCAACAGAAGATGTCCCTGGACGGGCAGCCACAGTGTTTTTGAAACAGCCAGTAGCCCACACCGACCCTAGACCAATCCGTGGCGAGGCAGGTGGGCTTCGACTTGTCAAAGATCTCGACCCCGTGCTTGATCTCCTGGGCGATCCTCAGCCTGGACTCTTGGAATGCGGCGTCGTGGGACGCAGTCCACTCGAATTTCCGGGTTGGCTTCAGTAGCTCCCGGAATGGGGCCATGGCTTCAGTCATGCTGAAAGTGTAGGCGACCTGGTTGACCAGGCCGAACCAGGATCTGACGTCTGTCAAGTTCCTGGGGGTGGGGAAGTCAGAGATGGCCCTCACGTATTTCTCGCACGGTCTCACGGTGGTGGGGGTGATGACGAAACCCGCGAACTCCACCTCGTCTCTGGCAAATCTGAATTTGGTAGGATTGAGCGTGATGCCGTTGTTGCCACAGATGTCGAGCCACTTGACAGCCTGACTGTAGGCGTCCTCCACGGACTGCGACCACAGCAGGGTGTCGTCGATGCATTTCGTCTTGTGTTGTATATGAGCCACGATGTCATCGTATCGACTGGTGTACCCGTTTCCTGACGCGATGTATCCCTGGGGGGCGGAGCAGTATCGATATCTCCCCCATGGAGTGATGAATGTGGTGTAGTGGCGGTCAGCTGGGTCGAGAGCGACAGAGTGGTATCCATTCCACGCATCAAAGATCGTTTTCTTGGTGTGGTGCGGGACCGATCTCGCCTGGTGGAAGGGAGACTGCGTGTGATGAGTCTCCCTGGTGGCGTGCCAGTTGAGGGCCTGAAAATCGATGGTCCGTCGGAGTGAGCCGTTCTTCTTGGGGCACACTATCATGCGATGGCACCACGTGACTGCGGTTCCGACTGGCACCTGCTCCAGCACGCCCAGCCTGACATCTCTGTCCAGTCCCGCCTTGACCTCCTCTTGCCAGTGCAAGGGCACCGGGATGGGCTTGGGTGTACGGCAGGGATGGCGTCGGGGGCGATCATCAGCCGGAGAGGTTTTCCAGTCATGAGTGGGAGCGGCTGGTGCTCGCACGTGTTAAACGTGCTAGTGCCGTAGATGTGGAGGAGGTGCTCCTCCAGCTTTTCTCTGTTCTCCTCGGTGATGGGGAACGGTGGGGGTGTGGGCCTTGATGGCGGCTTCTCACGTTTCGGGCAGCTGCACTTCTTCGTGCGCGCGATGCCCTGGTCAGGGGTGGCCCTGGGTGTGCCTCCTGTGTTGCTGATGGCGGCTGCCGAGTCAGGGAAGGAGGGCTCGACGATCCCCAAGTCAGCACAAGCTTCTCGACTGATGTACAGCTTGTGGGCGTCGACGTTGGCGGTAACATAGACCATCTGCGTCGTGGTCCTTGTCGTCCGTGGCTTGGTGAGCCGCACGATGATGGCTCCCTGGACGTTGATCTGGCCCCCGTTGGCTGTCCGCATCTTCTGGTTGACCGGGATCAGGTCAGTAACGGGTAGGCGTAGCTCGGCCAGGATTGCGGTGCCCGCGAGGCAGCTTTGGCATCCTGTGTCGGCCAAGGCTTGGGTGGAGATCTGGCGAGGGCCCCCGTTCAGTTGATAACCCGCTGAGGCATAGTCGACTGGGTTGATCTCCGCCTGCAACCGTACGAACGGCTGAGGCTGTGACGGGCGACGAACCAGCGCTCTGGTGGACCGATCGTACACGTGGTGGCTCATGGTCGAGGTGTCGTGGTCGCCGAGTGCTGTGAGCGTGCAGGCCTCGTTGAACACCGCGTTCTCCTGCTGAGTGTCGTCCTGTATCGCCTCACTCCTGCACACCTTTGCCAGGTGGTTCTCTCTGCCACAGTGCTTGCATTCCTTTCCGAACGCGGGGCACCTGGTCCTCCGAATTCTGGCTGGGGCACTTCGGCCGTGCCCAGTGCCCCCACAATACGAGCATTTGTCGTCCTTGGAGGTGTGGTCTCTCTGTGCAGGCTCATTCCTGTATGAGTGATCTCGCTGCTGTGTGGGCTTCTTGAGTCTGCGATAACTGCTGTTAACTGCCTCGACTGCCTGTGTGGTAGATAGCTTTGGTGCTGACCTCCGCCCCTCTTCTCTGGCCTCCACGAACGTGAGGGTCTGTTCCACGTCCCTGTCCTGATTTTCGTCGCTCAGGAGCGCCTGCTTGATGGTCGGGTCCGCCAGTCCGATGCACAGGAGGTCGGATACGTTGTGTTCGGAGTAGTCTATGGTCACTTCGAGGCCACATACGCACGTCTGGCTCACATTGTATTTACATATGCTTGCCTGGCCTCTCAGTCTGGCTCCAAACGCCCGTACAGACTCCTCATGTTCCTGACACATGCCGTGAAGTGTCACCCTGGCGACTTTCACGTTCTCGCCTCTGACCGCTAGTTTCTTGATGGCGGCCAGCACAATCTCTACTGTCTCCTCAGAGAGGTCCACCCTCGCGTTGCGGGTGAGGTCGTGTCGGAGTCGTTCATCGCAACACTCCAGTAGCTGAAGCACTTGCTCCTCGGCTGCAATTTTGGTGGCCTTGATGTAGTGCCCCCATCTGGACAAGAAGTAGGTCCAGGCCTCTGTCGTGCCTTCTGACGAAATGGTGGGCCTTCTGACTTTCTCAGCCTTCTCTCCAGTCGCTCTCCTGCTATCGTGGGTCTTGGAGTGAGCCATGATGAGTGCTCCCGTTGTTGCATCACCGTAGCCCTCAGGCACCATATAGGTGCAGCCTTCGTGAGGACATTCGATCCCAGCCATGAGAAAGTGGGCTCTAAATGGAGCGTTGCTGTTTGCAGCTGCTTCGACTCTTGTTCGACCCTGTCAAGTCTTCCTGGTCTTCCTGAGTGACTGCCAGCCAGTCTGCGTGTGCATAAAGAATAAGGGGCTCTCCCTATTTGCACAAGATCAAACTCAACGTCGAATAGTATTCAAGTATAACAATGCACACGCAGACTGGCATTATTCAGTCTGCGCATGCGCATTCGTACAATACACTAATGACATGACATGATATAAATTGGCGTGTGCATGCATAGTCATTATCGTAATTAGGCATGAATAGAGTTCCTAAATGTCCAGTATTCTCTAATTGTGACGAGATCTAACATTTGTTTTACAAATATCTACTTCTGGCATGGCCTGTCATCCTGTGCATGCAGTCCTGACCTGTCATCCTGTGCATGCAGTCCTGACCTGTCATCCTGTGCATGCAGTCCTGACCTGTCATCCTCTGCATGCAGTCCTGACCTGTGCATGCAGTCCTGGCCTGTCATCCTGTGCATGCAGTCCTGACCTGTCATCCTGTGCATGCAGTCCTGACCTGTCATCCTCTGCATGCAGTCCTGACCTGTGCATGCAGTCCTGACCTGTCATCCTGTGCATGCAGTCCTTGCCTGTCATCCTGTGCATGTAGTCCTGACCTGTCATCCTGTGCGTGCAGTCCTGGCCTGTCATCCTGTGCGTGCAGTCCTGGCCTGTCATCCTGTGCATGCTGTCCTGACCTGTGCATGCAGTCCTGAGCTGTCATCCTGTGCATGCAGTCCTGACCTGTCATCCTGTGCATGCAGTCCTGACCTGTCATCCAGTGCATGCAGTCCTGACCTGTCATCCTGTGCATGCAGTCCTGACCTGTCATCCTGTGCATGCAGTCCTGGCCTGTCATCCTGTGCATGCAGTCCTGACCTGTCATCCTGTGCATGCAGTCCTGACCTGTCATCCTGTGCATGCAGTCCTGGCCTGTCATCCTCTGTGGTCACTACTTGTGCATGTCACTCACCATGTGGCAGAGCCAGAGAGACAAGTGCATTAGTCCAATACTAGCCAGCTGTATGTGGCATGTAGTAAAATATTAGTTAGCCATGGGCATGCTATAACATATATAATACCATGTATTTACCTGTAGTCTTAGTGATGTATGATTATTCAAATTGTAGGACAGTAGTCATAACAGTAGTCAGGAGTAACTTGTTTGAGAACAGTTCAGTTGTTTTGTCTTTTGCTGTTCTATATCTTATTTATTTATCCACTTAATATATTTAAACCTATCTGAACTCTTAACAGTCTAGCTAGTTGTCTAGAATTGTACTAAGTTGAACATTTATTGAAGTTGAATAGCTAGCTTTAGAAGTAAGTTGAATAGCCTAGCTATAGCAGTAGCTACTTGTTGAATAGACTGAACTCGGTCGGTTACACACATCTTTCCCATCTTTTTTGGTGGCGACTGAATTTTCTGGTATGGAAACTATGCAGGGCCATAGCAATTGGTCGGGTTTTGGCCCGACCAATATCTGGGAAATAATTTTTTTTTTAATTAAAAAAATTTAATTTTAATATTTTTATTTTATTATTATTTTTTTTTACACGTTCAAAGGTCATTGGGTGGGGAGACGATTGCATTAAAAAAATTTTTTTTAAACTTGTGGTTACAATTTTAGAGCTCCGTAGATTTTGCAAACTTCATGGTATGGACTTGATATATAGCTAAAAATATATAGCTCAAAAGATAGGTCTCTCTGTGTGCTCTCTTTTGAAACTAAAATATGTTTAATAGGTATATAACTATAGGCAAGTTACTAGACCCTAAAGTGGAGGGACCTCAAAAACCTGAATCCCAAAAACTGCATCCAGAATAACTCCAGATTGCTAAGTGCAAAAAAAATCGAAATTGGTACGAGTGGCTAGAGGAAGCCCTAGAGCATGCAACGACCTTTTTCATTAGGCGTTAAAATGTAAGTACGTGGTCAAGCGCGGCGGGTAGAAAATTGATTACATTGAAAATCAACGCCCTCAATTTTCCACCCTCGCGCTTGACCACGTACTAAAATTTTAACGCCTAATGAAAAAGGTCATTGCATGCTCTAGGGCTTCCTCTAGCCACTCGTACCAATTTCAATTTTTTTGGCACTTAGCAATCTGTAGTTATTTTGGCGGAGGTTGCAGGGATTCACAAGCAATGGACAGATGCACTGGATCTCAAGTTTGTGGTGAATGAATTTATCTCCTCAGATCATCGCTCTAATATTTTTGCTAAGTATTGATCTAACTTTTCATAGTGATTTTCATAGTAAACTGATTCTATAATATATATAGCTTAATAACATGATAATCTGTGTTTTCTCGGCATCTTTTGCTTGTCATCTGTCAAAAAAAAATTCTCACGCACCTGCAGTGGTAGGAAACAAGGCAAGGCTAAAACATGGTATGTTTGTAATCACATTATATAAGGCCAGGCAAACTAGATACCTTGTTTCTCATCACCACCCGCCTCACTTTGAAGCCACCACTTCAACCTACATTATTGGTTAAATTTGTGGACACACCCATTATAATTATACCACAAACATCTCATTCCCAATGGTATGAAGAAGCCATGTGACTATTATTTCTTTTGTGACCAACGCAAGTATTTCTCTTTCAAGCTGGTTTGTTGGATATTGGTGTTTTTTAAAAGCACTGTTTTGTTGGATGGACAGTTTTGTTTTTTTGGCGATTGTTTTGACTAAAAAGAAATTCACAATAATGACCTCCCTCCCTCACCAATATTTAAAAAATGGTGATGAAAAACAGTTACCTGGCCTAAAGCATGAACATCGGTGTTTAAAATCCACTGTCTGTCATTGGAATATGAATGAGTGCACAGGTATTTCCTGCTGAAGATTTGATGCATGCACATTTTCCTGCTAAATGTTAACTACATCCGGATATAAACACACCCACTTCCTGTCACACCCACTTCCTGACCCGACAAATACAAATTTCCTTGCTATGGCCCTTTCTGTAAGCAATGATTTTTCAAGGAGGCAAGATGGCTGCTTCTCATGTGACCATTGTCTAGCCACATATATGCAACTCTGTATGACATGTCATCCCATAAAGGAGCACACCTGATCTGCCAAGTGATAGCCACAACCATGTTAATACATAATGGAGAATACGAGATTATCTTCACGAGCAAGATTCTTTACCGACTAATCTTGAGCTGAGATAACTTGTAGAAGATATATGGCTCAGTAGCTACCTAGCACATTTTGGTACCTAGCATATTTCTAGTTCACTGTTGTTGTTTTTGTTGTTTTTGCTGTTTTTGTAGTTTTTGCTTTTTTTTGTTGTTTTTTTTGTTTGGTTTTTGCTGTTTTTTGTTGTTGTTGTTGTTTTTTGCTGTTTTTTTGTTGTTTTTGTTTTTGCTGTTTTTGCTCGTTTCATTTTTGTTGTTTTTGCTGTTTTTTTGGTTGTTGTTTTGTTTTTGTTTTTGCTGTTTTGTTTTTGTTGTTTTTGCTGTTTTGTTTTTGTTGTTTTGTTTTTGTTTTTGTTTTTGCTGTTTTGTTTTTGTTGTTTTTTTTGTTGTTTTTTTGTTGTTTTTGCTGTTTTGTTTTTGTTTTTGTTTTTGTTTTTGTTTTTGTTGTTTTGTTTTTGCTGTTTTGTTTTTGTTGTTTTTGATGTGTTTTTTGTTGTTTTTAATGTTCTGTGGTTTTTGTTGTTGTTTATCTTCCTCTAACTAACCTCTTCCTCTAACTAACCTGATCAGGCAACATTAGAGTGCACTGTCTTTAAACCTCTCTCCCTTTTACACAGGAGAATAGGCAACTGCAAACAGACGACGAATACTCCATAACATTTTCACTGCATGACATTCCCCCCACTAGTTCTAATTTCTAAACCAATTCCAATTGCTATGAAGTAGATTAAAGAGCATAAGGTGGGGGCACAGGGATGCTGTAGTATGGCACGTGGCCATTAGATCTCAAAATTTTAAGTGGGGGAGTGGGGGGGGAAGGGAGGGAGAATGACAGAAGGGGAGGGACATACACCCTTGGGGCATATTCCTTGTGGGGGAATTATAGAGAAACATTTTGGAAGTCAGTGAGGGAATTTTGGAGAAATATTTAGGGGTGGAGGTGGGGGGGGCGTGGGTTTAAGAAGAGGAATATTCACAGGCTGATCCTCTCCCAAAGCCAGCGCACACAGTGTAGCATGCCAGGCATATAGTTGATGTATAATATTACTGCTATTAAACCTTTTTATTGCAGAGTGTGTAGCATGCCAGGTGTATAGTTGATGTATAATACTACTGCTATTAAACCTTTTTATTGCAGAGTGTGTAGCATGCCAGGTATATAGTTGATGTATGATATTACTGCTATTAAACCTTTTATTGTAGAGTGTGTAGCATGCCAGGCATATAGTTAATATTACTGCTATTAAACCTTTTTATTGCGGAGTGTGTAGCATGCCAGGTATATAGTTGATGTATAATATTACTGCTATTATACCTTTTTATTGTAGAGTGTGCTAATGTATAATATTACTGCTATTAAACCTTTTTATTGTAGAGTGTGTAGCATGCCAGGTATATAGCTAATGTATAATATTACTGCTATTAAACCTTTTTATTGTAGAGTAAATTTTGTCAGGGTTTGAGAGCAAGCAATCTTGGGAGTATCAGATGTCCATAACAAACCCAATTATCGGTGTTCCTCCGGATGGAAGAGGGAAGATGCGACGTCCAAAAAGCCCAAGGAGGAAAGCCCCCATCAACCCAAAGAAAAAAGTGTTGTCGCAAGATCTCAAAGATGTTGTTTGTGTACCCCTCACGAAGATGACTGCATCTAAATCAGATGGTTCTTCACAGATGCCAATTGATCCAAGGAAGGACCAGTATACAAGTCTACTGGATGAGATGGTCGGCAGGGGAGATATGGTCCTGCTCGATCCTATAACAGAAGACAGCATTCTTGAGAATTTGAAAAAGAGATACGATGCTAAAGAGATCTATGTAAGCTCTTGCCAATCCAATGTTAATATTTTTTTTAATGCAGTCAAATAGTTGTCATGAACAAGTTAACTTCCACAATTCTGATGTTTTCAAATTCTTTTTACTGCATAACTAGAAGTCCGCATTCCTCTCCAGATAATTAAGTGAGTTTTCAATGGTGTTTTTTGTCCCATTTAAAAAAAAAGTCTTCACAAGCCAACAATGTATTTGCCTCTCACTCTGTGCAACACGGCCACTTGAAGGTTTATTGTTCCTAATAATTGAACACTTATCATCATTTACGAACCTCGAGTAAAATAGTGTTGGTCCTCTAATTGTGTTCACCAAAATATAATAGTCTTGCAGAAGCGATCATGAAATCATTGCCTCCATCCGTGGGGTCTCGGTGGCGACGGGTGCCAGTGAAATTGTAACACTCACTGCTGAGGGAGAGATTGCAGCTGAAGCAATGCTCCACTTACCTCTGAGCTAGAAAATCTGGCAAGCCATCTCTGAGTCAACGACGATGATGAGGAAGAAGAGCAGAAGACCAGAAAATGACTAACATATCAGGACGACTTAGCCACACCAAAGCCACACACCCACTCTGTACATGTGTTTTCTTATAACTTAACCACACCCAAGCCACACCTCCACTCTGTGCATGTGTCTCAGCCACACCCCATCCACACCTCCACTCTGTGCATGTGTCTCAGCCACACCCCAGCCATGCCTCCACTCTGTACATGTGTCTTAGCCACACCCCAGCCATGCCTCCAATCTGTGCATGTGTCTTAGCCACACCCCAGCCATGCCTCCACTCCATGCGTGCATGTGTTTGTTTGGCCACAATCACTGACTGTGAGGAGGCATGCTGGCACACAACATCCGGCCAAACCCGCAGCTCGTGTTCAGCATCGAGAAGATCGAGATAAAATGTGTCTAGTTGTGCACACCCTTGTTTAGTACTGGCAATGGGAGCACAATAATGCCGGGGATCACATTTATTTACACACATCCTAGTCTCGCATGAGGAGGTCCTTTGCTGCTCTCTACCAGCAGCAGAATGTCGTACTGATGCTATTAAAATATACATACTCTCATTTATCTCATTTAGAGTCCAAATTGGGAGCGTGAGAATTAACTTGGTGGAGCTAATCATAGCTGAATGACAGAGCTACTAGATTTGGGGGAGGTTTATCTGTTTGATTTTCATTCTCTTAGGACACCTGAAGTTTTTTGTGTCCAGGATGAGCATTTGAGAACTGTGGTAGTGTTGCCTGTGAGCTCCACCACTTCCAGCCTGAAGCTGTGTTGACTATGGTATCAGTGTTGCCTGTGAGCTCCACCAATTCCAGCCTGAAGCTGTGCTGACTATGGTATCAGTGTTGCCTGTGAGTTCACCACTTCCAGCCTGAAGCTGTGTTGACTATGGTATCAGTGTTGCCTGTGAGCTCCACCACTTCCAGCCTGAAGCTGTGTTGACTATGGTATCAGTGTTGCCTGTGAGCTCCACCACTTCCAGCCTGAAGCTGTGTTGACTATGGTATCAGTGTTGCCTGTGAGCTCCACCACTTCCAGCCTGAAGCTGTGCTGACTATGGTATCAGTGTTGCCTGTGAGTTCACCACTTCCAGCCTGAAGCTGTGTTGACTATGGTATCAGTGTTGCCTGTGAGTTCACCACTTCCAGCCTGAAGCTGTGCTGACCATGGTATCAGTGTTGCCTGTGAGCTCCACCACTTCCAACTTGAAGCTATGCTGACTATGGTATCAGTGTTGCCTGTGAGCTCACCACTTCCAGCCTGAAGCAGTGCTGACTATGGTATCAGTGTTGCCTGTGAGTTCACCACTTCCAGCCTGAAGCTGTGTTGACTATGGTATCAGTGTTGCCTGTGAGTTCACCACTTCCAGCCTGAAGCTGTGTTGACTATGGTATCAGTGTTGCCTGTGAGTTCACCACTTCCAGCTTGAAGCTGTGCTGACTATGATATCAGTGTTGCCTGTGAGTCCACCACTTCCAGCCTGAAGCTGTGTTGACTATGGTATCAGTGTTGCCTGTGAGTCCACCACTTCCAGCCTGAAGCTGTGTTGACTATGGTATCAGTGTTGCCTGTTGTGAGTCCACCACTTCCAGCCTGAAGCTGTGCTGACTATGGTATCAGTGTTGCCTGTGAGCTCCACGACTTCCAGCCTGAAGCAGTGCTGACTATGGTATCAGTGTGGTAGCCATCAGTAATACACATCCGTTGCTAATGGATAATGATTATAACTCATCTTTACATAATCCACTATAGTCTGTATATTCTATCACTTATACTGATACACAAAGCAATAGCCTAATGTGAAGACTGCTCATGAATAGTCAAGTTATTCATGATAAAGCTACAGACTACAGATGTGTTAATAGTCAGCAACATGATGTCTTCCTCCCCCCAACCCCTGGAGAAGTAAAAGAATTAACACTTATATACGAGTCGGCACTTATATATGAGTCGGCACTTATATATGAGTCGGCACTTATATATGAGTCAGCACTTATATACGAGTCAACACTTATATATGAGTCAACACTTATATATGAGTCAGCACTTGCACTTATATATGAGTCAGCACTTATATATGAGTCAACACTTATATATGAGTCAACACTTATATATGAGTCAACACTTATATATGAGTCAGCACTTATATATGAGTCAGCACTTATATATGAGTCAACACTTATATATGAGTCAGCACTTATATACGAGTCAACACTTATATATGAGTCAACACTTATATATGAGTCAGCACTTATATACGAGTCAGCACTTATATATGAGTCAGCACTCATATACGAGTCAGCACTTATATACGAGTCAGCACTTATATATGAGTCAGCACTTATATACGAGTCAACACTTATATACGAGTCAGCACTTATATATGAGTCAGCACTTATATATGAGTCGGCACTTATATACGAGTCAGCACTTATATACGAGTCAGCACTTATATATGAGTCAGCACTTATATACGAGTCAGCACTTATATACGAGTCAGCACTTATATACGAGTCAGCACTTATATACGAGTCAACACTTATATACGAGTCAGCACTTATATATGAGTCAGCACTTATATATGAGTCAGCACTTATATACGAGTCAACACTTATATATGAGTCAGCACTTATATATGAGTCGGCACTTATATATGAGTCGGCACTTATATACGAGTCAACACTTATATATGAGTCAGCACTTATATATGAGTGCACTTATATATGAGTCAGCACTTATATACGAGTCAGCACTTATATACGAGTCAGCACTTATATACGAGTCAGCACTTATATACGAGTCAGCACTTATATACGAGTCAGCACTTATATACGAGTCAGCACTTATATACGAGTCAGCACTTATATATGAGTCAGCACTTATATACGAGCCAGCACTTATATATGAGTCAACACTTATATACGAGTCCAGCACTTATATACGAGTCAGCACTTATATACGAGTCAGACTTATATACGAGCAAGCACTTATATATGAGTCAGCACTTATATATGAGTCAGCACTTATATATGAGTCAGCACTTATATATGAGTTAGCAATTATATACGAGTCAGCACTTATATACGAGCCAGCACTTATGTATGAGTCGGCACTTATATACGAGCCAGCACTTATATACGAGTCAGCACTTATATACGAGTCAGCACTTATATACGAGTCAACACTTATATACGAGTCAGCACTTATATATGAGTCAGCACTTATATATGAGTCAGCACTTATATACGAGTCAACACTTATATATGAGTCGGCACTTATATATGAGTCGGCACTTATATACGAGTCAGCACTTATATATGAGTCAGCACTTATCTATGAGCCAGCACTTATATACGAGTCAGCACTTATATATGAGTCAGCACTTATATACGAGTCAGCACTTATATATGAGTCAACACTTATATATGAGTGCACTTATATATGAGTGCACTTATATATGAGTCAACACTTATATATGAGTCAGCACTTATATATGAGTCAGCACTTATATATGAGTGCACTTATATATGAGTCAACACTTATATATGAGTCAGCACTTATATATGAGTCAACACTTATATACGAGTCAACACTTATATACGAGTCAGCACTTATATATGAGTCGGCACTTATATATGAGTCAACACTTATATATGAGTCAGCACTTATATATGAGTGCACTTATATATGAGTGCACTTATATATGAGTCAACACTTATATATGAGTCAGCACTTATATATGAGTCAGCACTTATATATGAGTGCACTTATATATGAGTCAACACTTATATACGAGTCAACACTTATATACGAGTCAGCACTTATATATGAGTCGGCACTTATATATGAATCAACACTTATATATGAGTCAGCACTTATATATGAGTGCACTTATATATGAGTGCACTTATATACGAGTCAACACTTATATATGAGTCGGCACTTATATATGAGTCGGCACTTATATATGAGTCAGCACTTATATATGAGTGCACTTATATATGAGTCAACACTTATATATGAGTCAGCACTTATATATGAGTCAGCACTTATATATGAGTGCACTTATATATGAGTCAACACTTATATACGAGTCAAAACTTATATACGAGTCAGCACTTATATATGAGTCAGCACTTATATATGAGTCAGCACTTATATATGAGTCAGCACTTATATTTGAGTCAGCACTTATATACGAGTCAGCACTTATATACGAGTCAGCACTTATATACGAGTCAGCACTTATATATGAGTCAGCACTTATATATGAGTCGGCACTTATATGAGTCAGCACTTATATATGAGTCAGCACTTATATACGAGTCAGCACTTATATACGAGTCAGCACTTATATATGAGTCGGCACTTATATATGAGTCAACACTTATATATGAGTCGGCACTTATATACGAGTCAACACTTATATACGAGTCAGCACTTATATACGAGTCAGCACTTATATATGAGTGCACTTATATATGAGTCAACACTTATATACGAGTCAGCACTTATATACGAGTCAGCACTTATATACGAGTCAGCACTTATATACGAGTCAGCACTTATATACGAGTCAGCACTTATATACGAGTCAGCACTTATATACGAGTCAGCACTTATATATGAGTCAGCACTTATATACGAGCCAGCACTTATATATGAGTCAACACTTATATACGAGTCCAGCACTTATATACGAGTCAGCACTTATATACGAGTCAGACTTATATACGAGCAAGCACTTATATATGAGTCAGCACTTATATATGAGTCAGCACTTATATATGAGTCAGCACTTATATATGAGTTAGCAATTATATACGAGTCAGCACTTATATACGAGCCAGCACTTATGTATGAGTCGGCACTTATATACGAGCCAGCATTTATATACGAGTCAGCACTTATATATGAGTCAGCAGTCAGCACTTATATACGAGTCAGCACTTATATACGAGTCAGCACTTATATATGAGTCGGCACTTATATATGAGTCGGCACTTATATACGAGTCAGCACTTATATACGAGTCAGCACTTATATACGAGTCGGCACTTATATATGAGTCAGCACTTATATATGAGTCGGCACTTATATACGAGTCAGCACTTATATACGAGTCAGCACTTATATACGAGTCAGCACTTATATATGAGTCAACACTTATATATGAGTCAGCACTTATATACGAGTCAGCACTTATATATGAGTCGGCACTTATATACGAGTCGGCACTTATATATGAGTCGGCACTTATATACGAGTCAGCACTTATATACGAGTCAGCACTTATATACGAGTCAGCACTTATATACGAGTCAGCACTTATATATGAGTCAGCACTTATATATGAGTCAACACTTATATATGAGTCGGCACTTATATACGAGTCAGCACTTATATATGAGTCAGCACTTATATATGAGTCAGCACTTATATACGAGTCAGCACTTATATATGAGTCGGCACTTATATACGAGTCAGCACTTATATACGAGTCAGCACTTATATACGAGTCAGCACTTATATATGAGTCAGCACTTATATATGAGTCAACACTTATATATGAGTCGGCACTTATATACGAGTCAGCACTTATATATGAGTCAGCACTTATATATGAGTCAGCACTTATATACGAGTCAGCACTTATATACGAGTCAGCACTTATATACGAGTCAGCACTTATATACGAGTCAGCACTTATATACGAGCAAGCACTTATATACGAGTCAGCACTTATATACGAGTCAGCACTTATATACGAGTCAGCACTTATATATGAGTCAACACTTATATATTAGTCAACACTGATATATGAGTCGGCACTTATATATGAGTCGGCACTTATATACGAGTCAGCACTTATATACGAGTCAGCACTTATATACGAGTCAGCACTTATATACGAGTCAGCACTTATATACGAGTGCACTTATATATGAGTCGGCACTTATATACGAGCCAGCACTTATATACGAGCCGGCACTTATATACGATTCGGCACTTATATACGAGTCGGCACTTATATACGAGTCGGCACTTATATACGAGTCGGCACTTATATACGAGTCGGCACTTATATACGAGTCGGCACTTATATACGAGTCGGCACTTATATACGAGTCGGCACTTATATACGAGTCGGCACTTATATACGAGTCGGCACTTATATACGAGTCGGCACTTATATACGAGCCGGCACTTATATACGAGTCGGCACTTGTATACGAGTCGGCACTTATATACGAGTCGGCACTTATATACGAGTCGGCACTTATATACGAGTCGGCACTTATATACGAGTCGGCACTTATATACGAGTCGGCACTTATATACGAGTCGGCACTTATATACGAGTCGGCACTTATATACGAGTCGGCACTTATATACGAGTCGGCACTTATATACGAGTCGGCACTTATATACGAGTCGGCACTTATATACGAGTCGGCACTTATATACGAGTCGGCACTTATATACGAGTCGGCACTTATATACGAGTCGGCACTTATATACGAGTCGGCACTTATATACGAGTCGGCACTTATATACGAGCCGGCACTTATATACGAGCCGGCACTTATATACGAGCCGGCACTTATATACGAGCCGGCACTTATATACGAGCCGGCACTTATATACGAGTCGGCACTTATATACGAGTCGGCACTTATATACGAGTCGGCACTTATATACGAGTCAGCACTTATATACGAGTCAGCACTTATATACGAGTCAGCACTTATATACGAGTCAGCACTTATATACGAGTCAGCACTTATATACGAGTCAGCACTTATATACGAGTCAGCACTTATATACGAGTCAGCACTTATATACGAGTCAGCACTTATATACGAGTCAGCACATATATACGAGTCAGCACTTATATACGAGTCAGCACTTATATACGAGTCAGCACTTATATATGAGTCAGCACTTATATACGAGTCAGCACTTATATACGAGTCAGCACTTATATACGAGTCAGCACTTACGAGTCAGCACTTATATATGAGTCAGCACTTATATACGAGTCAGCACTTAAACGGAACACTGAACTATTAAAGACATGTGTAAATGCTATGAACACACTTTAGTATGCTATTTCTCATGAAATTGTTGTTTGGATTTTGTTTGGATTTTTTGTTGCCAAATATTTTTTTTGGATAACACAGGCGAGTAATTTGGAAATTACCCCAAAAATTATGGCAACAGTGCAACTTCCGTGTAATAGCAGTTCACAACCAGACTAGACTCAATGTTATGTCAACCTTAGCCATTACTTGTACTTCCCTGTAGACCTACATAGGTCCTGTGCTCGTGTCTGTGAATCCCTACCAGCCTTTGGATCTCTACACCTCCGAGCATTTGAAGGACTACCAGAGAAAGACAGCCTATGAACTTCCTCCTCACATGTACGCTGCGCACCATGCATGTATAGCACACAAGACTATGAACTTCCTCCTCACATGTATGCACCATGCATGTATAGCACACAAGACTATGAACTCCCCACATGTACGCACCATGCATGTATAGCACACAAGACTATGAACTTCCTCTACACAAGTACGTATACAACCTACAGAGATAGATAGATAGATGCCTCCACCACCAGACAAACTGTCTCTCTGTCTGTCTGTCTGTCTCTGTCTCTCTGTCTGTCTGTCTCTCTGTCTCTCATTTGTCCCTAAGTTCATTAATAAGACTACTATAATGTGAAGGCTGACTATTAGTTCAACAGTCTTACAAGAACACTGCTACCATCACAGCACAAATGTGTCCTATATAACTATAATTACGTTGTTACGTACTACTTGTTAGTGGAAGATTTCTTAATAACTTTGAATTAAATTTAAAAATTCCCCCTTCTTTAATAAAGTCATGAAGAACAATTATGACATAGATCCATAAAATTCAGAAAACTTTAAACAATGGTTGCCTCACCTCACCCCACCCCCTCTCTCCCTCATATATAATATTGCTCCTATAATTCTAACAACAGATTCTCGTTGTCTGGCAACGCTTATCGCTCCATGAGGGATCACCGTCTAGACCAGTGCATCATCATCTCTGGTGAATCTGGTTCGGGGAAGACAGAGGCCTCCAAACTTGTCATGCAGTATGTGGCAGCCGTGTCTGGCAGAGGAGAAGAAGTCGAATATGTCAAACGACAACTGCTGCAGTCTAACCCTGTTCTAGAAGGTACACCATTTTGCACATGCATTCATTCATTCATTCATTCATTCATTCATTAATATTTTACAGTACAAAATGTGAAGAATGTACTGAAAGCATAACGGCATGTGAAGAATGTACTGAAAGCATAACGGCAAGGTCTGCTGATAGCCTATTAAATTAAGTGACAATAACAACATAAAACTAGCACTTGTTTTTGAGGAACTGAAGTGGTGAGGATTAATTTGTTTCGCAGACTAACCTTCGTGGTTATTGCAATTATAATCTGAGAGCTAATAAGGTTAGGGGATGCTGTAACTGAATCTTCCTTAGCTCTTGTGATGTATGCACTTCTCATTTTCCACATACTAGCCTTCAACGGGTCTGGAAACATGTGTGTGTACATGTATGTGAATGTGTATGTGTGTGTGTGGGCATGTGTGTGTGCATGTGCATGTGTGTGCATATGTCTGCAAGTGTGTCTGCATGTGTGTGTGTACATGTATGTGCATGTGCATGTGTGTGTACATGTATGTGAATGTGTGTGTCTGCATGTGTGTGTATGTGCATGTGTGTGTGTGCGCATGTGTGTGCCACTCTTCTTCTTGCAACCTTCTCAGCATAAACTCTCCTCTCTGACCCTCTAGTCTATCCTGGTCCTAATACAGCACAGCAGATACTTTGGAGTGTTTTGTATTGCCTCTATTAAAGGTGCTCTATTAAAGGTGCTCTATTAAAGGTGCTCTATTAAAGGTGATGGCACCAGATTTGATGGCCAGCCATGGATCTGGAGGAAGCACTTAAAATAATGATAAAGGAACACGGCTTGGCAACAAGCTAGTTCTCACTACACGCATGTGGGTGCAGCTTCATTTAATCAACCTCTATGACCACCTTTTGTACCAAATAACTTGAGGGCACAATTTTCACATCTATAATCAAGAGCACGAAAACCTCGAAGGTCGCCTCGAAAGCATGTCTACGGTTCATGCCTGGATCTGAGAACAGGGGGGTATATTGTGTGCCGAGCATCATTTTCTAGTTCTTGGCACCAGGTCAAGGAACATGAAGTGACCCACAGAATGGAACTTGAATCAGCAGCAAAATCCAAAAGCCTGAAGCAGAGGCTAAGGGCTAGGGCTAGGGCTAGTGAGGGGCTAAGGAGGGGCTAGGGCTAGGGCTGGGGCTAGAGCTTGGGCTGGGGCTGGGGCTAGGGCTAGGGCTGGGGCTATGGCTGGGGCTAGGGGTAGGGCTAGGGCTAGGCTGGGGCTAGGGCCAGGGCTGGGGCTAGGGCTAGAGGCTAGGGCTGGGGCTAGGGCTGGGGCTGGGGCTGGGGGTAAGCAGATGCTGAAAGTGATACATAAAAAGTAAAAATACAAAACAATTCCTTTCCTGTACAAGTGTCCCTTTCTCAAACCCTGTCACACACCATTTATTATTTAAAATGTCTGCCTCTCCCAAGGCCTGTCACTGCATCTTTGCTGCATGTTTGTTCCCATCCAGCCTTTGGTAATGCAACAACCAAGAGAAACGACAACTCTTCTAGATTTGTGAGTTTTCTAGCCGTTATTTGCTGTTCAGATATGAAAAAATTAAAAAAATCTGTGTGAGGTCTTCATTCTCGTGTGCACCCACGCTCAGGGCAAGTACATGGATATAGAGTTTGATTTCAAGGGAGATCCCGTAGGAGGAATCATATCAAACTGTGAGGATGGTAAATTTCATAAACACTCGTAGCTACAACATAATGGCTGATTCTCCTTTAAGGATTCTCAAATGGTTTGCCTTGATGTAGGTGATGTATTTTTGCTTGAAGTGTTGGTTCTAAAACAAAACCTAATTTTTTAAAGAGAATCCTTAAAGTATTAAAAGTTATTGAAAGTAATCACACATGCTCTGATGCACCTCCTCCATTCCTTCATCATTGCATGTTGGTGCACCTCTTCCATTCCTTCATCATTGCATGTTGATGCTTCTCTTCCATTCCTTCATCATTGCATGTTGATGCTCCTCTTCCATTCCTTCATCATTGCATGTTGATGCTTCTCTTCCATTCCTTCATCATTGCATGTTGATGCTCCTCTTCCATTCCTTCATCATTGCATGTTGATGCTTCTCTTCCATTCCTTCATCATTGCATGTTGATGCACCTCTTCCATTCCTTCATCATTGCATGTTGATGCACCTCTTCCATTCCTTCATCATTGCATGTTGATGCTCCTCTTCCATTCCTTCATCATTGCATGTTGATGCTTCTCTTCCATTCCTTCATCATTGCATGTTGATGCTTCTCTTCCATTCCTTCATCATTGCATGTTGATGCTCCTCTTCCATTCCTTCATCATTGCATGTTGATGCACCTCTTCCATTCCTTCATCATTGCATGTTGATGCTCCTCTTCCATTCCTTCATCATTGCATGTTGATGCTCCTCTTCCATTCCTTCATCATTGCATGTTGATGCTCCTCTTCCATTCCTTCATCATTGCATGTTGATGCACCTCTTCCATTCCTTCATCATTGCATGTTGATGCTTCTCTTCCATTCCTTCATCATTGCATGCTGATGCACCTCTTCCATTCCTTCATCATTGCATGTTGATGCTTCTCTTCCATTCCTTCATCATTGCATGTTGATGCTCCTCTTCCATTCCTTCATCATTGCATGTTCATGCTCCTCTTCCATTCCTTCATCATTGCATGTTGATGCTCCTCTTCCATTCCTTCATCATTGCATGTTGATGCTTCTCTTCCATTCCTTCATCATTGCATGTTGATGCTACTCTTCCATTCCTTCATCATTGCATGTTGATGCTTCTCTTCCATTCCTTCATCATTGCATGTTGATGCTCCTCTTCCATTCCTTCATCATTGCATGTTGATGCTCCTCTTCCATTCCTTCATCATTGCATGTTGATGCTTCTCTTCCATTCCTTCATCATTGCATGTTGATGCTACTCTTCCATTCCTTCATCATTGCATGTTGATGCTCCTCTTCCATTCCTTCATCATTGGATGGTGATGCTCCTCTTCCATTCCTTCATCATTGCATGTTGATGCTCCTCTTCCATTCCTTCATCATTGCATGTTGATGCTTCTCTTCCATTCCTTCATCATTGCATGTTGATGCTCCTCTTCCATTCCTTCATCATTGCATGTTGATGCTCCTCTTCCATTCCTTCATCATTGGATGGTGATGCTCCTCTTCCATTCCTTCATCATTGCATGTTGATGCTCCTCTTCCATTCCTTCATCATTGCATGTTGATGCTTCTCTTCCATTCCTTCATCATTGCATGTTGATGCTCCTCTTCCATTCCTTCATCATTGCATGTCGATGCTTCTCTTCCATTCCTTCATCATTGCATGTTGATGCACCTCTTCCATTCCTTCATCATTGCATGTTGATGCTCCTCTTCCATTCCTTCATCATTGCATGTTGATGCTTCTCTTCCATTCCTTCATCATTGCTTGTTGATGCTCCTCTTCCATTCCTTCATCATTGCATGTTGATGCTTCTCTTCCATTCCTTCATCATTGCATGTTGATGCTCCTCTTCCATTCCTTCATCATTGCATGTTGATGCTTCTCTTCCATTCCTTCATCATTGCATGTTGATGCTCCTCTTCCATTCCTTCATCATTGCATGTTGATGCTTCTCTTCCATTCCTTCATCATTGCATGTTGATGCTCCTCTTCCATTCCTTCATCATTGCATGTTGATGCTTCTCTTCCATTCCTTCATCATTGCATGTTGATGATTCTCTTCCATTCCTTCATCATTGCATGTTGATGCTCCTCTTCCATTCCTTCATCATTGCATGTTGATACTTCTCTTCCATTCCTTCATCATTGCATGTTGATGCTTCTCTTCCATTCCTTCATCATTGCATGTTGATGCTCCTCTTCCATTCCTACATCATTGCATGTTGATGCTCCTCTTCCATTCCTTCATCATTGCATGTTGATGCTTCTCTTCCATTCCTTCATCATTGCATGTTGATGCTCCTCTTCCATTCCTTCATCATTGCATGTTGATGCTCCTCTTCCATTCCTTCATCATTGCATGTTGATGCACCTCTTCCATTCCTTCATCATTGCATGTTGATGCTCCTCTTCCATTCCTTCATCATTGCTTGTTGATGCTCCTCTTCCATTCCTTCATCATTGCATGTTGATGCTACTCTTCCATTCCTTCATCATTGCATGTTGATGCTCCTCTTCCATTCCTTCATCATTGCATGTTGATGCTCCTCTTCCATTCCTTCATCATTGCATGTTGATGCTTCTCTTCCATTCCTTCATCATTGCATGTTGATGCTCCTCTTCCATTCCTTCATCATTGCATGTTGATGCACCTCTTCCATTCCTTCATCATTGCATGTTGATGCTCCTCTTCCATTCCTTCATCATTGCATGTTGATGCTTCTCTTCCATTCCTTCATCATTGCATGTTGATGCTCCTCTTCCATTCCTTCATCATTGCATGTTGATGCACCTCTTCCATTCCTTCATCATTGCATGTTGATGCTCCTCTTCCATTCCTTCATCATTGCATGTTGATGCACCTCTTCCATTCCTTCATCATTGCATGTTGATGCTTCTCTTCCATTCCTTCATCATTGCATGTTGATGCTTCTCTTCCATTCCTTCATCATTGCATGTTGATGCTCCTCTTCCATTCCTTCTACATTGCATGTTGATGCTCCTCTTCCATTCCTTCATCATTGCATGTTGATGCACCTCTTCCATTCCTTCATCATTGCATGTTGATGCTCCTCTTCCATTCCTTCATCATTGCATGTTGATGCTCCTCTTCCATTCCTTCTACATTGCATGTTGATGCACCTCTTCCATTCCTTCATCATTGCATGTTGATGCTTCTCTTCCATTCCTTCATCATTGCATGTTGATGCTCCTCTTCCATTCCTTCATCATTGCATGTTGATGCTCCTCTTCCATTCCTTCATCATTGCATGTTGATGCTCCTCTTCCATTCCTTCATCATTGCATGTTGATGCTCCTCTTCCATTCCTTCATCATTGCATGTCGATGCTTCTCTTCCATTCCTTCATCATTGCATGTTGATGCTCCTCTTCCATTCCTTCATCATTGCATGTTGATGCTCCTCTTCCATTCCTTCATCATTGCATGTTGATGCTCCTCTTCCATTCCTTCATCATTGCATGTTGATGCTTCTCTTCCATTCCTTCATCATTGCATGTTAATGCTTCTCTTCCATTCCTTCATCATTGCATGTTCATGCTCCTCTTCCATTCCTTCATCATTGCATGTTGATGCTCCTCTTCCATTCCTTCATCATTGCATGTTGATGCTCCTCTTCCATTCCTTCATCATTGCATGTTGATGCTCCTCTTCCATTCCTTCATCATTGCATGTTGATGCTTCTCTTCCATTCCTTCATCATTGCATGTTGATGCTCCTCTTCCATTCCTTCATCATTGCATGTTGATGCTCCTCTTCCATTCCTTCATCATTGCATGTTGATGCACCTCTTCCATTCCTTCATCATTGCATGTTGATGCTTCTCTTCCATTCCTTCATCATTGCATGTTGATGCTCCTCTTCCATTCCTTCATCATTGCATGTTGATGCACCTCTTCCATTCCTTCATCATTGCATGTTGATGCTTCTCTTCCATTCCTTCATCATTGCATGTTGATGCACCTCTTCCATTCCTTCATCATTGCATGTTGATGCTCCTCTTCCATTCCTTCATCATTGCATGTTGATGCTTCTCTTCCATTCCTTCATCATTGCATGTTGATGCTTCTCTTCCATTCCTTCATCATTGCTTGTTGATGCTCCTCTTCCATTCCTTCATCATTGCATGTTGATGCACCTCTTCCATTCCTTCATCATTGCATGTTGATGCTCCTCTTCCATTCCTTCATCATTGAATGTTGATGCTCCCCTTCCATTCCTTCATCATTGCATGTTGATGCTTCTCTTCCATTCCTTCATCATTGCATGTTGATGCTCCTCTTCCATTCCTTCATCATTGCATGTTGATGCTCCTCTTCCATTCCTTCATCATTGCATGTTGATGCTCCTCTTCCATTCCTTCATCATTGCATGTTGATGCTTCTCTTCCATTCCTCATCATTGCATGTTGATGCTTCTCTTCCATTCCTTCATCATTGCATGTTGATGCTTCTCTTCCATTCCTTCATCATTGCATGTTGATGCTCCTCTTCCATTCCTTCATCATTGCATGTTGATGCTCCTCTTCCATTCCTTCATCATTGCATGTTGATGCTTCTCTTCCATTCCTTCATCATTGCATGTTGATGCTCCTCTTCCATTCCTTCATCATTGCATGTTGATGCACCTCTTCCATTCCTTCATCATTGCATGTTGATGCTTCTCTTCCATTCCTTCATCATTGCATGTTGATGCTTCTCTTCCATTCCTTCATCATTGCATGTTGATGCTCCTCTTCCATTCCTTCATCATTGCATGTTGATGCACCTCTTCCATTCCTTCATCATTGCATGTTGATGCTCCTCTTCCATTCCTTCATCATTGCATGTTGATGCACCTCTTCCATTCCTTCATCATTGCATGTTGATGCTTCTCTTCCATACCTTCATCATTGCATGTTGATGCTTATCTTCCATTCCTTCATCATTGCATGTTAATGCTCCTCTTCCATTCCTTCATCATTGCATGTTGATGCTCCTCTTCCATTCCTTCATCATTGCATGTTGATGCTCCTCTTCCATTCCTTCATCATTGCATGTTGATGCTCCTCTTCCATTCCTTCATCATTGCATGTTGATGCTTCTCTTCATTCCTTCATCATTGCATGTTGATGCTTCTCTTCCATTCCTTCATCATTGCATGTTGATGCTTCTCTTCCATTCCTTCATCATTGCATGTTGATGCTTCTCTTCCATTCCTTCATCATTGCATGTTGATGCTCCTCTTCCATTCCTTCATCATTGCATGTTGATGCTTCTCTTCCATTCCTTCATCATTGCATGTTGATGCTTCTCTTCCATTCCTTCATCATTGCATGTTGATGCTCCTCTTCCATTCCTTCATCATTGCATGTTGATGCTCCTCTTCCATTCCTTCATCATTGCATGTTGATGCTCCTCTTCCATTCCTTCATCATTGCATGTTGATGCACCTCTTCCATTCCTTCATCATTGCATGTTGATGCTCCTCTTCCATTCCTTCATCATTGCATGTTGATGCTCCTCTTCCATTCCTTCATCATTGCATGTTGATGCACCTCTTCCATTCCTTCATCATTGCATGTTGATGCTCCTCTTCCATTCCTTCATCATTGCATGTTGATGCTTCTCTTCCATTCCTTCATCATTGCATGTTGATGCTTCTCTTCCATTCCTTCATCATTGCATGTTGATGCTTCTCTTCCATTCCTTCATCATTGCATGTTGATGCTTCTCTTCCATTCCTTCATCATTGCATGTTGATGCTCCTCTTCCATTCCTTCATCATTGCATGTTGATGCTCCTCTTCCATTCCTTCATCATTGCATGTTGATGCTCCTCTTCCATTCCTTCATCATTGCATGTTGATGCACCTCTTCCATTCCTTCATCATTGCATGTTGATGCTCCTCTTCCATTCCTTCATCATTGCATGTTGATGCTCCTCTTCCATTCCTTCATCATTGCATGTTGATGCACCTCTTCCATTCCTTCATCATTGCATGTTGATGCTCCTCTTCCATTCCTTCATCATTGCATGTTGATGCTTCTCTTCCATTCCTTCATCATTGCATGTTGATGCTTCTCTTCCATTCCTTCATCATTGCATGTTGATGCTTCTCTTCCATTCCTTCATCATTGCATGTTGATGCTTCTCTTCCATTCTTTCATCATTGCATGTTGATGCTCCTCTTCCATTCCTTCATCATTGCATGTTGATGCACCTCTTCCATTCCTTCATCATTGCATGTTGATGCTCCTCTTCCATTCCTTCATCATTGCATGCTGATGCTCCTCTTCCATTCCTTCATCATTGCATGTTGATGCTCCTCTTCCATTCCTTCATCATTGCATGTTCATGCTCCTCTTCCATTCCTTCATCATTGCATGTTGATGCACCTCTTCCATTCCTTCATCATTGCATGTTGATGCTCCTCTTCCATTCCTTCATCATTGCATGTTGATGCTCCTCTTCCATTCCTTCATCAGCATGTTGATGCACCTCTTCCATTCCTTCATCATTGCATGTTGATGCTTCTCTTCCATTCCTTCATCATTGCATGTTGATGCACCTCTTCCATTCCTTCATCATTGCATGTTGATGCTCCTCTTCCATTCCTTCATCATTGCATGTTGATGCTCCTCTTCCATTCCTTCATCATTGCATGTTGATGCTCCTCTTCCATTCCTTCATCATTGCATGTTGATGCTCCTCTTCCATTCCTTCATCATTGCATGTTGATGCTTCTCTTCCATTCCTTCATCATTGCATGTTGATGCACCTCTTCCATTCCTTCATCATTGCATGTTGATGCTTCTCTTCCATTCCTTCATCATTGCATGTTGATGCTTCTCTTCCATTCCTTCATCATTGCATGTTGATGCTTCTCTTCCATTCCTTCATCATTGCATGTTGATGCACCTCTTCCATTCCTTCATCATTGCATGTTGATGCTTCTCTTCCATTCCTTCATCATTGCATGTTGATGCTCCTCTTCCATTCCTTCATCATTGCATGTTGATGCTCCTCTTCCATTCCTTCATCATTGCATGTTGATGCTCCTCTTCCATTCCTTCATCATTGCATGTTGATGCACCTCTTCCATTCCTTCATCATTGCATGTTGATGCTCCTCTTCCATTCCTTCATCATTGCATGTTGATGCTCCTCTTCCATTCCTTCATCATTGCATGTTGATGCACCTCTTCCATTCCTTCATCATTGCATGTTGATGCTCCTCTTCCATTCCTTCATCATTGCATGTTGATGCTTCTCTTCCATTCCTTCATCATTGCATGTTGATGCTTCTCTTCCATTCCTTCATCATTGCATGTTGATGCTTCTCTTCCATTCCTTCATCATTGCATGTTGATGCTCCTCTTCCATTCCTTCATCATTGCATGTTGATGCACCTCTTCCATTCCTTCATCATTGCATGTTGATGCTCCTCTTCCATTCCTTCATCATTGCATGTCGATGCTCCTCTTCTATTCCTTCATCATTGCATGTTGATGCTCCTCTTCCATTCCTTCATCATTGCATGTTGATGCTTCTCTTCCATTCCTTCATCATTGCATGTTGATGCTCCTCTTCCATTCCTTCATCATTGCATGTTGATGCTCCTCTTCCATTCCTTCATCATTGCATGTTGATGCTCCTCTTCCATTCCTTCATCATTGCATGTTGATGCACCTCTTCCATTCCTTCATCATTGCATGTTGATGCTCCTCTTCCATTCCTTCATCATTGCATGTTCATGCTTCTCTTCCATTCCTTCATCATTGCATGTTGATGCTTCTCTTCCATTCCTTCATCATTGCATGTTGATGCTCCTCTTCCATTCCTTCATCATTGCATGTTGATGCACCTCTTCCATTCCTTCATCATTGCATGTTGATGCTCCTCTTCCATTCCTTCATCATTGCATGGATGCTTCTCTTCCATTCCTTCATCATTGCATGTTGATGCTCCTCTTCCATTCCTTCATCATTGCATGGATGCTACTCTTCCATTCCTTCATCATTGCATGTTGATGCACCTCTTCCATTCCTTCATCATTGCATGTTGATGCTTCTCTTCCATTCCTTCATCATTGCATGTTGATGCTTCTCTTCCATTCCTTCATCATTGCATGGATGCTCCTCTTCCATTCCTTCATCATTGCATGTTGATGCTCCTCTTCCATTCCTTCATCATTGCATGTTGATGCTTCTCTTCCATTCCTTCATCATTGCATGTTGATGCTCCTCTTCCATTCCTTCATCATTGCATGTTGATGCTTCTCTTCCATTCCTTCATCATTGCTTGTTGATGCTCCTCTTCCATTCCTTCATCATTGCATGTTGATGCTTCTCTTCCATTCCTTCATCATTGCATGTTGATGCTCCTCTTCCATTCCTTCATCATTGCATGTTGATGCTTCTCTTCCATTCCTTCATCATTGCATGTTGATGCTCCTCTTCCATTCCTTCATCATTGCATGTTGATGCTTCTCTTCCATTCCTTCATCATTGCATGTTGATGCTCCTCTTCCATTCCTTCATCATTGCATGTTGATGCTTCTCTTCCATTCCTTCATCATTGCATGTTGATGATTCTCTTCCATTCCTTCATCATTGCATGTTGATGCTCCTCTTCCATTCCTTCATCATTGCATGTTGATGCTCCTCTTCCATTCCTTCATCATTGCATGTTGATGCTCCTCTTCCATTCCTTCATCATTGCATGTTGATGCTTCTCTTCCATTCCTTCATCATTGCATGTTGATGCACCTCTTCCATTCCTTCATCATTGCATGTTGATGCACCTCTTCCATTCCTTCATCATTGCATGTTGATGCTTCTCTTCCATTCCTTCATCATTGCATGTTGATGCTCCTCTTCCATTCCTTCATCATTGCATGTTGATGCTTCTCTTCCATTCCTTCATCATTGCATGTTGATGCTCCTCTTCCATTCCTTCATCATTGCATGTTGATGCTTCTCTTCCATTCCTTCATCATTGCATGTTGATGCTTCTCTTCCATTCCTTCATCATTGCATGTTGATGCTCCTCTTCCATTCCTTCATCATTGCATGTTGATGCTCCTCTTCCATTCCTTCATCATTGCATGTTAATGCTTCTCTTCCATTCCTTCATCATTGCATGTTGATGCTCCTCTTCCATTCCTTCATCATTGCATGTTGATGCTTCTCTTCCATTCCTTCATCATTGCATGTTGATGCTTCTCTTCCATTCCTTCATCATTGCATGTTGATGCTTCTCTTCCATTCCTTCATCATTGCATGTTGATGCTTCTCTTCCATTCCTTCATCATTGCATGTTGATGCTTCTCTTCCATTCCTTCATCATTGCATGTTGATGCTCCTCTTCCATTCCTTCATCATTGCATGTTGATGCTTCTCTTCCATTCCTTCATCATTGCATGTTGATGCACCTCTTCCATTCCTTCATCATTGCATGTTGATGCTCCTCTTCCATTCCTTCATCATTGCATGTTGATGCTCCTCTTCCATTCCTTCATCATTGCATGTTGATGCTTCTCTTCCATCTTCATCATTGCATGTTGATGCTCCTCTTCCATTCCTTCATCATTGCATGTTGATGCACCTCTTCCATTCCTTCATCATTGCATGTTGATGCTTCTCTTCCATTCCTTCATCATTGCATGTTGATGCTCCTCTTCCATTCCTTCATCATTGCATGTTGATGCTTCTCTTCCATCTTCATCATTGCATGTTGATGCTCCTCTTCCATTCCTTCATCATTGCAGGTTGATGCACCTCTTCCATTCCTTCATCATTGCATGTTGATGCTTCTCTTCCATTCCTTCATCATTGCATGTTGATGCACCTCTTCCATTCCTTCATCATTGCATGTTGATGCTCCTCTTCCATTCCTTCATCATTGCATGTTGATGCACCTCTTCCATTCCTTCATCATTGCATGTTGATGCTCCTCTTCCATTCCTTCATCATTGCATGTTGATGCTTCTCTTCCATTCCTTCATCATTGCATGATGATGCTTCTCTTCCATTCCTTCATCATTGCATGTTGATGCCCCTCTTCCATTCCTTCATCATTGCATGTTGATGCTCCTCTTCCATTCCTTCATCATTGCATGTTGATGCTCCTCTTCCATTCCTTCATCATTGCATGTTGATGCACCTCTTCCATTCCTTCATCATTGCATGTTGATGCTTCTCTTCCATTCCTTCATCATTGCATGTTGATGCTCCTCTTCCATTCCTTCATCATTGCATGTTGATGCACCTCTTCCATTCCTTCATCATTGCATGTTGATGCTTCTCTTCCATTCCTTCATCATTGCATGTTGATGCTACTCTTCCATTCCTTCATCATTGCATGTTGATGCTCCTCTTCCATTCCTTCATCATTGCATGTTGATGCTCCTCTTCCATTCCTTCATCATTGCATGTTGATGCTTCTCTTCCATTCCTTCATCATTGCATGTTGATGCTACTCTTCCATTCCTTCATCATTGCATGTTGATGCTCCTCTTCCATTCCTTCATCATTGCATGTTGATGCTCCTCTTCCATTCCTTCATCATTGCATGTTGATGCTTCTCTTCCATTCCTTCATCATTGCATGTTGATGCTCCTCTTCCATTCCTTCATCATTGCATGTTGATGCTTCTCTTCCATTCCTTCATCATTGCATGTTGATGCTCCTCTTCCATTCCTTCATCATTGCATGTTGATGCACCTCTTCCATTCCTTCATCATTGCATGTTGATGCTTCTCTTCCATTCCTTCATCATTGCATGTTGATGCTCCTCTTCCATTCCTTCATCATTGCATGTCGATGCTCCTCTTCCATTCCTTCATCATTGCATGTTGATGCTTCTCTTCCATTCCTTCATCATTGCATGTTGATGCACCTCTTCCATTCCTTCATCATTGCATGTTGATGCTTCTCTTCCATTCCTTCATCATTGCATGTTGATGCTTCTCTTCCATTCCTTCATCATTGCATGTTGATGCTCCTCTTCCATTCCTTCATCATTGCATGTTCATGCTCCTCTTCCATTCCTTCATCATTGCATGTTGATGCTTCTCTTCCATTCCTTCATCATTGCATGTTGATGCTCCTCTTCCATTCCTTCATCATTGCATGTTGATGCTTCTCTTCCATTCCTTCATCATTGCATGTTGATGCTCCTCTTCCATTCCTTCATCATTGCATGTTGATGCTCCTCTTCCATTCCTTCATCATTGCATGTTGATGCTCCTCTTCCATTCCTTCATCATTGCATGTTGATGCTCCTCTTCCATTCCTTCATCATTGCATGTTGATGCTCCTCTTCCATTCCTTCATCATTGCATGTTGATGCACCTCTTCCATTCCTTCATCATTGCATGTTGATGCTCCTCTTCCATTCCTTCATCATTGCATGTTGATGCTCCTCTTCCATTCCTTCATCATTGCATGTTGATGCACCTCTTCCATTCCTTCATCATTGCATGTTGATGCTTCTCTTCCATTCCTTCATCATTGCATGTTGATGCTCCTCTTCCATTCCTTCATCATTGCATGTTGATGCTCCTCTTCCATTCCTTCATCATTGCATGTTGATGCTTCTCTTCCATTCCTTCATCATTGCATGTTGATGCTTCTCTTCCATTCCTTCATCATTGCATGTTGATGCTTCTCTTCCATTCCTTCATCATTGCATGTTGATGCTCCTCTTCCATTCCTTCATCATTGCATGTTGATGCTCCTCTTCCATTCCTTCATCATTGCATGTTGATGCTCCTCTTCCATTCCTTCATCATTGCATGTTGATGCACCTCTTCCATTCCTTCATCATTGCATGTTGATGCTCCTCTTCCATTCCTTCATCATTGCATGTTGATGCTCCTCTTCCATTCCTTCATCATTGCATGTTGATGCACCTCTTCCATTCCTTCATCATTGCATGTTGATGCTTCTCTTCCATTCCTTCATCATTGCATGTTGATGCACCTCTTCCATTCCTTCATCATTGCATGTTGATGCTCCTCTTCCATTCCTTCATCATTGCATGTTGATGCTCCTCTTCCATTCCTTCATCATTGCATGTTGATGCTCCTCTTCCATTCCTTCATCATTGCATGTTGATGCTTCTCTTCCATTCCTTCATCATTGCATGTTCATGCTTCTCTTCCATTCCTTCATCATTGCATGTTGATGCTTCTCTTCCATTCCTTCATCATTGCATGTTGATGCTCCTCTTCCATTCCTTCATCATTGCATGTTGATGCTTCTCTTCCATTCCTTCATCATTGCATGTTGATGCTTCTCTTCCATTCCTTCATCATTGCATGTTGATGATTCTCTTCCATTCCTTCATCATTGCATGTTGATGCTCCTCTTCCATTCCTTCATCATTGCATGTTGATGCTCCTCTTCCATTCCTTCATCATTGCATGTTGATGCTCCTCTTCCATTCCTTCATCATTGCATGTTGATGCTTCTCTTCCATTCCTTCATCATTGCATGTTGATGCACCTCTTCCATTCCTTCATCATTGCATGTTGATGCTTCTCTTCCATTCCTTCATCATTGCATGTTGATGCTTCTCTTCCATTCCTTCATCATTGCATGTTGATGCTCCTCTTCCATTCCTTCATTATTGCATGTTGATGCTCCTCTTCCATTCCTTCATCATTGCATGTTGATGCTTCTCTTCCATTCCTTCATCATTGCATGTTGATGCTCCTCTTCCATTCCTTCATCATTGCATGTTGATGCTTCTCTTCCATTCCTTCATCATTGCATGTTGATGATTCTCTTCCATTCCTTCATCATTGCATGTTGATGCTCCTCTTCCATTCCTTCATCATTGCATGTTGATGCTCCTCTTCCATTCCTTCATCATTGCATGTTGATGCTCCTCTTCCATTCCTTCATCATTGCATGTTGATGCTTCTCTTCCATTCCTTCATCATTGCATGTTGATGCACCTCTTCCATTCCTTCATCATTGCATGTTGATGCTTCTCTTCCATTCCTTCATCATTGCATGTTGATGCTTCTCTTCCATTCCTTCATCATTGCATGTTGATGCTCCTCTTCCATTCCTTCATCATTGCATGTTGATGCTTCTCTTCCATTCCTTCATCATTGCATGTTGATGCTTCTCCTCCATTCCTTCATCATTGCATGTTGATGCTCCTCTTCCATTCCTTCATCATTGCATGTTGATGCTCCTCTTCCATTCCTTCATCATTGCATGTTGATGCTCCTCTTCCATTCCTTCATCATTGCATGTTGATGCTTCTCTTCCATTCCTTCATCATTGCATGTTGATGCTTCTCTTCCATTCCTTCATCATTGCATGTTGATGCTCCTCTTCCATTCCTTCATCATTGCATGTTGATGCTCCTCTTCCATTCCTTCATCATTGCATGTTGATGCTTCTCTTCCATTCCTTCATCATTGCATGTTGATGCTTCTCTTCCATTCCTTCATCATTGCATGTTGATGCTCCTCTTCCATTCCTTCATCATTGCATGTTGATGCTCCTCTTCCATTCCTTCATCATTGCATGTTGATGCTTCTCTTCCATTCCTTCATCATTACATGTTGATGCTCCTCTTCCATTCCTTCATCATTGCATGTTGATGCTTCTCTTCCATTCCTTCATCATTGCATGTTGATGCACCTCTTCCATTCCTTCATCATTGCATGTTGATGCTTCTCTTCCATTCCTTCATCATTGCATGTTGATGCTTCTCTTCCATTCCTTCATCATTGCATGTTGATGCTCCTCTTCCATTCCTTCATCATTGCATGTTGATGCTTCTCTTCCATTCCTTCATCATTGCATGTTGATGCACCTCTTCCATTCCTTCATCATTGCATGTTGATGCACCTCTTCCATTCCTTCATCATTGCATGTTGATGCTCCTCTTCCATTCCTTCATCATTGCATGTTGATGCTTCTCTTCCATTCCTTCATCTGCATGTTGATGCTCCTCTTCCATTCCTTCATCATTGCATGTTGATGCTCCTCTTCCATTCCTTCATCATTGCATGTTGATGCACCTCCTCCATTCCTTCATCATTGCATGTTGATGCTCCTCTTCCATTCCTTCATCATTGCATGTTGATGCTTCTCTTCCATTCCTTCATCATTGCATGTTGATGCTTCTCTTCCATTCCTTCATCATTGCATGTTGATGCTCCTCTTCCATTCCTTCATCATTGCATGTTGATGCACCTCTTCCATTCCTTCATCATTGCATGTTGATGCTCCTCTTCCATTCCTTCATCATTGCATGTTGATGCTTCTCTTCCATTCCTTCATCATTGCATGTTGATGCACCTCTTCCATTCCTTCATCATTGCATGTTGATGCTCCTCTTCCATTCCTTCATCATTGCATGTTGATGCTTCTCTTCCATTCCTTCATCATTGCATGTTGATGCACCTCTTCCATTCCTTCATCATTGCATGTTGATGCTCCTCTTCCATTCCTTCATCATTGCATGTTGATGCTCCTCTTCCATTCCTTCATCATTGCATGTTGATGCTTCTCTTCCATTCCTTCATCATTGCATGTTGATGCTTCTCTTCCATTCCTTCATCATTGCATGTTGATGCTCCTCTTCCATTCCTTCATCATTGCATGTTGATGCTTCTCTTCCATTCCTTCATCATTGCATGTTGATGCTCCTCTTCCATTCCTTCATCATTGCATGTTGATGCTTCTCTTCCATTCCTTCATCATTGCATGTTGATGATTCTCTTCCATTCCTTCATCATTGCATGTTGATGCTCCTCTTCCATTCCTTCATCATTGCATGTTGATGCTCCTCTTCCATTCCTTCATCATTGCATGTTGATGCTCCTCTTCCATTCCTTCATCATTGCATGTTGATGCTTCTCTTCCATTCCTTCATCATTGCATGTTGATGCACCTCTTCCATTCCTTCATCATTGCATGTTGATGCTTCTCTTCCATTCCTTCATCATTGCATGTTGATGCTCCTCTTCCATTCCTTCATCATTGCATGTTGATGCTTCTCTTCCATTCCTTCATCATTGCATGTTGATGCTCCTCTTCCATTCCTTCATCATTGCATGTTCATGCTCCTCTTCCATTCCTTCATCATTGCATGTTGATGCACCTCTTCCATTCCTTCATCATTGCATGTTGATGCTCCTCTTCCATTCCTTCATCATTGCATGTTGATGCTCCTCTTCCATTCCTTCATCATTGCATGTTGATGCACCTCTTCCATTCCTTCATCATTGCATGTTGATGCTTCTCTTCCATTCCTTCATCATTGCATGTTGATGCACCTCTTCCATTCCTTCATCATTGCATGTTGATGCTCCTCTTCCATTCCTTCATCATTGCATGTTGATGCTCCTCTTCCATTCCTTCATCATTGCATGTTGATGCTCCTCTTCCATTCCTTCATCATTGCATGTTGATGCTCCTCTTCCATTCCTTCATCATTGCATGTTGATGCTTCTCTTCCATTCCTTCATCATTGCATGTTGATGCACCTCTTCCATTCCTTCATCATTGCATGTTGATGCTTCTCTTCCATTCCTTCATCATTGCATGTTGATGCACCTCTTCCATTCCTTCATCATTGCATGTTGATGCTCCTCTTCCATTCCTTCATCATTGCATGTTGATGCTCCTCTTCCATTCCTTCATCATTGCATGTTGATGCACCTCTTCCATTCCTTCATCATTGCATGTTGATGCTTCTCTTTCATTCCTTCATCATTGCATGTTGATGCTCCTCTTCCATTCCTTCATCATTGCATGTTGATGCTTCTCTTCCATTCCTTCATCATTGCATGTTGATGCTTCTCTTCCATTCCTTCATCATTGCATGTTGATGCTCCTCTTCCATTCCTTCATCATTGCATGTTGATGCTCCTCTTCCATTCCTTCATCATTGCATGTTGATGCTTCTCTTCCATTCCTTCATCATTGCATGTTTATGCACCTCTTCCATTCCTTCATCATTGCATGTTGATGCTTCTCTTCCATTCCTTCATCATTGCATGTTGATGCACCTCTTCCATTCCTTCATCATTGCATGTTGATGCTCCTCTTCCATTCCTTCATCATTGCATGTTGATGCTCCTCTTCCATTCCTTCATCATTGCATGTTGATGCTTCTCTTCCATCTTCATCATTGCATGTTGATGCTCCTCTTCCATTCCTTCATCATTGCATGTTGATGCACCTCTTCCATTCCTTCATCATTGCATGTTGATGCTTCTCTTCCATTCCTTCATCATTGCATGTTGATGCTCCTCTTCCATTCCTTCATCATTGCATGTTGATGCTTCTCTTCCATCTTCATCATTGCATGTTGATGCTCCTCTTCCATTCCTTCATCATTGCAGGTTGATGCACCTCTTCCATTCCTTCATCATTGCATGTTGATGCTTCTCTTCCATTCCTTCATCATTGCATGTTGATGCACCTCTTCCATTCCTTCATCATTGCATGTTGATGCTCCTCTTCCATTCCTTCATCATTGCATGTTGATGCACCTCTTCCATTCCTTCATCATTGCATGTTGATGCTCCTCTTCCATTCCTTCATCATTGCATGTTGATGCTTCTCTTCCATTCCTTCATCATTGCATGATGATGCTTCTCTTCCATTCCTTCATCATTGCATGTTGATGCCCCTCTTCCATTCCTTCATCATTGCATGTTGATGCTCCTCTTCCATTCCTTCATCATTGCATGTTGATGCTCCTCTTCCATTCCTTCATCATTGCATGTTGATGCACCTCTTCCATTCCTTCATCATTGCATGTTGATGCTTCTCTTCCATTCCTTCATCATTGCATGTTGATGCTCCTCTTCCATTCCTTCATCATTGCATGTTGATGCACCTCTTCCATTCCTTCATCATTGCATGTTGATGCTTCTCTTCCATTCCTTCATCATTGCATGTTGATGCTACTCTTCCATTCCTTCATCATTGCATGTTGATGCTCCTCTTCCATTCCTTCATCATTGCATGTTGATGCTCCTCTTCCATTCCTTCATCATTGCATGTTGATGCTTCTCTTCCATTCCTTCATCATTGCATGTTGATGCTACTCTTCCATTCCTTCATCATTGCATGTTGATGCTCCTCTTCCATTCCTTCATCATTGCATGTTGATGCTCCTCTTCCATTCCTTCATCATTGCATGTTGATGCTTCTCTTCCATTCCTTCATCATTGCATGTTGATGCTCCTCTTCCATTCCTTCATCATTGCATGTTGATGCTTCTCTTCCATTCCTTCATCATTGCATGTTGATGCTCCTCTTCCATTCCTTCATCATTGCATGTTGATGCACCTCTTCCATTCCTTCATCATTGCATGTTGATGCTCCTCTTCCATTCCTTCATCATTGCATGTTGATGCTCCTCTTCCATTCCTTCATCATTGCATGTTGATGCTCCTCTTCCATTCCTTCATCATTGCATGTTGATGCACCTCTTCCATTCCTTCATCATTGCATGTTGATGCTTCTCTTCCATTCCTTCATCATTGCATGCTGATGCACCTCTTCCATTCCTTCATCATTGCATGTTGATGCTTCTCTTCCATTCCTTCATCATTGCATGTTGATGCTCCTCTTCCATTCCTTCATCATTGCATGTTGATGCTTCTCTTCCATTCCTTCATCATTGGATGGTGATGCTCCTCTTCCATTCCTTCATCATTGCATGTTGATGCTCCTCTTCCATTCCTTCATCATTGCATGTTGATGCTTCTCTTCCATTCCTTCATCATTGCATGTTGATGCTCCTCTTCCATTCCTTCATCATTGCATGTTGATGCTTCTCTTCCATTCCTTCATCATTGCATGTTGATGCTTCTCTTCCATTCCTTCATCATTGCATGTTGATGCTCCTCTTCCATTCCTTCATCATTGCATGTTGATGCTCCTCTTCCATTCCTTCATCATTGCATGTTGATGCTTCTCTTCCATTCCTTCATCATTGCATGTTGATGCTCCTCTTCCATTCCTTCATCATTGCATGTTGATGCTCCTCTTCCATTCCTTCATCATTGCATGTTGATGCACCTCTTCCATTCCTTCATCATTGCATGTTGATGCTCCTCTTCCATTCCTTCATCATTGCATGTTGATGCTCCTCATCCATTCCTTCATCATTGCATGTTGATGCTCCTCTTCCATTCCTTCATCATTGCATGTTGATGCTCCTCTTCCATTCCTTCATCATTGCATGTTGATGCACCTCTTCCATTCCTTCATCATTGCATGTTGATGCTCCTCTTCCATTCCTTCATCATTGCATGTTGATGCTCCTCATCCATTCCTTCATCATTGCATGTTGATGCTTCTCTTCCATTCCTTCATCATTGCATGTTGATGCTCCTCTTCCATTCCTTCATCATTGCATGTTGATGCTTCTCTTCCATTCCTTCATCATTGCATGTTGATGCTTCTCTTCCATTCCTTCATCATTGCATGTTGATGCTTCTCTTCCATTCCTTCATCATTGCATGTTGATCCTCCTCTTCCATTCCTTCATCATTGCATGTTGATGCTTCTCTTCCATTCCTTCATCATTGCATGTTGATGCTCCTCTTCCATTCCTTCATCATTGCATGTTGATGCTTCTCTTCCGTTCCTTCATCATTGCATGTTGATGCTCCTCTTCCATTCCTTCATCATTGCATGTTGATGCTCCTCTTCCATTCCTTCATCATTGCATGTTGATGCACCTCTTCCATTCCTTCATCATTGCATGTTGATGCTTCTCTTCCATTCCTTCATCATTGCATGTTGATGCACCTCTTCCATTCCTTCATCATTGCATGTTGATGCTTCTCTTCCATTCCTTCATCATTGCATGTTGATGCTCCTCTTCCATTCCTTCATCATTGCATGTTGATGCTCCTCTTCCATTCCTTCATCATTGCATGTTGATGCACCTCTTCCATTCCTTCATCATTGCATGTTGATGCTCCTCTTCCATTCCTTCATCATTGCATGTTGATGCTCCTCTTCCATTCCTTCATCATTGCATGTTGATGCTCCTCTTCCATTCCTTCATCATTGCATGTTGATGCTCCTCTTCCATTCCTTCATCATTGCATGTTGATGCACCTCTTTCCATTCCTTCATCATTGCATGTTGATGCTCCTCTTCCATTCCTTCATCATTGCATGTTGATGCACCTCTTCCATTCCTTCATCATTGCATGTTGATGCTCCTCTTCCATTCCTTCATCATTGCATGTTGATGCTTCTCTTCCATTCCTTCATCATTGCATGTTGATGCACCTCTTCCATTCCTTCATCATTGCATGTTGATGCTCCTCTTCCATTCCTTCATCATTGCATGTTGATGCTCCTCTTCCATTCCTTCATCATTGCATGTTGATGCTTCTCTTCCATTCCTTCATCATTGCATGTTGATGCTCCTCTTCCATTCCTTCATCATTGCATGTCGATGCTCCTCTTCCATTCCTTCATCATTGCATGTTGATGCTTCTCTTCCATTCCTTCATCATTGCATGTTGATGCTTCTCTTCCATTCCTTCATCATTGCATGTTGATGCTTCTCTTCCATTCCTTCATCATTGCATGTTGATGCTTCTCTTCCATTCCTTCATCATTGCATGTTTATGCACCTCTTCCATTCCTTCATCATTGCATGTTGATACTTCTCTTCCATTCCTTCATCATTGCATGTTGATGCTCCTCTTCCATTCCTTCATCATTGCATGTTGATGCTCCTCTTCCATTCCTTCATCATTGCATGTTGATGCTTCTCTTCCATTCCTTCATCATTGCATGTTGATGCTACTCTTCCATTCCTTCATCATTGCATGTTGATGCTCCTCTTCCATTCCTTCATCATTGCATGTTGATGCTTCTCTTCCATTCCTTCATCATTGCATGTGCACCTCTTCCATTCCTTCATCATTGCATGTTGATGCTTCTCTTCCATTCCTTCATCATTGCATGTTGATGCTCCTCTTCCATTCCTTCATCATTGCATGTTGATGCTCCTCTTCCATACCTTCATCATTGCATGTTGATGCTCCTCTTCCATTCCTTCATCATTGCATGTTGATGCACCTCTTCCATTCCTTCATCATTGCATGTTGATGCTCCTCTTCCATTCCTTCATCATTGCATGTTGATGCTCCTCTTCCATTCCTTCATCATTGCATGTTGATGCTACTCTTCCATTCCTTCATCATTGAATGTTGATGCACCTCTTCCATTCCTTCATCATTGCATGTGGATGCTTCTCTTCCATTCCTTCATCATTGCATGTTGATGCTTCTCTTCCATTCCTTCATCATTGCATGTTGATGCTCCTCTTCCATTCCTTCATCATTGCATGTTGATGCTTCTCTTCCATTCCTTCATCATTGCATGTTGATGCTTCTCTTCCATTCCTTCATCATTGCATGTTGATGCTCCTCTTCCATTCCTTCATCATTGCATGTTGATGCTCCTCTTCCATTCCTTCATCATTGCATGTTGATCCTCCTCTTCCATTCCTTCATCATTGCATGTTGATGCTTCTCTTCCATTCCTTCATCATTGAATGTTGATGCTCCTCTTCCATTCCTTCATCATTGCATGTTGATGCTCCTCTTCCATTCCTTCATCATTGCATGTTGATGCTTCTCTTCCATTCCTTCATCATTGCATGTTGATGCTCCTCTTCCATTCCTTCATCATTGCATGTTGATGCTCCTCTTCCATTCCTTCATCATTAGCATGTTGATGCTTCTCTTCCATTCCTTCATCATTGCATGTTGATGCACCTCTTCCATTCCTTCATCATTGCATGTTGATCCTTCTCTTCCATTCCTTCATCATTGCATGTTGATGCTCCTCTTCCATTCCTTCATCATTGCATGTTGATGATTCTCTTCCATTCCTTCATCATTGCATGTTGATGCTTCTCTTCCATTCCTTCATCATTGCATGTCGATGCTTCTCTTCCATTCCTTCATCATTGCATGTTGATGCTCCTCTTCCATTCCTTCATCATTGCATGTCGATGCTTCTCTTCCATTCCTTCATCATTGCATGTTGATGCTCCTCTTCCATTCCTTCATCATTGCATGTTGATGCTCCTCTTCCATTCCTTCATCATTGCATGTTGATGCTCCTCTTCCATTCCTTCATCATTGCATGTTGATGCTTCTCTTCCATTCCTTCATCATTGCATGTTAATGCTTCTCTTCCATTCCTTCATCATTGCATGTTGATGCACCTCTTCCATTCCTTCATCATTGCATGTTGATGCTTCTCTTCCATTCCTTCATCATTGCATGTTGATGCTCCTCTTCCATTCCTTCATCATTGCATGTTGATGCTCCTCTTCCATTCCTTCTACATTGCATGTTGATGCTCCTCTTCCATTCCTTCATCATTGCATGTTGATGCACCTCTTCCATTCCTTCATCATTGCTCCCACTTTTTCCCTTCCATAAATGTCTCTACTTGCAATGCCACCTGCTGCTGTCCAGATCTGCTAGAGAAGGTGAGGATAAAATGATTTCACAAATTGGGTACTTTTGGGGATCAACTGAAGCTGACAATTTACGCACCCAATTAACACTTGCTAGCAGAGGGAGAGGTGTGAGGCGATGCTATGGCTACGTATGTATAGTCAGAGCGACACTAATTAATACTAACATAGCCCTAACTACACTAGCACTAGCCTACACTAGCCCTAGCCCTACACAAGCCCTAGCTACACTAGCACTAGCCCTAGCTACACCAGCACTAGCCCTAGCTACATTAGCACCAGCACTAGCTCTAGCCCTACACTAGCCCTAGCCTTACACAAGCCCTAGCTACACTAGCACTAGCCCTACACTAGCACTAGCACACTAGCCCTAGCCCTACACAAGCCCTAGTTACACTAGCACTAGCCCTAGCTACACTAGCACTAGCCCTACACTAGCACTAGCCCTAGCCCTACACAAGCCCTAGCTACACTAGCCCTAGCCCTAGCCACACCAGCACTAGTCCTAGCCACACCAGCACTAGCCCTAGCTACACCTGCACTAGCCCTAGCACATGCTGACATTATTATCTGGCTGGTTAATTGCTTGTGAATGCTAACTAACCGCAGCAGTTGATAGCTTCTGGTCCATCTGAGTCAGTTGCTTGCTTTGTTATTTGCTCTTCACTGTCCCTGATGTTTATTATTTATTTGCAGTCCCGAGTTGTAGCCCGGGCAACTGGAGAACAAAACTTCCACATCTTCTACCAACTTCTGTTGGGTGCCAGTGCTGATGTCCTCCGTATGTTCCTCCAGTTTGTGTCTGTAGGCCGGCTATGTCTAGCTTCACACCAACCTGCAGACTAACCTTCAGAGCCTCATGTCATATGGTGTGCTTGTGCATTTCTTCCCCCCCTCCAGAGATGCTGCACTTGGAGAGAGACTTTGCGGCATACTTGTACCTGAGTGGAAGCAGCCCTGCACCGCTGGGGAAGAGGCGTGCCCAAGAGTTTGACGTTACAATGGTATTGAACACACCACCAAGTAAAGTAGAATTTTTTTTAATGTGCCGGGAATGAGTTGCAATGTCAGCGGCTGGCGTGTCGTGCTGAAGGTGATGCAAAAACATGAGACCTTGGGCTAAGTAGGAAGAAGATAAAACTCTTTGGTTCTAATTAATATCTGGAATTTTAAGCAATCTTTCATTAAAAGCAATAAGCAAGGTATAAAACGATGAGCAGTCGTCACTGACTAGGTCCCTCTCTGCTGATATAATGAGGACGGCAGAGATTATTTAAAAATAACAAGAGTGTATTTTATATTGGATTATAAAAACAGTGACAATGTATTGATTGACTTGGTCTGAAGCAAGTGTAGACCACGAACATTTATATCCTATACCTAATGGACACAAAGTATAATACAGATTGCTGATCTTTATGTTGGGTTTAAAATGTTCGTGGTCCACATGGGTAAAGGGTCTCTTGTAAATGTATGTGGTCCACATGGGTAAAGGGTCTCCTGTAAATGTTCGTGGACCACATGGGTAAAGGGTCTCCCTGTAAATGTTCGTTGTCCACATGGGTAAAGGGTCTTCCCTGTAAATGTCCGTGGTCCACATGGGTAAAGGGTAAAGGGTCTCCTGTAAATGTTCGTGATCCACATGGGTAAAGAGGTCTCCCCTGTAAATGTTCGGAGTCCACATGGGTAAAGGGTCTTCCCTGTAAATGTCCGTGGTCCACATGGGTAAAGGGTAAAGGGTCTCCTGTAAATGTTCGTGGACTAAATGGGTCAATTCTTGTTTCAGTTCTTTTTGACTATATAGTATATATATTTTTGTGAAATAAAACATTTTTGTCTCTTTAAAAAAATTTTTTTTAAGCCGTCACTTACACAAAGTTACTCAGTGTAACTCGAGAACCAACCTGTCACATGTATTCTTGAACGTCCCTGTTGACTACTGCACATGCCTATGTATTCATATACACACATAGACACAGGCATCATAAGTAGTATTACTAGAGTATACACACGTGCCTATGTATTCATATATGCACATAGACACAGGCATCATAAGTAGTATTACTCGAGTATACACACGTGCCTATGTATTCATATATACACATAGACACATGCATCATAAGTAGTATTACTAGAGTATACACACGTGCCTATGTATTCATATATACACATAGACACATGCATCATAAGTATTATTATTAGAGTATACACACATGCCTATGTATTCATATATACACATAGACACATGCATCATAAGTAGTATTACTAGAGTATACACACATGCCTATGTATTCATATATACACATAGACACATGCATCATAAGTAGTATTACTAGAGTATACACACATGCCTATGTATTCATATACACACATAGACACATGCATCATAAGTAGTATTACTAGAGTATACACATGTGCCTATGTATTCATATACACACATAGACACATGCATCATAAGTAGTATTACTAGAGTATACACACGTGCCTATGTATTCATATATACACACGTGCCTATGTATTCATATATACACATAGACACATGCATCATAAGTAGTATTACTAGAGTATACACACGTGCCTATGTATTCATATATATACACATAGACACATGCATCATAAGTAGTATTACTAGACATGTGCCTATGTATTCATATATACACACGTGCCTATGTATTCATATATACACATAGACACATGCATCATAAGTAGTATTACTAGAGTATACACACATGCCTATGTATTCATATATACATTCATCATAAGTAGTATTACTAGAGTATACACACGTGCCTATGTATTCATATATACACATAGACACATGCATCATAAGTAGTATTACTAGAGTATACACACATGCCTATGTATTCATATATACACATAGACACAGGCATCATAAGTAGTATTACTAGAGTATACACACATGCCTATGTATTCATATACACACACTGACACATGCCTCATAAGTAGTATTACTAGAGTATACACACATGCCTATGTATTCATATATACACATAGACACATGCATCATAAGTAGTATTACTAGAGTATACACACGTGCCTATGTATTCATATATACACATAGACACATGCATCATAAGTAGTATTACTAGAGTATACACACATGCCTATGTATTCATATACACACATAGACACATGCATCAATTCATAAGTAGTATTACTAGAGTATACACACGTTCCTATGTATTCATATACACATGCATCATAAGTAGTATTACTATATAGAGTATACACACATGGGGTTTGTTCAAGGTCTGTGCAGTTCACAAGAGTAAGTCTCTGGGAACCAACTGGTCACTCCCTTGTAATGAACATGTGCACTGCTTGCTGCTGGATCAGCTCAGCTAAGGTGTTGCACAGACAGGAGCATGTTTATTGCATGGACGACCTCCTACTTGTGGGCTGGATTGAGAAGCAGTTGGTCATTGCAATGCATTAGGCAATTCAGGTAGTAGCTATTGCACACAGCTATATGTGTGGGACACTGTAGATATATAGATAGAAAGATACTTAGCTACATGCAAGATCCTAGTAGACCAAATTGTATGTTTATAAAAGAATTTGGAGTGTGTCAGTTTACTAGTCTTGCGATAAGTTCAAGACACACTTTTTGAGTGTTTTGGGAGCTATAGATGTTGTTTGGGATCTGAGAGTTTTAGCAGAGATATAAAAGTCCTCCATTTTAAAGTAGGAGTCAAGAGAGCTACTGCACTCTCCAATGCAGATCGTGATGATATAATGACTGAGGTTGAAAAGGTTAGGAAAGTTGGTGTCCAGGCTGCAGACTTTTGTGAAGAGTGGGGTGTCCTATGATGACTGAGGTTGAAAAGGTTAGAAAAGTTGGTGTCCAGGCTGCAGACTTTTGTGAAGAGTGGGGTGTCCTTGCCTAGTGGCCTCATGTTGCCAGGTCCAGGTGGCCCAAAGAGATACCCACAGTCATGGATGAACTCTTAGCTACCCTTCAAACCAACCAAGGTTGAGGCTGCTGTACTTTTTTTAAAGCTTCTCAGCCCCTTGCCTTGTCTAAGGCACTGGTCCTTCCTCGATAGACATCCGCCAACACAGTCTCCCTCATTGGCTCAACATGTGGAGGAGAATGTCCGGTCTCGGCTAGTTGGTGAAAAACTCTTGCTCGACAAGCATCTACTTGTCCTTCTTCAGGATAGCCTTCACAAGCAGCCCTAGTATTCTATTGTGATGTTACCTCTAATGTTGTGGTGCAGCCCTTTAAGACACGACTCTGACCACAGGAGAGGTACTTGAAGCAAGTTGTTGACACGTTCTTGCCAGCCTTCCTATCCACTGATATCCACCGGTAGCTTGCTTGAGTTGCTAAACCTGTATGCAACACAGGAGATGTGTCTTGCTTGAGTTGCTAAACCTGTATGCAACACAGGAGATGTAGCTTGCTTGAGTTGCTAAACCTGTATGCAACACAGGAGATGTAGCTTGCTTGAGTTGCTAAACCTGTATGCAACACAGGAGATGTGGCTTGCTTGAGTTGCTAAACCTGTATGCAACACAGGAGATGTGGCTTGCTTGAGTTGCTAAACCTGTATGCAACACAGGAGATGTGTCTTGCTTGAGTTGCTAAACCTGTATGCAACACAGGAGATGTAGCTTGCTTGAGTTGCTAAACCTGTATGCAACACAGGAGATGTAGCTTGCTTGAGTTGCTAAACCTGTATGCAACACAGGAGATGTAGCTTGCTTGAGTTGCTAAACCTGTATGCAACACAGGAGATGTGGCTTGCTTGAGTTGCTAAACCTGTATGCAACACAGGAGATGTGGCTTGCTTGAGTTGCTAAACCTGTATGCAACACAGGAGATGTGTCTTGCTTGAGTTGCTAAACCTGTATGCAACACAGGAGATGTAGCTTGCTTGAGTTGCTAAACCTGTATGCAACACAGGAGATGTAGCTTGCTTGAGTTGCTAAACCTGTATGCAACACAGGAGATGTGGCTTGCTTGAGTTGCTAAACCTGTATGCAACACAGGAGATGTAGCTTGCTTGAGTTGCTAAACCTGTATGCAACACAGGAGATGTAGCTTGCTTGAGTTGCTAAACCTGTATGCAACACAGGAGATGTGTCTTGCTTGAGTTGCTAAACCTGTATGCAACACAGGAGATGTAGCTTGCTTGAGTTGCTAAACCTGTATGCAACACAGGAGATGTAGCTTGCTTGAGTTGCTAAACCTGTATGCAACACAGGAGATGTGGCTTGCTTGAGTTGCTAAACCTGTATGCAACACAGGAGATGTGGCTTGCTTGAGTTGCTAAACCTGTATGCAACACAGGAGATGTGTCTTGCTTGAGTTGCTAAACCTGTATGCAACACAGGAGATGTAGCTTGCTTGAGTTGCTAAACCTGTATGCAACACAGGAGATGTAGCTTGCTTGAGTTGCTAAACCTGTATGCAACACAGGAGATGTGGCTTGCTTGAGTTGCTAAACCTGTATGCAACACAGGAGATGTAGCTTGCTTGAGTTGCTAAACCTGTATGCAACACAGGAGATGTAGCTTGCTTGAGTTGCTAAACCTGTATGCAACACAGGAGATGTAGCTTGCTTGAGTTGCTAAACCTGTATGCAACACAGGAGATGTGGCTTGCTTGAGTTGCTAAACCTGTATGCAACACAGGAGATGTGGCTTGCTTGAGTTGCTAAACCTGTATGCAACACAGGAGATGTGTCTTGCTTGAGTTGCTAAACCTGTATGCAACACAGGAGATGTAGCTTGCTTGAGTTGCTAAACCTGTATGCAACACAGGAGATGTGTCTTGCTTGAGTTGCTAAACCTGTATGCAACACAGGAGATGTAGCTTGCTTGAGTTGCTAAACCTGTATGCAACACAGGAGATGTGGCTTGCTTGAGTTGCTAAACCTGTATGCAACACAGGAGATGTGGCTTGCTTGAGTTGCTAAACCTGTATGCAACACAGGAGATGTGTCTTGCTTGAGTTGCTAAACCTGTATGCAACACAGGAGATGTAGCTTGCTTGAGATGCTAAACCTGTATGCAACACAGGAGATGTAGCTTGCTTGAGTTGCTAAACCTGTATGCAACACAGGAGATGTGGCTTGCTTGAGTTGCTAAACCTGTATGCAACACAGGAGATGTGGCTTGCTTGAGTTGCTAAACCTGTATGAACACAGGATATGTGGCTTGCTTGAGTTGCTAAACCTGTATGCAACACAGGAGATGTGGCTTGCTTGAGTTGCTAAACCTGTATGCAACACAGGAGATGTAGCTTGCTTGAGTTGCTAAACCTGTATGCAACACAGGAGATGTGGCTTGCTTGAGTTGCTAAACCTGTATGCAACACAGGAGATGTGTCTTGCTTGAGTTGCTAAACCTGTATGCAACACAGGAGATGTAGCTTGCTTGAGATGCTAAACCTGTATGCAACACAGGAGATGTAGCTTGCTTGAGTTGCTAAACCTGTATGCAACACAGGAGATGTGGCTTGCTTGAGTTGCTAAACCTGTATGCAACACAGGAGATGTGGCTTGCTTGAGTTGCTAAACCTGTATGAACACAGGATATGTGGCTTGCTTGAGTTGCTAAACCTGTATGCAACACAGGAGATGTGGCTTGCTTGAGTTGCTAAACCTGTATGCAACACAGGAGATGTAGCTTGCTTGAGTTGCTAAACCTGTATGCAACACAGGAAATGTGGCTTGCTTGAGTTGCTAAACCTGTATGCAACACAGGAGATGTAGCTTGCTTGTGTTGCTAAACCTGAATGCAACACAGGAGATGTAGCTTGCTTGAGTTGCTAAACCTGTATGCAACACAGGAGATGTGTCTTGCTTGAGTTGCTAAACCTGTATGCAACACAGGAGATGTAGCTTGCTTGAGTTGCTAAACCTGTATGCAACACAGGAGATGTGGCTTGCTTGAGTTGCTAAACCTGTATGCAACACAGGAGATGTGGCTTGCTTGAGTTGCTAAACCTGTATGCAACACAGGAGATGTGTCTTGCTTGAGTTGCTAAACCTGTATGCAACACAGGAGATGTAGCTTGCTTGAGATGCTAAACCTGTATGCAACACAGGAGATGTAGCTTGCTTGAGTTGCTAAACCTGTATGCAACACAGGAGATGTGGCTTGCTTGAGTTGCTAAACCTGTATGCAACACAGGAGATGTGGCTTGCTTGAGTTGCTAAACCTGTATGAACACAGGATATGTGGCTTGCTTGAGTTGCTAAACCTGTATGCAACACAGGAGATGTGGCTTGCTTGAGTTGCTAAACCTGTATGCAACACAGGAGATGTAGCTTGCTTGAGTTGCTAAACCTGTATGCAACACAGGAGATGTGGCTTGCTTGAGTTGCTAAACCTGTATGCAACACAGGAGATGTGGCTTGCTTGAGTTGCTAAACCTGTATGCAACACAGGAGATGTGTCTTGCTTGAGTTGCTAAACCTGTATGCAACACAGGAGATGTAGCTTGCTTGAGATGCTAAACCTGTATGCAACACAGGAGATGTAGCTTGCTTGAGTTGCTAAACCTGTATGCAACACAGGAGATGTGGCTTGCTTGAGTTGCTAAACCTGTATGCAACACAGGAGATGTGGCTTGCTTGAGTTGCTAAACCTGTATGAACACAGGATATGTGGCTTGCTTGAGTTGCTAAACCTGTATGCAACACAGGAGATGTGGCTTGCTTGAGTTGCTAAACCTGTATGCAACACAGGAGATGTAGCTTGCTTGAGTTGCTAAACCTGTATGCAACACAGGAGATGTAGCTTGCTTGTGTTGCTAAACCTGAATGCAACACAGGAGATGTAGCTTGCTTGAGTTGCTAAACCTGTATGCAACACAGGAGATGAGGCTTGCTTCAGTTGCTAAACCTGTATGCAACAAAGGAGATGTAGCTTGCTTCAGTTGCTAAACCTGTATGCAACAAAGGAGATGTGGCTTGCTTGAGTTGCTAAACCTGTATGCAACACAGGAGATGTAGCTTGCTTGAGTTGCTAGACCTGTATGCAACACAGGAGATGTAGCTTGCTTGAGTTGCTAAACCTGTATGCAACACAGGAGATGTAGCTTGCTTGAGTTGCTAAACCTGTATGCAACACAGGAGATGTATTTGTCTGCTAGTCTAATTGGTGGACAGGTTTTAATTTGGAAATAAAATGGACAGAACGTCCACAGGCTCAGAGCTCTCCAGGACCAGGTGCTGTCTCCTCTTCTCCCTGGCACATCTGAGGAAGTTGGTCTCACTGCTTCACACTTGCCTGCTTGGTCAACTTATTCTCGAAGACCAAATGGATGCTCTCTTTATCACCATACAAGTGAGAGACAGCCAGAAACTTGAAAACCTTTTAGGCCACAGCCATAGCAACGTCACGTCTCCTTTTATGCATTCTTCTGGAGGGTGTGATGTGTTGAGTAAGGGTGAGAACCTGTCGTCTTGGCGACAGTAACTTTCAGCTGGTTCCAAGAAATGTCTAGTCCTTTGATGTCATGTGTTTGAGAACTATGGGGATTAACCCAGCTTACAATGAATCCTCTACTGACCACAGTCACAAGACCCTCTTGTGAGTTGGAAGATAGAAGACTGGGTTCTGGTGGAAAATCTCAATGACATCTTTGTCATTTGACTCGAGTCCCCATCTATCTTGGTGGCCCATCTCCTCACAACCTGCAGCTGGTCCTTTCCACCAACTCAGCAATGCATTGCTTATGGATGCGTTGGGATCACTGGGTTCATTGACGAACATTGTGATCACGGTGCATATCGGAACAAAGATTTGCAAGCAGGTTGGAATGCACAAAACAATCTTCCTGTGCAACAATTCCGACTGGTTGGTACCCGTACAATCCCCTACAACTTCCTCACATGGAAGTTCATGTCGTTTATAAGCATGACTGCTGTTTGTAAGAGGAAGCTGGCACCAGCTTCCAAACTTTCTGATAAAATTATATCCATGAACCTTGAGATAAAATCGCGACCCCTTGATCTAGAGGCAACACATGGCACCTCTGGATCTGGATGTTGGTCATCAGTTTGAAAGTGTCGAACCCGTTGGCCAAGTTATAGAAATACACTGAGGGCGACCGCCCCACCTCCCGAATAAGACCAGAATATCTGTAAAACAAGCACTGAAGGTGTAATCTACCCCATCATCAAATAGTCAATAGTTTGTGTAACTCTGGTAGCACCGATAGTATCACCCACGTCATGGTAGTGGCACCAAGCCATGATAATGAGGTATAGTAACCACACCTTACCACTTTTAGCAGTAATACCTGCATCAGATATTTACCCAGGTCCCACGACCACACACCCTCCCCCTCCCCCACCCCTGATAATGTCATAATGGATATGTCATCAGCGACACGTGGACCGCCACCATCCTTGGCAGGCCACTTTCGTCAACGACTCCTGTAATCTTCCGATTCTCCACATGTGATTATTCGTCTGGAACCACGCCTCCAACAGATGAGCACTCGGACATGCAACCACGCCTCCAACAGATAGAGCACTCAGACATGCAAACACACTTTGCAAATAACGGGCTCAGCCAAAACATCCGATATGAAATCACCGACATCGGAGAAACCCAGGGAGTGGAGAGAAAGGTCGGGTTGCCACCATTCCCCAGTCATCTCCCAGGGCATAGCATCTGCCATTGAGTTGACTCCATTTGAACCATATGGAGCTCAAGGACGTATGATTGATGGGGCATGATGAGGACCTGCAGAGAGCGGGCTACTAAAGTTCATCAAAGTTGATAGTACTAGTGTCAATGAATTACTGTTGTTTAATTCATCTAAATTATATGCTCCTATTTTTGCATATTTAATATTGTGTTTGTCTAGCATATCACAGGATGAAGTTTTACAACGTGGACTTGTCTCAGAGTTATTGCTGTCTCTTCTTACCTTATCTGTTCTCATATCTATCTCCTCTGGACATGGGCAGGAGATGACTGGCAACAGTCTCACTTTCATGCATATATGTTGTTATTTTCGAAATGAATATTTTAGAACCTAAAGAAACAATTCCAAATACTCATTTTTTGAAAACAACAAATGTAAGTGAGACTTCTACCATCTCTCTGGTCAGGGGAGGTACCAGCGTAATACCTCTATGGTCATAGGAGGCTACCAGTGTAATACCTCTCTGGTCAGGGGAGGCTACCAGTGTAATACCTCTCTGGTCAGGGGAGGCTACCAGTGTAATACTTCTCTGGTCAGGGAAGGCTACCAGCATAATACCTCTCAGGTCAGGGGAGGCTACCAGCATAATACCTCTCTGGTCAGGGGAGGCTACCAGCATAATACCTCTCAGGTCAGGGGAGGCTACCAACATTATACCTCTCTGGTCAGGGAAGGCTACCAGCATAATACATCTCTGGTGGGAGGCTACCAGCATAATATCTCTCTGGTGGGAGGCTACCAGCATAATACCTCTCTGGTCAGGGGAGGCTACCAGCATAATACCTCTCTGGTCAGGGGAGGCTACCAGCATAATACCTCTCTGGTCGGGGGAGGCTACCAGCATAATACATCTCTGGTCAGGGGAGGCTACTAGCATAATACCTCTCTGGTCACGGGAGGCTACCAGCATAATACCTCTCTGGTCACGGGAGGCTACCAGTGTAATACCTCTCTGGTCAGGGGAGGCTACCAGCATAATACCTCTCTGATCAGGGGAGGTTATCAGCATAATACTTCTCTGGTCAGGGGAGACTACCAGTGTAATACCTCTCTGGTCAGGGGAGGCTACCAGTGTAATACCTCTCTGGTCAGGGGAGGCTACCAGTGTAATACCTCTCTGGTCAGGGGAGGCTACCAGTGTAATACCTCTCTGGTCAGGGGAGGCTATCAGCATAATACCTCTCTGGTCAGGGGAGGCTCTACCAGCATAATACCTCTCTGGTCAGGGGAGGCTACCAGCATAATACCTCTGGTCAGGGAAGGCTATCAGCATAATACCTCTCTGGTCAGGGGAGGCTACCAGCATAATACCTCTGGTCAGGGAAGGCTATCAGCATAATACCTCTCTGGTCAGGGGAGGCTACCAGCATAATACCTCTCTGGTCACGGAAGGCCATCAGCATAATACCTCTCTGGTCAGGGGAGGCTACCAGTGTAATACCTCTCTGGTCAGGGGAGGCTACCAGCATAATACCTCTCTAGTCAGGCGGAGGCTACCAGCATAATACCTCTCTGGTCAGGGAAGCATAATACCTCTCTGGTCAGGGGAGGCTACCAGCATAATACCTCTCTGGTCAGGGGAGGCTACCAGTGTAATACTTCTCTGGGCTACCAGCATAATACCTCTCTGGTCAGGGGAGGCTACCAGCATAATACCTCTCTGGTCAGGGGAGGCTACCAGCATAATACCTCTCTGGTCAGGGAATACCTCTGGTCAGGGAAGGCTATCAGCATAATACCTCTCTGGTCAGGGGAGGCTACCAGCATAATACCTCTCTGGTCAGGGAAGGCTATCAGCATAATACCTCTCTGGTCAGGGGAGGCTACCAGTGTAATACGTCTCTGGTCAGGGGAGGCTACCAGCATAATACCTCTCTAGTCAGGCGGAGGCTACCAGCATAATACCTCTCTGGTCAGGGAAGCATAATACCTCTCTGATCAGGGAAGGCTATCAGCGTAATATCTCTCTGGTGAGGGGAGGCTACCAGTATAATACCTCTCTGGTGGGAGGCTACAGCATAATACCTCTCTGGTGGGAGGCTACCAGCATAATACCTCTCTGGTGGGAGGCTACCAGCATAATACCTCTCTGGTCAGGGGAGGCTACCAGTGTAATACCTCTCTTGTCACGGGAGGCTACCAGTGTAATACCTCTCTGGTCACAGGAGGCTACCAGTGTAATACCTCTCTGGTCAGGGAAGGCTACCAGCATAATACCTCTCTGATCAGGGGAGGCTACCAGCATAATACCTCTCTGGTGGGAGGCTACCAGCATAATACCTCTCTGGTCACGGGAGGCTATCAGCGTAATACCTCTCTGGTCACGGGAGGCTACTAGCATAATACCTCTCTGGTCAGGGGAGGCTACCAGCATAATACCTCTCTGGTCACGGGAGGCTATCAGCCTCTCTGGTCACGGGAGGCTACTAGCATAATACCTCTCAGGGGAGATAGAGATAAGAACAATGTTAGGTAAATGATGAGACAGATTCAAGAGTAGACAATAACTAAGGCAGTTCTCCAGGTCCCTGTAAGCCCCCCCCCCCCCCCCCCCCCCCCCCCACCCTCTCAATGGGCTCCATATGATATTCCATTAATGGAGGACAGCTTTCTGAGTACTTTCTTCCCCAGTGCACTTGACCAGGCTTGATTAGATGGATCCCAGGAACTCGATGACAAAGGGTTGAACTGACACTGGAGTAGCTCTCTTGGCAAACCTGGTAATCTTTCAGGCCCTGACATTTCAGTTCACTTTGATCTCTTGCTTTAGTGAGGTTTTCTCTTCTGCATTCATGAGGAACCATCACATCCACAATCACTGCCTCGCTGTGGTAGGATTCCTCAGTAACAAATAATGTTTTAAGCCTGCAGGTGAGAAGGTTTCTGCAAAGGGGTGTGTCCTCTTTTGTTCAGATGTTGTTATATTGCTCTCTCATTTGAATGGCACGTGCTGAGGACATGGACCAGCAAATCGGATTGCAACTTGTGTATTTTGTCGCATCCCCAATCTTATGAATTCTCCAAGCAACCATCTTTAGGGGAAGCAGATTCAACCTATAATTGCCAAATCATATTTTAATAACTTGGAGAGTGCACCTTTGACCCTTATATCCAGCTAATGCCTGACATCTGAATCTTGGCTAGACTCAGGAGATGTGATTTCATTTGGAGGACAGCGCCATATCTTCACCTAGGGACTGTGGTAAGCATGTGGTAGCTCTTCAAGTAGATTTTCATGCGAGGGAACTGATGCACAACCAATCAGGTTTGTTGCACAGGAAGATCTTTTGTGCACTCAGAGTTGCTTGCAGCGAGGGCGCAGTAGTTCCAGTGTGTCCATGAGCAATGCATGCTTTGGGACTGTCCAGCTGACCAGTAGCTGCATTTGTGCAAAGACCAAGATTTGTGGTTTGACTAGACACTGCACACTGGAATGGGTACAAGTAAATTAAGATTTTAAAAGTGCCGCCATAAAATTACATGAATGGGGCGTGGTGCGGAACCCACCGTGATCAAACCTCTGGCGTGCAGTTTAAAAGGAGAGAGGAAAATGAGAGAATTATCGCTTCTCGGCCTTTTGGCTAAGATCAAGTAGAAATAACTGTTCTTTAGAGTGTAACAACTCTAACCTAGGCATTGCCTAGATGTTGTTACTTCAATTTTTGTAACTAGGAGTGTGGATTGAAGCTTGCTTCGCCCTCTCCGCGGGTTGCCTTAGTTTAGCACTACTTCTGAGTGCGGCCCATCCCCTTTACGGGGAACACATTCTTAACAAAAATCAAAATGTTGGTGTCATGGTGTATTTTTCCTGTGATAGGAAATACGTTCAATATTAGTTTTTGGTAAGAGTTCTGTTACATTTTTTTTTAACAACCCCGATTATTGATCTATACTAGTTACCACATTTTCAAGGTCACTTTTCTGTCCGAGAGGTTCTGGTGAACCATTTGGTAATTCATTAACTCGAACAACAATTAGTCCTTTCAGAAAAGAAACTCGATTTCAATGTATTAAAAATATATATTGAAAGGAACAGTTCTACCATGTTCCAGCTGCAATAAACACCCCATGCATCACTAGAATACATCCCATCATTACTAGAATTGTGTGCATACCAACAAAATGTTAAAAGCAACTACTTTCACTTTTTCAGCAACAGCCAGTGTCCAACCTATTATATATAATAATAAAAATGCACCAGACTTGTTGTGTTGCTAATAAACAATATAATTTGTAAGGGCTTCCATGCCCAGGTGCATCCATCGTCATCCTCCACACACGTCTTCACTCATCCTCCAGTATAATCCCTGCAAGCTTGACAATACCAAGCAAAACACACAAACTAAATAGAACACTCAAGGACATGTAAGCTCATATATATATACCTTTTAGACATAATCTTACCAAAGCCAGCCTTCCTCCCAACATTGAAGCTCAACACACCTAAATCAACAGCAAGCCTGATACTTGTCGCACTCATATGCTCTGTCTTATCCACTCTACAGAATTAAAACTCACATTTTGATTTGTGTGTAGCTGCCTAAATTACTGTGCAAAAGATCCTCACCTTTAGCACAGGCTCAACTCAAAACGCCTGTACACAATTACTCATGTTGGGGATGTTCTGCAAGTTGACTGAGAGCGATGCTTTCACATAGTAAATCATCCAGTCTTAAGGGGGGACATCTGCACTTTAAAAATTTTTTTTTTTAACCTGTGGTTACAACTTTAGAGCTCAGTAGATTCTGCAAACTTCATGGTATGGACTTGATATATAGCTCAAAAGATAGGTCTCTCTGTGTGCTCTCTTTTGATACTAAAATATGTTTCATAGGTATAACTATAGGCAAGTTACTAGACCCTAAAGCGGAGGGACCACAAAAACCTGAATCGCTCCAACCTCCATAGAAACCACTCTGAGTTGCGAAGTGCAAAAAAATTAAAAATGGTACAAGTGGCTAGAGGAAGCTCTAGAGTACGCAATGAGTCTATTGAGTAGGCGTGAAAAATTTATTACCTGGTCAAGCGCGTGGTTGGAAAATTGAAGGCGTTGACAAGGCGACTACTCAATAGACTCATTGCGTACTCTAGAGCTTCCTCTAGCCACTTGTACCATTTTTAATTTTTTTGCACTTCGCAACTCAGAGTGGTTTCTATGGAGGTTGGAGCGATTCAGGTTTTTGTGGTCCCTCCGCTTTAGGGTCTAGTAACTTGCCTATAGTTATACCTATGAAACATATTTTAGTATCAAAAGAGAGCACACAGAGAGACCTATCTTTTGAGCTATATATCAAGTCCATACCATGAAGTTTGCAGAATCTACTGAGCTCTAAAGTTGTAACCACAGGTTAAAAAATAAAAATAAAAAATGCACAGACGGTCCCCCTTAAGTTGTCCTCATTATTTGTAATTGCCCCCCCATAGTAGGTTTGCATTTTAATTATAGACATGTACTAATCCCCCTAGCGCCACCCAGTTACACGCTTGCCATCATCAACAGCGCCTTTTAATGCATGTATCTCTCAAAATGCTTTAAAAAGCTCTTGCTAACGTGATTTATACATTCTACCTTCTATATTTCAACACTAGCACCACAAGGCTTGACATCGAACAACCATTTATACCCCCCATCACTAATTATGTGTGTGTACCTAAAGCTTCCATCTATCCACTGAACGCCCAAAAAGTTTTTGTTCCTACAACTTCCAAGGAACCAGAACAGCCTTCAAAATTGGCTTCACAGCTTACCTTGTGATCCTCAAACCATTCTTTGAACTAGCCTTCGTCTCATTCATGCGTAAGCTTGACAGAACTTAGACATTAATACTCTAAAACTTCTCCAGTGTCCCAAGACATCAACACTAACATCAATGATGTCTTCATCCCCAACCCCATAAAAATCATATAACCTATGAGCGGCATCCAATATGATACCCGTGTTATTGCATTTGTGTCACTCCCTATTGACTTATTCCTCGCCAACCCCCCCCTCCCCCCCAAAAAACCCTGACTGCTCAGGGTTTCATTTAGAAAATTGTCCAAGGGGGGGGGCAACTGGAGGAATCTTATTAAGGGGGGGCATGATGTCAAGCACTCATCAACTATCAATAAGAATTTTAATAATACAATTTCCAAGGGGGGGGGGGGGGGGGGAGCAGCCCCCACCCCCTAAATGAAACCCTGCTGCGGTGATATCATCCAGACCAGAATGACTAATTCCAGCAATGCAAGCATCCAGTACTGACTGGATGTTCAAAGAATGGACTTCTACAGATACAGGGTTTGAGATGTCATTTGAAAAAAAAATAACAAAAATATGACACCATGCCTGCCCTACTTGAAATTTTCCCTTCAGTTGTAAGGGAGCTTAGCTACCACATTGAAGACACTTATTACTCCTTTCTATGACCTGTCTAAGCTTATCTAACCCACTTCTCCCCCAACACCCCTCTAGTCCAGAAGAGTAGAGTTAATAGATCCAGTAGCAACACCTTATAAGAAGCTGAACGATCCAAGAGAGCCAACTACTTCCTGGTCAGGATCACCACTGGAACTGGCCTCTCTTCAGACATTTTAAATTGATTGAAAGGTAAGTGAAGGTTCACAGAAGGCGCTACCCTCACCTTCAGGATCCGAGCGACTCAGTAACAAAGGAAGGAAACAGCAAGTAACTTTTTAGTGCCTAGATAATCATTAAACTTGCCTGGCGTGCTGCTGTACCAGGCTCAACAACAACCGCTAGCGGGGCTTTTTCTTTTAGTCCTTCTCACTCTTCCTCACTACGTGGCGTTCCATGTTTAAAATATTTCTCCTTTCTCTAGTGTGATCCTTTCCAGCAATTCTTGTTACAAAAAAAACCTGATCTAAAAAAAACGTGCTCGCCTTTCCGGTTGCGCAGTCCCCTCCCCTGGTCAATTCATTGCGCAAATGACTGGTAAGGTAACTCGTGAACTTGGTAAAAAGTGTATTTGAGGTTGGCGATCATCGCCGATCGCCCAACTACGGGGAAGAACCTCCTTTGAACGTGAAGTGAAATTGAACAATACTGCACTGTATTAAAAATGGCTATATCTTCTGATAGAAGTATTCACTTGCTCTGAAACTTGAAACTCGACCTGCAGACTGCAGACACAAACACTTTTGGGCCCCCAATTCTTTTTTTGAAAAAATATATACATTTTCAGCACTCTTCCCCCCCTAATTAACTTAACTGCGCGAGTGTGCGTTGAAAAGAGTTTCAATCAGTTCAGTCGTCTGTGATTTTGGGAATTTTGTTGTGATCTGCGGCCAAACTAATAACTAACTGACACGCAGCTAGAGAACTGTTGCTATTCGTACGCCCTGCAACTGGATTTCAGAACTTCAGAAGTTTGTGCAGTCGCAACCAGTTCCTCTTCTCTTTCTTCTCTGCAGAAAATGTTTCCTGCGTGTTTGTAGGTATATACACTCCCAACCTCATGGAAAGGCAGCAACAACATTCTCCTGCTCAAGTCAGGCGACCTGGACTCGCCCGAAACTCGAGACCCATATCTCTCCAACCCCCACCATAAGGTGTTCGAGCAGTGCTGGCACGAGGAGATTCTGGCGAGGAGATTCGCTGCCTGGGCACTGGACAACGAAAATATGTCTTCATCACAAAGGATTCCTCCCAGAGTGTTTCAGTCAAAGAGGTCAGTCTCCATCCACTATGGAAAAACCCATGAGAGCGACAGAAGAACTCAAATCCTGAGATCAAGGACATATTGCTACACTGCATCTACTGCACAGAGCAATACCCTCTAAACGATCTCTCGCACAACAAATCAGAAACTAGCACACAGCCAAGGCTAGCATTGACAGGGTCGAGATAGAGAATGCAGCTCATGCAAGCACATGTGGCATGGTCCGTTCCAGACCATGCTCTATTCTTAGATGCCTTGACCAGGTTGGGTCCCTCGTCGAACATTAACATCAAGAGGTAGTGGGCTCCAAGACAGCCAAGCAGGTCGGGGTTCACAAAGGACTCTTTTTACGAGATAATCCAGGCTGGTTATCACATCAGCCTCCACCACTCCCTGAACCTCTGGATGAAGCTGAGTCAACCGAAATTCCAGAGAGAGCAGCCAATGTCATTGTGTCATGAGAAGAAATCGTGCTTGCCGACTCCGAGCTACCAGACGAAACCATAGCATCAGACAACCATCAGTTGAAGGATGAGTTACAAGCGTCTGGCGGCAGTCCCGTCAACACTGCGTCAGCAGACATCCTGATGTGCCTGATCAATAGAAGAGTGGTGGAAGCAGTTCTGGCCCAGCTGTAAAGACATGAAGTCTCACCAGAAGCAGAGCAGTCTACTCTTCTGGACACTAACGAAACAAAGGAGGAAGTGGTAAGTAATGGCAACATATTCCATCAGGTCACATGTAGTGAGCCTGGCATACCATGCCACCCTCAGGGCAGCCGATAGATTCATCATGTCACAATATGTAAGGATAGATATTTCGCCATTACTGCACCCATCTTTAATCATAAGTTCTGTATCACCCATACCAATAACAAATGTATCAGATATTGCCGAGGGTTCTGCAGGTTCCATCACTCCCTCCGCCTCTGCGCCTCAGACCTTCCATCATTTCCCAGCTGCCGCACTTATCAACAGTTGACGGTCCTTCCCCGGTATCGTGTACCCACTAGATGAGATGACAGCTTTTCCCAACTCGTAGGCCTCATCACACGGTAACATTGGGAGATAACTATCCAGCCCAAGCCATTCGTGTCCATGTACCCTCTAGGGCTCAGCCAGTCCCTGAGGTGCGTGAACACAGAGAGAAAGTCTGCCCAGAATGAGAAACAGTATCAGACAAGAGCAGCGTCCACCATCGGATGCGCTGAGGGAGCTGCGAGACAGGAGGATGGACTCGTTTATGGCCAATGCGGGTAACCTTCTGGGACAAGTGCTCTCTGGGGGAAGGATGGTCTCAGTTTGAGTCGATGACGAACAGTTTAGTAGATGATCTCAGCAAGATCAATGAAGGCCACCACCAACCTAGGCAGGCACTCGCTGGAGAGCTAGGGGAAACAGAAGATATAGGAGTGACAATGGTAGGTCTAGATCTATGCCTTCCCATCCCGGGAAGGCTGGGACACTCTCCCCGGGGAGGCTCTCGGACAGCCACACGAGTCTTGCCATGAAGTGCCTTTATCCTCTCCTGATGAGCAGCCGGAGCCCCTCCCTCAGAGAAGGCTTTCCAATAGCAACAGTCCCACCATGAAACGTCCTCACCACCTGACGTCACAACACCCATAGACCTAGTCATCGCAGATGAGGCAAGAAAGGTGTAATGATCACCTCACAATGGTCATGGCTGCATGGCAGTCACCCTGTAATAATCACAACTCTGAACTCTGAACTTTCATAAATAATTGCACATATAGTCGTAGTTATCAAGGTAATGTATCACCAACCCATTCATTTGGAGAGGTACTAGCTGGCGACAGCTGCACACTGTGTCATGTACCTTGTCATTATGTACTGTAAACTTGTTTGCAATTTTTAATGAATATTTGGAACTGTTCTTTAGAGTGTAACAACTCTAACTTCGGCATTGCCTAGATGTTGTTACTTCAATTTTTGTAACTAGGAGTGTGGATTGAAGCTTGCTTCGCCCTCTCCGCAGGTTGCCTTATTAGTCTTAGCACTACTTCTAAGCGCACCACATGCGCTGGAAACCTTTCTTTACAAAAATTAATAAAATGATGTTCAAAAGGGCAATGACTGGTTGGTTGTATGTAGAGCTGGCAGTGCCCTGATAAGCATACGAGGACAGAGTCTCAGAGAATCGATGTGATAAAAAGATCAGAACAGACAGATGTAACAGACCAACCAACAACACTTGAGTGACTCCACCACACTTAAGGGGGTGCTAGGGGTCGGATTTAAATTTAATTTTTTTAATTTGTTACTATTTTTTTATCTCGCCCAACTATGCTTCAACATACTGGAAAGGTGGATTCCAAGTTACAGAAGATTTGGATGCTCTATTCTGGACTTACAGTGGCTTTTGCACACACCATCCCCCCAGGAAGGCGATCAAGAAGCCTACCTGAATTCAGTGGGGACAATGGCCTTTCCCCCCCTTTTTTTAAATTTTTTAATGGTTACCACTTTAGAGCTCAGTAGATTCTGCAAACTTCATGGTATGGACTTGATATATAGCTCAAAAGATAGGTCTCTCTGTGTGCTCTCTTTTGATACTAAAATATGTTTCATAGGTATAACTATAGGCAAGTTACTAGACTCTAAAGCGGAGCGACCTCAAAAGCTACAATGCCTCGACCTCTGCCAAGATAACTCCAGATTGCTAAGTGCCAAAAAAATAAAAATGGTACGAGTGGCTAGGGGAAGCCCGCCTCTATGCAATCACCTTTTTGATTAGGCGATAAAAATTTATTACCTGGTCAAGCGCGCGGGTAGAAAATTGAAGGCGTTGTAAAAGCAACACCTTCAATTTTCCACCCACACGCTTGACCAGGTAATAAATTTTTAACGCCTAATCAAAAAGGTGTTTGCATAGAGGCGGGCTTCCTCTAGCCACTCGCACCAATTTCAATTTTTTTGCACTTAGCAATCTGGAGTTATTCTGGATGGGGACTTTGGGATGCAGGTTTTTGAGGTCCCTCCTCTTTAGGCTCTAGTAACTTGCCTATAGTTATCCTATGAAACATATTTTAGTATCAAAAGAGAGCACACAGAGAGACCTATCTTTTGAGCTATATATCAAGTCCATACAATGAAGTTTGCAGAATCTACGGAGCTCTAAAGTTGTAAACACAAGTTAAAAAGGGGGGGGGAGAATGCTGCTGTCTCCCCTGTCAGTGCAAACCCAAACTTCAATGTTTACATTGCCATAACTTTTTTTGGTCAAAAATGTTGACTCCTTGCCTCCCGCCCACAATAACTCATTCGAATAATTTTTTAATGTCTAACATTTTATACCATTATGTAGCTCTGTCTTTACTCAACAAATTGAATGGTTTCAAAAAAAATTCATTGCCTCTTTTGTGATGATCTAATGATGATCTAAGGTAAAATTTTACATTTGTACTCGCCATAACTAGTGGATTTTTAAAAAAAAGATTCTAAACCATTCAATTTGTAGCACTATGCATACTCTAGCCACTGAAGCAATTACAAGCCAATACAAAATACTAGTAAGGGTGGGGAGTGGGCGGCATCTTCTTCAATGGTGCTTGCTTCTTTGAGTTACCTTGAAGGAGGACCAATAGAAAGTATATGATTATGCATATCATTTGAAAGCATGACAAGTGGGCTATCTTTTGATAGCAAAATTATGTTCATAGGAGTAGAAACAAAAAAGTTGTGATCAGTTGTATTTGAGGTTAACTTTTTTTTTAAAGTACCCCAAGCCCCCCCTTAATGGCCCCTCCTCTGAGACCAACAAGAGGATGCAGCAAAGCCAAACCCACTAACTACCAAACCACACCCAGTCCTTGAAATATACTGCACAGCCATTGGAGACAAGAGGCTGCCACTGCAAAGATGGTACAGGGTCAACAAGAAACGCTGATGAGGTTAATTATGGAAGAGAAGCCCTAAAGCTGTGAGATGGATCCCATAAGAGTGGAGAAACACTTTGATACATGTCCTCTCTGTTGACGTCACCGGGGATGTTCTCAGCCGGCTACTTCATGCAGCTGACAGTGAGCAAGACTCGCCCAGTGACCTTACTTGCCCATTCCAACCTGAAGAGATTGAGGTGCAGCTCAAGAGGTTACCGTGGCAATACGCTCCAGGCCCAGATGCCCTCCCCCCTACCATCTGTGTGAAAATTAGCCCCAGGAAGTGCCACCCTCCTCTCTCGCATATGCAACATTTGGTTGCTCAGCAACAGACTTCTCCTAGCAACGCCATCCTCGTCTACAATAATGGAGATGAATCCGTCCCAGGAAATTGGAGACCTATTTCCCTGCAGCCGGCAGTTACAAGATCTTTGCGGCAGCCATGGCCAAGCGTCTGGCATTATGGGCACTTGGAAAAATATCTCTCCCTCTCAGAAAGATTTCCAGCCAATGGAAGGAACACTGCTTCCTCATGGAGAGTGCTCTGTGATGCGAAACAGGGGAAGGACATTCTGTGGCTGGACCTCAAGAAAAGGGGGACTATATATACTATATAGGTGCTTTTTCAGGGGGGAACAGTTGCATTTTTTAATTTCCCCCCCCCCCAAAACTTATGGTTACCACTTTATAGCTCCATAGATTCTGTAAACTTCATGGTATGGACTTGATAGATGCTCAAAAGATAGGTCTCTCTGTGTGCTCTCTTGATACTAAAATATATTTCATAGGTATAACTATAGGCAAGTTACTAGACCTAAAGTGGAGGGACCTGAATGCCTGAAACCTCCACATAAATAACTCCAGATTGCTAAGTGCTAAAGATTTAAAATTAGCACCAGTGGCTACTAATCTATGCAATGAGTGTTTTCATTAGGCGTTAAAATGTAAGTACGCAGTCAAGCGCGTGGGTGGAAAATGAGTTTTATGGATTTTTAACGAAATTCATTTTCCACCCGCACGCTAGACCACGTACTGTAGTACTGTAGTTACATTTTAACGCCTAATGAAAACAGGGCTTCCTCTAGCCACTGGTAATCTTTAGCACTTTGCAATCTGGAGATATTTATTTGGAGGTTGCAGGCATTCAGGTTTTTTAGGGTCCCTCCACTTGTAGCTCCCTTAACTTGGCTATAATTATACTTATGGAGAAAAAAATTTTAGTATCAACAGAGAGCACAAAGAGAGACCTATCTTTTGAGCTATATATCAAGTCCATAACATGAAGTTTACGTAATCTATGGAGTTATAAAGTGGTAACCACAAAAAACCAAAAAAAACATGTGGGTCATCCCCCCCCCAAATACAACTGTCTCCCCTTAAAACTTTTGGTTACCACTTTTTATAGCTCCATAGACTCTGCACACTTCACTATATGGACTTGATAAATAGCTCAAAAGATAGGTCTCTCTGTGTGCTCTCTCTTGAACTTAAAGATTTTGGATAGGTATAACATAACTATATGCAAGTTACTGGCTAAAGTGGGGGCACACAATGAGTGTTTTCATTAGGGAAACGGCTATTCGAGGTTGAAAATCAATTTCCTAAAATTAATTTACCACCTGCCACTTGGAGATGTACTCGTGTTTTAACGTTTAACGCCTAACGTACTAATTTCAGCTCTCTAGCACTTGGCAATCTGGAGTTATACATGTTGGCTCTCAGGTTTTGAGGTACCCTCACTTTAGCTGCACAACTTTAGAGCATACATGTAGTTAACTTAATGTCACCACCTCAAAAGGACCAGCAAGTCTCCCCAGAACATCCAAAAGGTTCTGCAGTTCCTTCACAGAAGTATACCTAGTGGGGAGTATGCCAAGGGGGTTGTCCATCACTATGGTCCATGGTCCAGCAGTTTATTAAGTTCCTGGGCGTCACCATTGAGTACGGAATTGAAGACACCTAAATCCTATTCCGCCCACAGGCAGGGAAGTAGAATTCGGGAAGTAGAATTCGGTCACAAATGTCCTGAAAAAAGCAATTGTGTTTGTAATGACATGGTTCCTAGTGGACAGAGCTGCCTTAAGCGAATTCTAGAACACAAGGACCAGCCGCTCCTTCCACATCATTCATAAGGACCAGTCCTCCAGAAGCTGGAGAGCCAGGAGGAAATATATATATTGCTGCCTATAGGTTCCACATCATCCACAGGGACCAGTCCTCCAGAAGCTGGAGAGCCGGGAGATGAAATATATATATTTGCTGCCTATAAGGTTGCCGTCATGCTAGGCTTAAAATCTCATCCACGTAAAGACAGTCATTCGGTGGACTGGAAAGAATGTCTCCATGATGTGTCATGATGTGTCATGATGTGTCCCGAATGCAAGACTCGGCCCGAGTCACTAGGCCATGTACTGAATGTCTGCATACCCAACATGAGACGAATTTGAGAGAGGCATAATCTCATCCTTCAGCATCTTTTGAGAGCTATTCCAAAGGATGGCCAGGACATATACACCAAACACAGTATCTCATCTGATAATCCACGACACGACGTCATTCTTCATAACCTTTCAACAGGAGTGGCTATCACTGTGGATGTTACCTTACCCTACGAAGCAGGAGGCAAGGCTTTCTCCATGGCCAGATCTGAGAAGGTCCAAGAATATGCTGGCACCCAGACAGCATCACAGGTCTCGGAACTCTTGGTGTCAGGAAAGGCTATATTCCAGACAGGACTAAACTCGGCCTCATAGCTGCCATTGTGGGCTCCATGGCTGTATGGAGGGCAGGGCATTGAATGAAGAATTCAGAACGGGAGAACCCAACTGGTACCAATGAATCAAGTATGTATGTATGTATTCAATGCATAATTTAAATTACCCCTGGCCTATGCCAGAGAGGTACCCCTCATTTTTCCGGGAATGCACCTCGTCTCAGGTATTAAAATGAAAGACTGTTCTTTAGAGTGTAACGACTCTACCCTAGGTATTGCCAAGATGTTGTTACTTCAATTCTTATAGCTAGGAGGGTGGATTGAAGCTTGCTTCTCCCACTCTGTGGCTTGCCTTATTGCATTACAGCACCCATTCCCTTCGTGTTTGTAATGACATGGTTGCTAGGGGAAACATTGAGTGGGTTGGAAAAATAATTGCACTCAGCCATCCCCTCTACATTAATACAAACCCTGCTATACAGCACATGTTAATTTCACTACAAACCATGCTATACAGCATATGTTAACTTCACTACAAACCATGCTATACAGCACATGTTAATTTCAATACAGAATATGATTTCCATACTTCTGATTGACCAATAAGACTTTATGGCCGCTTCCTATAGGAAGCAATTCTAGTAGTGAAATAACATTGATGTTAATACACTCCAAGTAGTTCTAGACTTTTATTAACTAATTGCTCCACACTAGTGTCGTGTGTCAGCTACTAGACTTCAGAATCCAATTTCTGTACCCCCCCAGGGTTTCATTTAGGGGGGCGGCGGGGGCGGCTTCCCCCCCCTTGGAACCTTTTTGGCCCCTTGGAAATTGTATTATTAAAATTCTTATTGATGTTTGACATCATGCCCCCCCCCCTTAATATCCATGCCCTTTGGACAATTTTCTAAATGAAAACCTGCCCCCAGAAAGAACATTTTGATTACTATATTAATAATCATGGTAGGCATTGAGTGGCGAGCAAAGAAAAATAAAGGCTAGAGCATGTCGATGAACTGAGTCCATCACCCTTCCCTGTCAGCCATGCAGGATGTTCTCATCTGCTTGTGCAGCACATTTAACTATTTTTGGGGTATGAGGGCCATGGGGAGGTTTGGTTTGGGAGGGTTTGTGGATTTTTATCAGGTCTTGTCATGTTGTTGGTCCTATTTCAGGCTTGCTCATTCTACTATCTGGTAAGGGGTCTTATCAGTTATTAAACCGTGCAGCCTGTTCTCACTTGCGCACAGCCAAGCCAGTCAAGCTTAGAATTTCTGGACATTCACCGTGTCGATCCCTTCACTATGACGACCATCCCAGATTGGCGCAAGCCCACATTATTTAAGGAGGGTGACCCGTTCACATTTTTAGCTGGTGGTGAACATACGGTGCATAGATAGATAGATAGATAGATAGATACTCCACGTGACATGGCAATTAGAGGGAAATTCCACTTTTCCCACTGCTACCAGTGAAAAAAAGTCTAACTGCATTCTGATTGGCTAATGACTGGGATACCATGTCAATGGCCACTGGATTCTATGGCCTTTTACTACAGGAATCAATTCAGGTCGAGCATTAGTATATGAAATAGCGCATGGTTCAATTTGGTATAAATACCACGAGTGATGAGCGTGGATGTCAATTGTCATCCTCTCTACATTACGAGTTGTATTTATACCCCAAACCATATGCCATCTCATGTTAATACCATACAGTATATGATAATCATGCTATCTCATGTTAATACCATACCATATATGATAACTATGGTATCTCATGTTAATATCATACAATATATGATAACCATGCTATCTCATGTTAATACCATACAATATATGATAACCTTGCTATCTCATGTTAATACCATATAATATATGATAACCATGCTATCTTGTGTTAATATATGATAACCACGCTATCTCATGTTACTACCATATAATATATGATAACCATGCTATCTCATGTTAATACCATACAATATATGATAACCATGCTATCTCATGTTAATACCACATAATATATGATAACCATGCTATCTCATGTTAATACCATACAATATATGATAACCATGCTATCTCATGTTAATACCATACAATATATGATAACCATGCTATCTCATGTAACCATGCTATCTCATGCTAATACCATACAATATATGATAACCATGCTATCTCATGTTAATACCATACAATATATGATAACCACGCTATCACGTGTTAATACCATACAATATATGATAACCATGCTATCTCATGTTAATACCATACAATATATGATAACCATGCTATCTCATGTTAATATCATACAATATATGATAACCATGCTATCACATGTTAATACCATACAATATATGATAACCATGCTATCTCATGTTAATACCATACAATATATGATAACCATGCTATCTCATGTTAATATCATACAATATATGATAACCATGCTATCACATGTTAATACCATACAATATATGATAACCATGCTATTTCATGTTAATACCATACAATATATGATAACCATGCTATCACATGTTAATACCATACAATATATGATAACCATGCTATCTCATGTTAATACCATACAATATATGATAGCCACACTATCTCATGTTAATACCATACAATATTTGATAAATAGTAAACATAATAAAAAGGTTTATCTGAGTCGGAATCTTCAATTCTCACTCTTTTTCTCCGGAGCAGACGTATATGAAGTAAAAAGGATGAGAATGAGTGTGTGATCCATTATAATTAATTTACTGTGCAATGACTGAAATTATATTGGTGACATGCATGCGGCATGCATGTGACATGCATGTGACTTGGCTGATTTGTGCATGCTTCACTTTTTTCACCGCTAACCGGAAGTCTAATTGCGTTCTGATTGGCTAACAACAGTGAAATACAATCTCAGTCGCACAGGACTCCTACGGCATTTTACTGCAGGAAACAATCGCACATGATGCATTGATGCTGACCATTTACATATGCCTTCTTTAGTATGTTGGGGGATAGTGTAAAGGTAATTTCTAATCTTGATCCTGACAGCACACCTGTTGTAGGTTTGTAGGATCCTCTGACCGACCTCCCTCAACGCGAGACGAACGCGAAATGACAGAATAACGTCTGCACGATAAAGAAAGCCGGAAGTGCCATTGCAAAATGTCAGACAAATGCGAAACGTCGGCACAAAAAAAACAGCTGTGAAGAAGAATGTCCTTTTGCGTACAAACGCGATAGGACAGAGCAATCGCGGAAGAAAAACAACGTTGCCATTTAATGCCCTCAAACTTTGACCTTGTATTAAGGTGGTGGAGAATGGGGTAGGTTATGTAGTCGACTGAAATATCTTTGCTAGTTAATGTTGCTCATGACAACTCTTTCTAGTCACTGTCACTAACTGCAAGGCAATGAAGGTTCAGAGGGTGAGAAGAGTTAAAGGAAATATCCTCCAAGTTGGCATCAAGCAGGATTTCCCAGGGCTCTCAGCTATGGAATAATAACCACAACAGAGACAGTAATACATTCACCATTGTTTGCCAATCTAATGGTGTAGTGGTAAGCAATAGCATAGTTGCCAACCTTCCAGGGATGTCCTGGACAGTCCAGGGATTTCACCCTTTCCACAATTTTGTCCAGGGGCCAGAGAACAAGTACCTTTGCCAAGGTGCATGGCCATTCTTGTTGCATGTAAAAACGTGCTAATCATAAATGTGCCAGACCAAAAGTTGTTAATATGACATGACCACGAACACTGCATGCAGCTGCATCATGATCATTTGACTCGCCAGCATTTTATATCAGGCCACATGCTTCCTCTGTGTGAGTAGCTTGTCTTGAGTCTTCTGATTATCGATGAACCACAAAGAAAAAATAATTTGTAAATGGAGAGCTGAGTGGTCACAGGTAATGCCCCAGCCACCGAGGCACAACAATGAGAACAGTATACCCACTATACTCTCCAGCAGGTATTGTTCTCCGGTAATGCTGCCACCAGAGTTCCCTCTCAATCCTAGCACAAGCTAAACAGTAAGCCTTAAGTTAACTTTAATCAAGTCAAACTAAACACAAGAGAAGTAGACTGAAATGAAGTAGCAGAAGGGAACTCCTGAGTTGGGATTGCAGAGAGGTTTAAATACCCTTGCAATCCCGCCCTTACAAGAAAGGTGATGAATACATAGACAATAATGTGAATCTCATAGGGATGAATAGGTGTTGATGAGTTTATTGTGATGTGATTAGAAGATATGTGTTTATGAGTCTATTGTGATGTGATGAACAAGTCATTGTAACATGTTATTAATTAATATTAGCCATTAGGGCGTTCCTATTGTTTGATGTTCCCAGTTTCTCAGGGCTGTCTTCAGCCAGTCAGGGCTGGGACCTGACAGTGAGCTACCCCATGCCATCAAGTAGCAGAGGGTCAGGTTAGGCCCAGTGCAGCAGCTGTTCTATTGATTCATTCTCAGTAGCTGGCGGAGGACTGTGTGATGTGAAATGTCACATGGAGAGTAAACGCCACAAGGATGGTGCCAAATCTTTCAATCAGACTATCATGACATCTTTATTATGTGTAAAGAAGCAATCCCTCACTAAGCAAGTTCCTACCTCTGCCTTGTATTTCACAGCCTTCATGGCCGCCGAGCATTACCTGGCACTTTCCACTGCAGACCACTTTACAAAACTACGCAAGGAAATGTTTCCAGACAGCAAAATTGCTGAAGGATTTTCTTGTGGAAGGACAGAGACACAAGCCATCATAAGAGTCTGCTCTTGCTCCTCTTAATAAAATTAAAAAAGTAACTGAAGCTTGTGCATGAGGTCCATTTATGATGATCTTGCAACTGCTCTGCACTCTGACCTTACAATCAAGTTCCTGTGATAGTAACTAGTCAGAGTGACTCAAACTTACTCACATTGATGATTCACCCCCTGAGAACTCGTACTTGAATTTGTCGTTATAATTATTTTAAACTAGGAGCATATGCTAATAAAAATGGGGGAGGGTGGGTCCAAGGAAATGAACCATTGTCCAGGGGAATTTGGTCATGTGTCCAGGGATTCGATCAGTCTAAGTTGGCAATAGCAGTGACAAGCAATTTCTGTACTTTTTCTGGGCTGTGAAATTGATGTCTCTCTGTGTGCCACTGTCTGCCTCATTGCATGATCGGGAAGAAATACAGCACTCTGCTGAGAAGACTTGTCCAAATATCTGGGGCTTGAAGAGGAATGCCCCATGTCTGTGTGTTCCAGTGTAAGGTCAGATTTCTTCACCAACTCTGACTCGATGTTCAGACAGTGAAGGTGTTGGGTCAATGAAGCTTTAGACACATCTGGTGAAGGTGATAAGTAAGGTTTGTTGCTCGATGCTCGGCTATTGCACATCACGGTATGGGAGAAAGAAGGTCCAACAAGAGCAGTCATAGGTGGGTAGCTTTTGGGAGATCAGTTGCCATCAGTTGCCAAGGGTAATGTACTGTTGTCTGAACCAAGGACGCGTTGGCATGCGTTTTATTTGCTAAGAGTATTGCTAAAGATGAGTAATGTATTATCTTGATGAGACCAGTAATTATCACGTGCACCTATCATTATCTCAATGTTTGCAGGAGGCATTGGGTGCGATAGGATTCTACCCTGATGAAGTGGGATCCATTCTGGAGCTCCTGGCTTCAATCCTAAACCTCGGGAATGTCTCGTTCTCCAGGTGGCACAGCTCTGCGCAGGGGGACATTGAGTCCTGCACACTGGACCAGAAGCCATGTATATGCAGTAGATACCTGCCCAACTTTGTATAGATACAGTATTTATGATGACTTTTTCAACAATCACCTTTAAATTTGCTTCTTGACATTTTGCTAAATCAACATTACAATCAACATTACAATCAACATTACAATCAACATTACAATCAACAATCAACATTACAATCAACAATCAACATTAGAAACAACATTACAATCAACATTGTTGCTGGTGAAGGCTAGAGTGGCTAGTTGAAACATGATAAGCAATTCAAGTTGATTGTTGAGAAAGTCTTTATAATCGACTCTGTCGCTCCCCGAGAGAGTTTATTAGGACAGATTAGCTAATATGAAAAGAAAACAAAAAATTAACAATAACAACTTATAACAACTTATTAGTTACGCAAGCCCCCGAGCAGGTTCTCTTGTCACCATCACTCTCCCCACCACCCTCCCAGTATATTCATGATCTCACAGAACCCCCGAGCAGGTTCTCTTGTCACCATCACTCCTCTCCCCATCACTCTCCCCACCACCCTCCCAGTATCCATGATCTCACAGAGCCCCTGAGCAGGTTCTCTTGTCACCATCACTCTCCCCATCACTCTCCCCACCACCCTCCCAGTATCCATGATCTCACAGAGCCCCTGAGCAGGTTCTCTTGTCACCATCACTCTCCCCATCACTCTCCCCACCACCCTCCCAGTATTTATGATCTCGCAGAGCCCCAGATTAGGTTGTCTTGTCACCATAACTGTCCTCACCCCCGTCCCGGTCTCCATGATCTCAGAGTCCCAGAGCGCATTGTCTTGTCACCTCACTGCCATTACCACCCTCCCCTCCCTCACACCCCAGTATCCTTGATCTCATAAAGATCAGGCGATCATTTGAAAGGGGTGTGGTAATGCAACAAGGACAGAGCCTTAATGTTAAGTGAGAGTTGATGATCGAGAAAGTGGTATCTTCTTGTCGACCTTGAGTTTGTTGCGAGGAAGACGGCAATGAAGATGAAAATTTGAATAAAACTATCTTGTTGTCTTGACAACAGGTGTGGACTATGCCAGCGACATGCTGGGCTGTTCTGTCAAACTCCTAGAGGAATGTCTGACGATGAGAAGCGTGGAGACGAGGACAGATTTTGTTTTGAAGCCGCTGACGATGAGGGAGGCAGAGTATGCGCGAGATGCTCTAAGCAAGGCTATTTACGATCGTCTCTTCACTTGGCTTGTACGCCGTATCAATGACAGGATAAAGGTGTGGCCATTGTCATGTGAAAGTCATGTGATTCTAGTTTATAGTTTGGTTATGATTTCAGTGCAGGTTTTTTAGTTTTGATGACCACTACCAACCTTGTTCAGCATGTTTGTAGATTAGTTGCTAATCCTTACTTGTGTTAGGTTACTTGTGTTAGGTTACTTGTGTTAAGTTACTTGTGTTAGGTTACTTGTGGTAGGTTACTTGTGTTAAGTTACTTGTGTTAGGTCACTTGTGGTAGGTTACTTGTGTTAAGTTACTTGTGTTAAGTTACTTGTGTTAGGTTACTTGTGTTAGGTTACTTGTGTTAAGTTACTTGTGTTAGGTTACTTGTGGTAGGTTACTTGTGTTAAGTTACTTGTGTTGGGTTACTTGTGGTAGGTTACTTGTGTTAGGTTACTTGTGTTAAGTTACTTGTGTTAATTAAGTTACTTGTGTTAGTTACTTGTGTTAAGTTACCTGTGTTAAGTTACCTGTGTTAAGTTACTTGTATTTAGTACTTGTACTCTCGTACAAATGATAAATGTAGAAACATGCACCTACCTTCCAATGATCCCCTGATGGGTGGGATTTAACTGAGAATGGCGGTCGTAGAGAAGGTGTTGATGATTAGCTTTTGGCATCTCCACCTCACATGAGGTGTTGATTAGCTGGCCCTTAGCCAAGACTTGACACCCTCCCTGGCCAATGTAGCTCTGGGGAGAGGTCACACACACCTCCACACATCTCACACACTCACACACACCTCCACACATCTCACACACACACACCGGGGTGGGGGTGGAAGTACGCCCCTCTACATGTGCACACTACACTATGTAAGTACCTGTACATGTGCACACTACACTATGTAAGTACCTGTACATGTGCCCACTACACTATGTAAGAACCTGTACATGTGCACACTACACTATGTAAGTACCTGTACATGTGCACACTACACCATGTAAGTACCTGTACATGTGCACACTACACTATGTAAGTACCTGCACATGTGCACACTACACTATGTAAGTACCTGTACATGTGCACACTACACCATGTAAGTACCTGTACATGTGCACACTACACCATGTAAGCACCTGTACATGTACACACTACACTATGTAAGTACCTGCACATGTGCACACTACACCATGTAAGTACCTGTACATGTGCACACTACACTATGTAAGTACCTGCACATGTGCACACTACACTATGTAAGTACATGTATATGTGCACACTACACTATGGCCATTGTCACATGTGGTCATTACTGCACTGCTCTTTGTGTTCATTACGTGAAGTACAGCAAGTGATTATGTTTTGTTTCTAGGACGACACGAAGACCAAGCGGGTGGTGATTGGAGTTCTGGATATTTATGGCTTTGAAGTGTTTGAGACAAATGGATTTGAGCAGTTTATCATTAACTACTGCAATGAGAAATTGCAGCAAGTTTTCCTTGAGCTCACACTTGTATCAGAACAGGAGGAATATGTGAGAGAAGTAGGTTCCATTCCAATCCAGGGGGGAGGGGGTTGCCTTAACACAGTGAATTGTTGATTCAGTATCTGTCCCCATAGAGCTATTGTCGACCTACTTCAACCTGCCAGTGTGATGTTGGTCCAGTATGTGCCCCCATAGGGCTATTGTCAACCTACTTCAACCCGCCTCCACCCAGTGTGATGTTGGTCCAGTATCTGTCCCCATAGAGCTATTGTCAACCTACTTCAATCTGCCTCAACCCAGTGTGATGTTGGTCCAGTGTGTGTCCCCATAGAGCTATTGTCAACCTACTTCAACCTGCCAGTGTGATGTTGGTCCAGTGTGTGCCCTATTGTCAACCTACTTCAACCTGCCTCCACCCAGTGTGATGTTGGTCCAGTATCTGTCCCCATAGAGCTATTGTCAACCTACTTCAACCTGCCAGTGTGATGTTGGTCCAGTGTGTGCCCTATTGTCAACCTACTTCAACCTGCCTCCACCCAGTGTGATGTTGGTCCAGTATCTGTCCCCATAGAGCTATTGTCAACCTACTTCAACCTGCCTCAACCCAGTGTGGGCGTGGTATGGGTGTGGTCCAGTATGTGATATACTATCACACGCCAACTTGAATAAACTCTATGATATTTATCTTATAGGAACCATGGTGTTTCTAATTACCTCACTATATTGGAAGCGTTTACAATTAGAAGGGAGGTTTCTATTATGCAATTATCATTGCAGGCTTTATAATTCTCCGATGATTAACCGCCTAATGGTCTCCACTCTCCTCTTCGTTTTTTTTTTCTGGCTGATCCTTCAGTTTCATGAAGCTCCTCTGCTGATGCCGAGTTAACTCAGCTCCTAAATGTATATATTTTTGTCTGTGAGATTTCTTCCTCAGAGTAGCTTTTACTTCAATGGAGCTGTTTCCTCTACCAACTCATGACAATGCATTACTCCTGAACGTAGTTGGCTGTTGGTCTAATGCTTCAGCTGCAGCAGTTGGAGGGGTTGGCTCTATAACCAGTGAGCTACTGCTCCAGTTGGAGGGGCAGGCTCTATAACCAGTGAGCTACTGCACCAGTTGGAGGGGTTGGCTCTATAACCAGTGAGCTACTGCTCCAGTTGGAGGGGTTGGCTCTATAACCAGTGAGCTACTGCTCCAGTTGGAGGGGAGTGCTCTATAACCAGTGAGCTACTGCTCTAGTTGGAGGGGAGGGCTCTATAACCAGTGAGCTACTGCTCCAGTTGGAGGGGCAGGCTCTATAACCAGTGAGCTACTGCTCCAGTTGGAGGGGAGGGCTCTATAACCAGTGAGCTACTGCTCCAGTTGGAGGGGTAGGCTCTATAACCAGTGAGCTACTGCTCCAGTTGGAGGGGAGGGCTCTATAACCAGTGAGCTACTGCTCTAGTTGGAGGGGAGGGCTCTATAACCAGTGAGCTACTGCTCTAGTTGGAGGGGTAGGCTCTATAACCAGTGAGCTACTGCTCCAGTTGGAAGGGTGGGCTCTATAACCAGTGAGCTACTGCTCCAGTTGGAGGGGAGGGCTCTATAACCAGTGAGCTCCAGCTCCAGTTGGAGGGGTAGGCTCTATAACGAGTGAGCTACTGCTCCAGTTGGAGGGTGGGCTCTATAACCAGTGAGCTACTGCTCCAGTTGGAGGTATAACCAGTGAGCTACTGCTCCAGTTGGAGAGGTGGGCTCTATAACCAGTGAGCTACTGGAGGGGAGGGCTCTATAACCAGTGAGCTACTGCTCCAGTTGGAGGGGAGGGCTCTATAACCAGTGAGCTACTGCTCCAGTTGGAGAGGTAGGCTCTATAACCAGTGAGCTACTGCTCCAGTTCGAGGGGAGTGCTCTATAACCAGTGAGCTACTGCTCCAGTTGGAGGGGTAGGCTCTATAACCAGTGAGCTACTGCTCCAGTTGGAGGGGAGGGCTCTATAACCAGTGAGCTACTGCTCCAGTTGGAGGGATGGGCTCTATAACCAGTGAGCTACTGCTCAAGTTGGAATGGAAGGCTCTATAACCAGTGAGCTACTGCTCCAGTTGGTGGGGGTGGGCTCTATAACCAGTGAGCTACTGCTCCAGTTGGAGAGGCGGGCTCTATAACCAGTGAGCTACTGCTCCAGTTGGAGAGGCGGGCTCTATAACCAGTGAGCTACTGCTCCATTCGGAGGGGTAGGCTCTATAACCAGTGAGCTATTGCTCCAGTTGGAGGGGAGGGCTCTATAACCAGTGAGCTGCTCTAACAGTTAGAGGGGAGGGCTCTATAACCAGTGAGCTACTGCTCCAGTTGGAGGGGCAGGCTCTATAACCAGTGAGCTACTGCTCCAGTTGGAGGGGAGGGCTCTATAACCAGTGAGCTACTGCTCTAGTTGGAGGGGTAGGCTCTATAACCAGTGAGCTACTGCTCCAGTTGGAAGGGTGGGCTCTATAACCAGTGAGCTACTGCTCCAGTTGGAGGGATGGGCTCTATAACCAGTGAGCTACTGCTCTAGTTGGAGGGGCAGGCTCTATAACCAGTGAGCTACTGCTCCAGTTGGAGGGGAGGGCTCTATAACCAGTGAGCTACTGCTCCAGTTGGAGGGGAGGGCTCTATAACCAGTGAGCTACTGCTCCAGTTGGAGTGATGGGCTCTATAACCAGTGAGCTACTGCTCCAGTATGAAGGGTGGGCTCTATAACCAGTGAGCTACTGCTCCAGTTGGAGGGATGGGCTCTATAACTAGTGAGCTACTGCTCCAGTTTGAGGGGCAGGCTCTATAACCAGTGAGCTACTGCTCCAGTTGGAGGGGTAGGCTCTATAACCAGTGAGCTACTGCTCCAGTTGGAGGGGAGGATTCTATAACCAGTGAGCTACTGCTCCAGTTGGAGGGGCAGGCTCTATAACCAGTGAGCTACTGCTCCAGTTGGAGGGTAGGGCTCTATAACCAGTGAGCTACTGCTCCAGTTGGAGGGGCAGGCTCTATAACCAGTGAGCTGCTGCTCCAGTTGGAGGGGAGGGCTCTATAACCAGTGAGCTACTGGAGGGGTAGGCTCTATAACCAGTGAGCTACTGCTCCAGTTGGAGGGGCAGGCTCTATAACCAGTGAGCTACTTCTCCAGTTGGAAGGGTAGGCTCTATAACCAGTGAGCTACTGCTCCAGTTGGAGGGTGGGCTCTATAACCAGTGAGCTACTGCTGCAGATGGAGGGGTAGGCTCTATAACCAGTGAGCTACTGCTCCAGTTGGAGGGGAGGGCTCTATAACCAGTGAGCTACTGGAGGGGCAGGCTCTATAACCAGTGAGCTACTGCTCCAGTTGGAAGGGTAGGCTCTATAACCAGTGAGCTACTGCTCCAGTTGGAGGGATGGGCTCTATAACCAGTGAGCTACTGCTCCAGTTGGAGGGGCACGCTCTATTACATGATAATTATTTGATATATAATCAGAGGCAGCTACAGAAGTTTCAATTTTACATTGGCACTGCTGCACTATAATATGATGTGAACTCATAGTTGATATAGCAGCTGCCACACAACCCTGCTATACCTTGATGCTAGCTGACCATATGGCCACAACATCTGGCAACAACCTCTCCATTCAAAATCATAGCTATATCCTCACTATCTATCTAATGTATCTATCTACCTGTGTGTGTGGGGAGGGAGGGGAGGGTGGGGAAGAAGGAAGGGCCTTATTGTGTGTGTGTGTGGGGGGGGGGGGGGGGGGGAGGGAGGGGAGGGTGGGAAGAAGGAAGGGCCTTATTGTGTGTGTGTGTGTGGGGGGAGGGAGGGGAGGGTGGGAAGAAGGAAGGGCCTTATTGTGTATGTGTGTGTGTGGGGAGGGAGGGGAGGGTGGGGAAGAAGGAAAGGCCTTATTGTGTGTGTGTGGGGGGAGGGAGGGGAGGGTGGGGAAGAAGGAAGGGCCTTATTGTGTGTGTGTGGGGGGAGAGGGAGGGGAGGGGGGGAAGAAGGAAAGGCCTTATTGTGTGTGTGTGTATGTGTGTGTGTGTGTGCTCACAGGGAATAGACTGGGAAAGTATCAACTACTTCAACAATACCGTGATCTGTCACCTTCTCGAACACGTACGTTGCCACTTGTTCGCACGTTGCTGTACATGACATAACATTACATCATGATAAATAACAACTGCACTCTCTCCTGCAGCCAACCAATGGGATGCTGGCCTGCCTGGATGAGGAGTGCCTTCGTCCGGGCACGGCCACCGGCGAGACCTTATTGCGTAAGTTTGACCGGCACTGTCTGGGGCACGCCCACTATGAAAGCCGCTCTTCGAAGCATCTGCTAGGCGACCGGTCCCTCCCTCACGGTTGCTTCAGGTTGATTCACTACGCTGGGAAGGTGAGCAGAAGAGAGTCACTTTATTTCTAATTATAGGAGCTTGTTTCAGGACCCATCATACTGACACACACCCTCTGTTTCATCCCTCCTCATCCCCTTACCCATCCATCATCTTCCCCTTCCTGCTCCACCCCTCATGCCACACCCACTTTTCCCTTCCTTCTCTGCTCCTGCCTCTCCCTCCCCTTGCCCCTTCCTTCCCTTCCACCTGACACATTGACCCCTCTTGCCCCTCCCATGTGCCCCCCTTGCCCCTCCCTTCCTTTCCTTCCCCCTGCCACTTTGACCCCTCTTGCCCCTCCCATGTGCCACTCCCCCTTGCCACTCCCTTCTCTCCTTGCCCCCCCCCCCCTTAGGTGACATATGATACTCAATTATTTATGGAGAAGAACAAGGACCTCCTCTTCAAAGATCTCTCAAAAGCAATGTATGCATGTGAGAGAGTTCTTCTCCAGGAACTCTTCCATGAAGGTGATGAGGGCGGAATGGAGGGGTAGAGAAGGGAGGGGGCGGGGAGGGGAGGGACATCTTTCTAGTACTGTTGGTAAACTGGCTCCAGCTCAGAGCTAAGCCTGGATAACTTCCGAGTAGGTCCGAGTAGGATGTGGAAATGAAATGTCTGAAGTTATTATTGGCGTAAGACAGAATGGCATTGCCCAATTTCTGACAGTCTGAGAAAGACAGGAGGCCAACAAACTGTTGGTATATTAGCAGCAGACTGTACATGCATCTGCTCAGTGCTTTCAAATACTCCCAGCAGCTAACCTAATCACAAACATTATAGCTGCCTGATAGATAGGAGGCAACCCCCAGCAGCTAACCTAATCACAAACATTATAGCTGCCTGATGGACAGGAGGCCACCCCCAGCAGCTAACCTAATCACAAACATTATAGCTGCCTGATGGACAGGAGGCCACCCCCAGCAGCTAACCTAATCACAAACATTATAGCTGCCTGATGGACAGGAGGCCACCCCCAGCAGCTAACCTAATCACAAACATTATAGCTGCCTGATAGACAGGAGGCCACCCCCAGCAGCTAACCTAATCACAAACATTATAGCTGCCTGATGGACAGGAGGCCACCCCCAGCAGCTAACCTAATCACAAACATTATAGCTGCCTGATGGACAGGAGGCCACCCCCAGCAGCTAACCTAATCACAAACATTATAGCTGCCTGATGGACAGGAGGCCAGCTAACCTAATCACAAACATTATAGCTGCCTGATGGACAGGAGGCCACCTCCAGCAGCTAACCTAATCACAAACATTATAGCTGCCTGATGGACAGGAGGCCACCCCCAGCAGCTAACCTAATCACAAACATTATAGCTGCCTGATGGACAGGAGGCCACCCCCAGCAGCTAACCTAATCACAAACATTATAGCTGCCTGATGGACAGGAGGCCACCTCCAGCAGCTAACCTAATCACAAACATTATAGCTGCCTGATGGACAGGAGGTCACCCCCAGCAGCTAACCTAATCACAAACATTATAGCTGCCTCATAGACAGGAGGCCACCCCCAGCAGCTAACCTAATCACAAACATTATAGCTGCCTGATGGACAGGAGGCCACCCCCAGCAGCTAACCTAATCACAAACATTATAGCTGCCTGATGGACAGGAGGCCACCCCCAGCAGCTAACCTAATCACAAACATTATAGCTGCCTGATAGACAGGAGGCCACCCCCAGCAGCTAACCTAATCACAAACATTATAGCTGCCTGATAGACAGGAGGCCACCCCCAGCAGCTAACCTAATCACAAACATTATAGCTGCCTGATAGACAGGAGGCCACCCCCAGCAGCTAACCTAATCACAAACATTATAGCTGCCTGATAGACAGGAGGCCACCCCCAGCAGCTAACCTAATCACAAACATTATAGCTGCCTGATAGACAGGAGGCCACCCCCAGCAGCTAACCTAATCACAAACATTATAGCTGCCTGATGCCAAACTAGACTAAGAGTATGATCATTGGGGGGGGGGGGGGGGGTGTGTTTGGAGGGAAGGATTTTCAAGGCATTTAATATTTGCATGTTTTTGTGTTTAGAATCCAATCTGCAAATATTAATGAAAGGGGTGTGGTTTTGAATTAGTCATTCCTGGTTAATATTTGACACATCTCTGTACAAGTTTTTAAGCCTATATACAGTATATATATAGAGAGAGCAGATAGGCACCCTTCTTGGTCCTCGATCTCCACTAGCTAAGCCTGTAGAAAGTGAAGTGAAGCAAATCTGTTCCCAATCAACGAATATTTCCCACAATCCACAAATATTCCTTATAAACCAGGATATTTCCCTACTCCTATAAACCAGGATATTTCCCAGGATATTTCCCTATAATCCAGGATATTTCCCTCAAACCAGGATATTTCCAGGATATTTCCTATAAACCAGCACGTGAATTCCTCCGTTATTCACTATCCATAATTACTTATTGAACTCCTCAAAGGATAGCCCTCTATAGCACAGCTCTCTTGTACTGTGCCCACTATGCTTAGCAATGGCTGCTTGACTGCAGTAGCTCTGATGGTGAGGAGTGGCATTTCTGTCTTTGCAGGTAACCTTGAGTTGCAGTCCTTGAAGAGACCTCAGACACTCAGCCAGCAGTGCAGGTCTTCCATTGCAGAGCTCGTCAAGAACTTGTTGTCAAAAGCTCCTCATTATATTCGATGCATAAAGGTCAGATATACCTTGGGACCGCAGTGTGTAAAAGTGTGTGCACCTCCATGCTTATTAGAGTCTTGATATCCTGCAGGGGTGTCTAGAGTACTGCCTGCAGGACATCCCAGAATTTCGTGGCTATTCTGGGATATCCCTAGCCTTAGAACACCCTGGCTACAGCACTAGCTGCTGTATCCTGGCTACCAGCACTAGCTGCTGTATCCTGGCTACCAGCACTAGCTGCTGTACCAGCACTAGCTGTTGTACTTAGCATTAGAACATCCTAGCTACCACCCTGACTGCTGTACCATGGCAACCAGCACTAGCTGCTGTCTATCAGCACTAGCTGCTCTACCAATACTAGCTGTTGTACTTAGCATTAGAACATCCTGGCTACCAGCACTAGCTGCTGTACTTAGCATTAGAACACCTGCCTACCAGCTCTAGCTGCTGTATCCTGGCTCTGCTGTGCCACCACCCTGGCTACCAACACTAGCTGCTGTACTTAGCATTAGAACACCCTGGCTACCAGCTCTAGCTGCTGCATCCTGGCTACCAACACTAGCTGCTCTACCAACACTAGCTGCTGTACCCTGGCTACCAGCACTAGCTGCTGTACTTAGCATTAGAATATCCTAGCTACCACCCTGAGACTGCTGTACCATGGCAACCAGCACTAGCAGCTGTACCCTGATTACCAGCTCTAGCTGCTGTACCATGGATACCAGCTCTAGCTGCTGTGCCCTGGCTACCAACACTTGCTGCTTATTGCTGTTGTTGATTTTATTATAACCTAGGAACTTTCCACCATGTATTCTGTAGCAGTTTTGTAATGCACGTGCTTCTATTTGCAGCCTAACGACAAGAAGCAGCCAGGGTTCTTAGACGAACATTTGGCCAGACACCAGGTTGCATACTTGGGTCTACTCGAGAACATATGTGTGCGGAGAGCAGGGTTTGCATATCGCCAGGACTACGGACAAGCACTAGCCAGGTACAAGATGTTGTCCTCCAAAACATGGCCAACCTGGGACGGAAGTCCCAAAGGAGGAGTGAAAGAAATCTTAAAGGTATGGAAATTGTTGCCAGCCCCCAGAATAACCCCTAGCCCTAGCCCCCAGAATAACCCCTAGCCCTAGCCCCTAGAATAACCCCTAGCCCCCAGAATAACCCCTAGCCCTAGCCCCTAGAATAACCCCTAGCCCTAGCCCCCAGAATAACCCCTAGCCCTAGCCCCTAGAATAACCCCTAGCCCTAGCCCCTAGAATAACCCCTAGCCCCTATAATAACCCCTAGCCCTAGCCCCTAGAATAACCCCTAGCCCTAGCTCCCAGAATAACCCCTAGCCATAGCTCCCAGAATAACCCCTAGCCCTAGCTCTAGAGTATCCACAACCAGCCTTGGTTGCAGCCATAACCTGAGCCCTAGTCTACGATACTTCCCTGCCCTAGAATAGTCCTAGCCCTAGAACTCTAGAATAATCACAATCCTAGCCCTAGAATACCCCAAGCATCAGCCTTGGCCCTAGCACTAACCTGAGCCCTAGTCTACGACACATCCTTGGCCCTAGAATATCACTTATATGTACATATAATGGTGGCAATGAACTGACATCATCAGCGGCGATGAAGTCATTCACTGCCGCAAACAGCATGCTATTAATTAAGGGGTTGTGTCTCTAGGTCAATTTATGCTAGAATTAAAGTGGGTGTGTTCTTACTTCTCTAATAATACACACACTTCAATTTTTTCTTGACATCGTTAGATGATTTTAGCACTCAAAATGCAGCCCAGAACCACTCCCATTACCACACAAAACTAAACTAGTTCCAAATGCACACATCACCAAGTTTTGCACTTGGGTGCTCTCATGGTCTGTGTTCCTGACTGTGGGTGCTTGTAACTTTGGTATGATCTATGATTTATGATATGATTTAGATGAAGGCTAGTCATTTTTCCCGATGAAGGCTAGAGCAGCTAGTCATTATTCCTGATGAAGGCTAGAGGATCTAGTCATTATTCCTGATGAAGGCTAGAGCATCTAGTCATTATTCCTGATGAAGGCTAGAGCACCTAGTCATTATTCCTGATGAAGGCTAGAGCAGCTAGTCATTATTCCTGATGAAGGCTAGAGCATCTAGTCATTATTCCTGATGAAGGCTAGAGCATCTAGTCATTAGCCCTGATGAAGGCTAGAGCAACTAGTCATTAGCCCTGATGAAGGCTAGAGCATCTAGTCATTATTCCTGATGAAGGCTAGAGCATCTAGTCATTATTCCTGATGAAGGCTAGAGCAGCTAGTCATTATTCCTGATGAAGGCTAGAGCATCTAGTAATTATTCCTGATGAAGGCTAGAGCAACTAGTCATTAGCCCTGATGAAGGCTAGAGCATCTAGTCATTATTCCTGATGAAGGCTAGAGCTAGTCATTATTTCTGATGAAGGCTAGAGCATCTAGTCATTATTCCTGATGAAGGCTAGAGCATCTAGTCTTTATTCTTGATGAAGGCTAGAGCAAATAGTCATGAAGGCTAGAGCATCTAGTCATTAGCCCTGATGAAGGCTAGAGCATCTAGTCATTATTCCTGATGAAGGCTAGGGCATCTAGCCTTCATCAGGTTGTGTCTCTAGGTCAATTTATGCTAGAATTAAAGTGGGTGTGTTCTTACTTCTCTAATAATACACACACTTCAATTTTTTCTTGACATCGTTAGATGATTTTAGCACTCAAAATGCAGCCCAGAACCACTCCCATTACCACACAAAACTAAACTAGTTCCAAATGCACACATCACCAAGTTTTGCACTTGGGTGCTCTCATGGTCTGTGTTCCTGACTGTGGGTGCTTGTAACTTTGGTATGATCTATGATTTATGATATGATTTAGATGAAGGCTAGTCATTTTTCCCGATGAAGGCTAGAGCAGCTAGTCATTATTCCTGATGAAGGCTAGAGGATCTAGTCATTATTCCTGATGAAGGCTAGAGCATCTAGTCATTATTCCTGATGAAGGCTAGAGCACCTAGTCATTATTCCTGATGAAGGCTAGAGCAGCTAGTCATTATTCCTGATGAAGGCTAGAGCATCTAGTCATTATTCCTGATGAAGGCTAGAGCATCTAGTCATTAGCCCTGATGAAGGCTAGAGCATCTAGTCATTATTCCTAGTCATTATTCCTGATGAAGGCTAGAGCATCTAGTCATTATTCCTGATGAAGGCTAGAGCATCTAGTCATTAGCCCTGATGAAGGCTAGAGCATCTAGTCATTATTGCTAGAGCAGCTAGTCGAAATGTTGAGAGAATACAAGTTGATTATTGAGCAAGTTATTGTAATTTGGGATGGCTATATCTATAGAGCTCTGCAATTTTTGTGATGAAAGAAAGCACTCAGATAGAGAGCTATTTTTAAATAATTATAAAAGGGAGAGCACACAGAGCTATTTTTAAATAAGAGAGCACACAGATAGAGCTATTTAAAAGAGCACACAGAGCTATTTTAAAATACATATAAGAGAGCACACAGTTAGAGCTATTTTTAAATAAATATAAGAGAGCACACAGATGAACTATTTAAAAGAGCACACAGATAGAGCTATTTTAAAATACATATAAGAGAGCACACAGATAGAGCTATTTAAAAGAGCACACTATTTTTAAATAAATATAAAAGCACCAGATAGAGCTATTTTTAAATAAATATAAAAGAGCACACAGATAGAGCTATTTTTAAATAAATATAAGAGGCACACAGATAGAGCTATTTTAAAATAAATATAAGAGAGCACACAGAGAGCTATTTTTAAATAAATATAAAAGAGCACCAGATAGAGCTATTTTTAAATAAATATAAAATATAAAAGAGCACACAGATAGAGCTATTTTATTTATATAAAAGAGCACACAGATAGAGCTATTTTTAAATAAATATAAAAGAGAGCTTAAAGATGAGCTATTTTTGAATATTATCTTAATTGAGACCATGTAGAAGTTAACGAGTAGAGACATGCCCTTTTTGGTCTAGAGACAACTATCTTCTTGTGGTGCATATAAAACTCCTCCCATCTTTATAAAGCCACTCCCACTGCCCCATGTTCCTCTCCTGTGTAGATCTGCGGCATACCCAAGAGGGATTACTCATATGGCCGCTCCAAGATCTTCATCAGAAACTCACAGACTGTGTTTGAACTTGAGAGAAGGCGCAAGCAGAGGGTGGAGGATCTGGTGATCCTCGTGCAGAGCGTCTACCGTGGGTGGCACCAGTGGCGGAAGGTATAACTGATCCAACACTGTTGTTGTTGTTGTTGTTGTTGTGTGCCTGAGTGTTAATCATGTCAAACGATCATCGTCGGGAGGTGAGAGGTTAGTAATTTTTTATACAACTCAGAGTAATAATTGGCCAGCGAAGCAGTCTCACTTGGCGCTTATGGTAGTATCTGCGATGTTTGTGTGCACATCTCGACCTATGCAGTGCATGGTCATGCCCTGAAGATTGGACAGGTGGTTACCCCACCATGTAAATAGAAATTGTCAACATGAACAAGAAAATGGTGTCTCGGTGAGAGCAAGGGTACAGGTAGGCAGATTTGGAGATGAAGGAAATAGAACCGGCCTCATTGCAGTTCATTCAGTTCTCGGACATTTTCATTGGCCAAGAACTGGCAGATGACCTCACTCGTAGAGGCTAATAAGAATATTTGCATTTTATGCAATTCACTAGACATTCTGCCAGTGCTCTCTAGGAGTGTGGCAGCTGCCTATTACTCTGAGGTTGGGGTGGTGTGTATGTGTGTGGCAGCTTCCCTCTGAGGTTAGGGTGGTGTGTAGGTGTGTGGCAGCTTCCCTCTGAGGTTAGGGTGGTGTGTAGGTGTTGTGTGGCAGCTGCCTAGTGCTCTGAGGTTAGGGTGGTGTGTAGGTGTGTGGCAGCTGCCTAGTGCTCTGAGGTTGGGATGGTGTGTAGGTGTGTGGCAGCTGCCCTCTGAGGTTGGGATGGTGTGTAGGTGTGTGGCAGCTGCCTAGTGCTCTGAGGTTGGGATGTGTGTGGAGTGGGCTGTAGCACCACTCTCAGGGATAGTGTTAGCGTTTTTTCTCTTCCAAAAACGTCCTGGAAGAGATAAGCTGATGAAGTGAACAGGACTGGGGAGAAATGGAAAGCCTCAGCACTTTGCAACAACCATTTTCACATGCTGTGTTTTGAGCACGACAGTAAACTGTCAGTCACTACGAGCTTGGGGGAAAGGACTAGTTGTCTGAGGCCAGATATTGTACCGATTTCTTCACCAAGTCAGCATCTGAAGAAGTAGACCCCGCAGCAGCTGAATCTCAGCCACAGAGGAGAGGAAGAGTGCATATAAAAGGCTATTAACTCGATGCAGTCAGTTGTCATTCCTCTATATACCAATCCTGCACTCTGTTCTCTTGAATTTGCAGTGGGAGGAAGCACCAATGGAAGCATATGTTCTATTCCTGCCAAGCTTTGTACGGTTTCTACACCCCCATGAGTAATTGTGTATATCTTCAGCTATGCTGTGATGAAAGTCCTGCATCCTTGCCTGACAGCAGCCAGTTCTCACCCCCGTGCGGCCCTCCAACTTTCCCTTCCTCGAGCTTCGAATCCTCCATCCTGTTCTCTCAATCTCTTATCACTAAGACCATCGTTGCCATATTTACGTAAACCAGTTTTACTCAAGTCAGGTAGGCCATTTTTCTTCTTCTTTTAATTTTATGGCTGAATGTGCGTCTGGCATGCATACGGTCAACCGACCGGTGTTAATTAATTAGATGTGAATACATGTTCAAGACAGGCTGGCAAAGTGAATACCTTCCCCGCCAAGATCCTCGTTTCCCCGCCAAGATCCTCGCTTCTCCTCTATTAGCATATTTATAAGGACACACTGCAAACTTGCTTCTCCTCTATTAGCATATTTATAGGGACACTGCAAACTTGTTTCTCCTCTATTAGCATATTTATAAGGACACACTGCAAACTTGTTTCTCCTCTATTAGCATATTTATAGGGACACACTGCAAACTTGTTTCTCCTCTATTAGCATATTTATAAGGACACAGCAAACTTGTTTCTCTATTAGCATATTTATAAGGACACTGCAAACTTGCTTCTCCTCTATTAGCATATTTATAGGGGCACACTGCAAACTTGTTTCTCCTCTATTAGCATATTTATAGGGACACACTGCAAACTTGTTTCTCCTCTATTAGCATATTTTAGGGACACACTGGAAACTTGTTTCTCCTCTATTAGCATATTTATAAGGACACACTGCAAACTTGTTTCTCCTCTATTAGCATATTTATAGGGACACACTGCAAACTTGTTTCTCCTCTATTAGCATATTTATAGGGACACACTGCAAACTTGTTTCTCCTCTATTAGCATATTTATAGGGACACACTGCAAACTTGTTTCTCCTCTATTAGCATATTTATAAGGACACACTGCAAACTTGTTTTTCCTCTATTAGCATATTTATAGGGACACTGCAAACTTGTTTCTCCTCTATTAGCATATTTATAAGGACACACTGCAAACTTGTTTCTCCTCTATTAGCATATTTATAGGGACACACTGCAAACTTGTTTCTCCTCTATTAGCATATTTATAGGGACACACTGCAAACTTGTTTCTCCTCTATTAGCATATTTATAAGGACACACTGCAAACTTGTTTCTCCTCTATTAGCATATTTATAGGGACACTGCAAACTTGTTTCTCCTCTATTAGTATATTTATAGGGACACACTGCAAACTTGTTTCTCCTCTATTAGCATATTTATAAGGACACTGCAAACTTGTTTCTCCTCTATTAGCATATTTATAAGGACACACTGCAAACTTGTTTCTCCTCTATTAGCATATTTATAAGGACACACTGCAAACTTGTTTCTCCTATTAGCATATTTATAAGGACACACTGCAAACTTGTTTCTCCTATTAGCATATTTATAAGGACACTGCAAACTTGTTTCTCCTCTATTAGCAAATTTATAGGGACACACTGCAAACTTGTTTCTCCTCTATTAGCATATTTATAAGGACACACTGCCTCACATTGGGAGTATAACAGTCTTCACATGTCACACTCCTCACATTGGGAGCATAGCAGTCTCCACATGTCACACTCCTCACATTGGGAGTATAACAGTCTCCACATGTCACACTCCTCACATTGGGAGTATAGCAGTCTCCACATGTCACACTCATCACATTGGGAGCATAGCAGTCTCCACATGTCACACTCCTCACATTGGGAGCATAGCAGTCTCCACATGTCACACTCCTCACATTGGGAGCATAACAGTCTCCACATGTCACACTCCTCACATTGGGAGCATAACAGTCTCCACATGTCACACTCCTCACATTGGGAGCATAACAGTCTCCACATGTCACACTCCTCACATTGGGAGCATAGCAGTCTCCACATGTCACACTCCTCACATTGGGAGCATAGCAGTCTCCACATGTCACACTCCTCACATTGGGAGCATAACAGTCTCCACATGTCACACTCCTCACATTGGAAGTAGAGCAGTCTCCACATGTCACACTCCTCACATTGGGAGTATAACAGTCTCCACATGTCACACTCCTCACATTGGGAGTATAGCAGTCTCCACATGTCACACTCCTCACATTGGGAGCATAGCAGTCTCCACATGTCACACTCATCACATTGGGAGCATAGCAGTCTCCACATGTCACACTCCTCACATTGGGAGTATAACAGTCTCCACATGTCACACTCCTCACATTAGGAGCATAGCAGTCTCCACATGTCACACTCCTCACATTGGGAGCATAACAGTCTCCACATGTCACACTCCTCACATTGGGAGCATAACAGTCTCCACATGTCACACTCCTCACATTGGGAGCATAGCAGTCTCCACATGTCACACTCCTCACATTGGGAGTAGAGCAGTCTCCACATGTCACACTCCTCACATTGGGAGTAGAGCAGTCTCCACATGTCACACTCCTCACATTGGGAGTATAGCAGTCTCCACATGTCACACTCCTCACATTGGGAGTATAACAGTCTCCACATGTCACACTCCTCACATTGGGAGTAGAGCAGTCTCCACATGTCACACTCCTCACATTGGGAGTATAGCAGTCTCCACATGTCACACTCCTCACATTGGGAGTATAACAGTCTCCACATGTCACACTCCTCACATTGGGAGTATAGCAGTCTCCACATGTCACACTCCTCACATTGGGAGCATAGCAGTCTCCACATGTCACACTCCTCACATTGGGAGTATAACAGTCTCCACATGTCACACTCCTCACATTGGGAGTATAGCAGTCTCCACATGTCACACTCCTCACATTGGGAGTATAGCAGTCTCCACATGTCACACTCCTCACATTGGGAGTACAGCAGTCTCCACATGTCACACTCCTCACATTGGGAGTATAACAGTCTCCACATGTCACACTCCTCACATTGGGAGTATAGCAGTCTCCACATGTCACACTCCTCACATTGGGAGTATAGCAGTCTCCACATGTCACACTCCTCACATTGGGAGTATAACAGTCTCCACATGTCACACTCCTCACATTGGGAGTATAACAGTCTCCACATGTCACACTCCTCACATTGGGAGTATAGCAGTCTCCACATGTCACACTCCTCACATTGGGAGCATAACAGTCTCCACATGTCACACTCCTCACATTGGGAGTATAGCAGTCTCCACATGTCACACTCCTCACATTGGGAGTATAACAGTCTCCACATGTCACACTCCTCACATTGGGAGTAGAGCAGTCTCCACATGTCACACTCCTCACATTGGGAGTATAGCAGTCTCCACATGTCACACTCCTCACATTGGGAGTATAACAGTCTCCACATGTCACACTCCTCACATTGGGAGTATAGCAGTCTCCACATGTCACACTCCTCACATTGGGAGCATAGCAGTCTCCACATGTCACACTCCTCACATTGGGAGTATAACAGTCTCCACATGTCACACTCCTCACATTGGGAGTATAGCAGTCTCCACATGTCACACTCCTCACATTGGGAGTATAGCAGTCTCCACATGTCACACTCCTCACATTGGGAGTACAGCAGTCTCCACATGTCACACTCCTCACATTGGGAGTATAACAGTCTCCACATGTCACACTCCTCACATTGGGAGTATAGCAGTCTCCACATGTCACACTCCTCACATTGGGAGTATAGCAGTCTCCACATGTCACACTCCTCACATTGGGAGTATAACAGTCTCCACATGTCACACTCCTCACATTGGGAGTATAACAGTCTCCACATGTCACACTCCTCACATTGGGAGTATAGCAGTCTCCACATGTCACACTCCTCACATTGGGAGCATAACAGTCTCCACATGTCACACTCCTCACATTGGGAGCATAACAGTCTCCACATGTCACACTCCTCACATTGGGAGTATAACAGTCTCCACATGTCACACTCCTCACATTGGGAGTATAGCAGTCTCCACATGTCACACTCCTCACATTGGGAGTATAGCAGTCTCCACATGTCACACTCCTCACATTGGGAGTACAGCAGTCTCCACATGTCACACTCCTCACATTGGGAGTATAACAGTCTCCACATGTCACACTCCTCACATTGGGAGCATAGCAGTCTCCACATGTCACACTCCTCACATTGGAAGTAGAGCAGTCTCCACATGTCACACTCCTCACATTGGGAGTATAACAGTCTCCACATGTCACGCTCCTCACATTGGGAGTATAGCAGTCTCCACATGTCACACTCCTCACATTGGGAGTATAACAGTCTCCACATGTCACACTCCTCACATTGGGAGCATAGCAGTCTCCACATGTCACACTCCTCACATTGGGAGCATAACAGTCTCCACATGTCACACTCCTCACATTGGGAGTATAGCAGTCTCCACATGTCACACTCCTCACATTGGGAGTATAGCAGTCTCCACATGTCACACTCCTCACATTGGGAGTATAACAGTCTCCACATGTCACACTCCTCACATTGGGAGTATAGCAGTCTCCACATGTCACACTCCTCACATTGGGAGCATAGCAGTCTCCACTTGTCACACTCATCACATTGAACATTCTTGACATGTCTGAGGTTTGAAGCAAATGGAAGTGTCTTCTGTTGTTTCCTTGTCTTCTCCAGTGAAGGGCCGTGTTCTGTGGGGGGAGTTCTCTATATGTCATAAAAAGCCTTGTAATGTCCTTCTTCCCCAGGCATTGGGTCACGTAGGAATGCTATCTGTTTAAACACCTCAGCAAGCAAGCATGGATGCTTGCAAATTGTGCATTTTGAAAACCCATACTTCTTTACTTGGAACATTCATTTATGAGAAATACAGCAGTGGTCCAAGAAACCTTTCAGTTGAGACCTCTACTTCAAAGAACTTTTTGTCTGTCTGATTCAATGTGATCAGTAGTTCAAGTGTCTATATCTGTGAACACATTCCATCAACTGACTCCCCATACTTGCTGCAGATGAGTTATGAAGTTCTCACCCTTAAGTTTGAGGCACTGGAAGATGTGAGCAAGCCGAGTCTTGGCCGTCAATAATGGAAGAAAGTTAAATCTTTTGGCTTGCCATTCATCCTTATCTGCCCTCAAGACCGAGATTTAGAGTGCTTATGATTCCTCCAGGAATGCAATAACAAGCAGCAAATAAAAAAATTGAGATTAAATTGGTTAAAAGCAGTAATGAGACACACTTGTAATGGACTCCATGATGTCGCCCCCCATTAAAAAAAAAATTAATTTAGGCTAATATCAAGGCTAACCTAATATCAAGACTAACCTACCCAACTAGTCTAAGCTAATATCAAGACTAACCTACCCAACTAGCTAGGCTAATATCAAGACTAACCTATCTAACTAGCCTAAGCTAATATCAAGGCTAACCTACCCAACTAGCTAGGCTAATATCAAGGCTAACCTACCCAACTAGCTAGGCTAATATCAAGGCTAACCTACCTAACTAGCTAGGCTAATATCAAGGCTAACCTACCCAACTAGCTAGGCTAATATCAAGACTAACCTACCCAACTAGCTAGGCTAATATCAAGACTAACCTACCCAACTAGTCTAAGCTAATATCAAGACTAACCTACCCAACTAGCTAGGCTAATATCAAGGCTAACCTACCTAACTAGCTAGGCTAATATCAAGGCTAACCTACCCAACTAGTCTAAGCTAATATCAAGACTAACCTACCCAACTAGCTAGGCTAATATCAAGACTAACCTACCCAACTAGTCTAAGCTAATATCAAGACTAACCTATCCAACTAGCCTAAGCTAATATCAATGCTAACCTACCCAACTAGCTAGGCTAATATCAAGGCTAACCTACCTAACTAGCTAGGCTAATATCAAGGCTAACCTACCCAACTAGTCTAAGCTAATATCAAGACTAACCTACCCAACTAGCTAGGCTAATATCAAGACTAACCTACCCAACTAGCTAGGCTAATATCAAGACTAACCTACCCAACTAGCTAGGCTAATATCAAGACTAACCTACCCAACTAGTCTAAGCTAATATCAAGGCTAACCTACCCAACTAGCTAGGCTAATATCAAGACTAACCTACCCAACTAGCTAGGCTAATATCAAGGCTAACCTACCCAACTAGCTAGGCTAATATCAAGACTAACCTACCCAACTAGCCTAAGCTAATATCAAGGTTAACCTACCTAACTAGCCTAAGCTAATATCAAGGCTAACCTATCCAACTAGCTAGGCTAATATCAAGGCTAACCTACCCAACTAGCCTAAGCTAATTTGAAGGCTAAACTTTACACAGATACACAAAAGATGAGTGCAAATAGAAAATGAAACTGCATTAGGAAGGAAGGAGCATAAAGCAATTAATAGATGGCGAATATTCAAACAAAACAAAGCCAGCGTACTCATCGCCTAGACAACCATGAACTTCCTGCACTAGAATGCAGTGTTAGACACACAAGACCAAAGATGTCATCATATCCAGGACAAGTGAGTCAGCGGGTGAACTATATATCCACAGGAGGGATAGGATTCCACAACTTCCTTCACTGCACTAAACAAAAAAGGAATGTTTGTGATAGTACATCACCGGTCCAGTGGGCACGAGTGCAGATGCCGGAGGTGACTGAAGGGGATGGAGTAAAGACTGAGTCAGGGATGAGTGCACTGCCTGTGAGTATGTCTACGCTGCCTGTGAGTATGTCTACACTGCCTGTGAGTATGTCTGCACTGCCTGTGAGTATGTCTACACTGCCTGTGAGTATGTCTACACTGCCTGTTGTGAGTATGTCTACACTGCCTGTGAGTATGTCTGCACTGCCTGTGAGTATGTCTACACTGCCTGTGAGTATGTCTACACTGCCTGTGAGTATGTCCACACTGCCTGTGAGTATGTCTGCACTGCCTGTGAGTATGTCTACACTGCCTGTTGTGAGTATGTCTACACTGCCTGTGAGTATGTCTGCACTGCCTGTGAGTATGTCTGCACTGCCTGTGAGTATGTCTGCACTGCCTGTGAGTATGTCTACACTGCCTGTGAGTATGTCTGCACTGCCTGTGAGTATGTCTACACTGCCTGTGAGTATGTCTACACTGCCTGTGAGTATGTCTGCACTGCCTGTGAGTATGTCTGCACTGCCTGTGAGTATGTCTACACTGCCTGTGAGTATGTCTGCACTGCCTGTGAGTATGTCTGCACTGCCTGTGAGTATGTCTACACTGCCTGTGAGTATGTCTACACTGCCTGTGAGTATGTCCACACTGCCTGTGAGTATGTCTGCACTGCCTGTGAGTATGTCTGCACTGCCTGTGAGTATGTCTACACTGCCTGTGAGTATGTCTGCACTGCCTGTGAGTATGTCTACACTGCCTGTGAGTATGTCTACACTGCCTGTGAGTATGTCTACACTGCCTGTGAGTATGTCTACACTGCCTGTGAGTATGTCTACACTGCCTGTGAGTATGTCTACACTGCCTGTGAGTATGTCTGCACTGCCTGTGAGTATGTCTGCACTGCCTGTGAGTATGTCTACACTGCCTGTGAGTATGTCTGCACTGCCTGTGAGTATGTCTGCACTGCCTGTGAGTATGTCTACACTGCCTGTGAGTATGTCTACACTGCCTGTGAGTATGTCTACACTGCCTGTGAGTATGTCTACACTGCCTGTGAGTATGTCTACACTGCCTGTGAGTATGTCTGCACTGCCTGTGAGTATGTCTACACTGCCTGTGAGTATGTCTGCACTGCCTGTGAGTATGTCTATACTGCCTATGAGTATGTCTGCACTGCCTGTGAGTGTGACCATCTTTGCTGCAATGGCTTTCTAGCTTTGAGATGGTAATGGCATACTGTAAGTATGGTTCCAGACTGACGAATAGGCCAGGCTCATGCCCATGCCTGAAACTCATGTACAGGAATCCAAACGGTCTCCTTGATCTCCGATGACACTCTCTATATGAGCAGACCAGCTTAGGTCCTCCATAATGGTGACACCCAGGTAGTGGAATGAGGACACTTGTTCAATGATGGTGCCACTTTTACATATTTGTACGAAACATTTAGGGGGGGGGATAGTTTCTGAAAGCGACCATGCGCTTGGTCTTGGTAGTGTTCCAACACGGCTGCTTGATGACACACACTCGGCAGCAGTGGACTGGATGGTAACCATCTCTGAGATTGCGTACTGGTCTGAACATTTCTTAATGAACTCTCAGTTGACATAACGAAATTACAACGACCTTCTCAATAATCAACTTGAAATTTGCTCTCTCGACATTTTGACTAGATGCTGTAGCCCTTATAGAGCATCTAGTTGAAACGTCGAAGAGTAAAATTCGAGTTGATTATTGAGAAGGTCACTGGTCTGAAAATGATGACATCATGAGAAAACAGTATCTTTGTCCTGTGGATATCTGCAACTGGTGAGTGGATCTATACAGCGTAGCAGTGGACCTTGACCCTTGTGGCACTATTGAACTCACAACCTCTGGTGGGGGTTCCTCTATCTATGACCTGAGAGGTCATAGGTCATCAACAAACTAGTTCTACAATAATCCAACAACCCAATGCGAATCTGAGAGATCGGTGAGTGTGGACGAGTGTCGAATGCTTTAGAAAGATCAAAGAAAACACTAGCACACTCTGCCATGCTGCTCTAGAACAGTGTGCCATTCTCTTGCGGCACTCACTAGAGCCACTGGAGTAGAACTTCAAGGCCTAGACCCAAACTGGTTGTCTGAAATGAGGTCATTATTCAGGGCATGACTCGTAAGGGAGCTATGAACAATGGCTCAAGCAACTTGGAAACCATTGACCACAGGGAAATGGGGCGATACTTACTCACCAATGTGTGGTTCACAGCTTTGAAGGTAGTTGAAGGTCAGTCTAATAGCCACACCTCTCAACAGTGAAGTATTAGCACTAGTTGAACCTGTCACTTGATTGTGCACTCATTAAAGGCCAGTGCACTAATAGTCACACCTCTCAACAGTGAAGTATTAGCACTAGTTGAACCTGTCACTTGATTGTGCACTCATTAAAGGTCAGTGTACTAATAGTCACACCTCTCAACAGTGAAGTATTATCACTAGTTGAACCTGTCACTTGATTGTGCACTCATTAAAGGTCAGTGCACTAATAGTCCACACCTCTCAACAGTGAAGTATTATCACTAGTTGAACCTGTCACTTGATTGTGCACTCATTAAAGGTCAGTGCACTAATAGTCACACCTCTCAACAGTGAAGTATTAGCACTAGTTGAACCTGTCACTTGATTGTGCACTCATTAAAGGTCAGTGCACTAATAGTCACCACCTCTCAACAGTGAAGTATTATCACTAGTTGAACCTGTCACTTGATTGTGCACTCATTAAAGGTCAGTGCACTAATAGTCACCACCTCTCAACAGTGAAGTATTAGCACTAGTTGAACCTGTCACTTGATTGTGCACTCATTAAAGGTCAGTGCACTAATAGTCACCACCTCTCAACAGTGAAGTATTAGCACTAGTTGAACCTGTCACTTGATTGTACACTCATTAAAGGTCAGTGCACTAATAGTCACCACCTCTCAACAGTGAAGTATTAGCACTAGTTGAACCTGTCACTTGATTGTGCACTCATTAAAGGTCAGTGCACTAATAGTCACACCTCTCAACAGTGAAGTATTAGCACTAGTTGAACCTGTCACTTGATTGTGCACTCATTAAAGGTCAGTGCACTAATAGCCACACCTCTCAACAGTGAAGTATTAGCACTAGTTGAACCTGTCACTTGATTGTACACTCATTAAAGGTCAGTGCACTAATAGTCACACCTCTCAACAGTGAAGTATTAACACTAGTTGAACCTGTCACTTGATTGTGCACTCATTAAAGGTCAGTGCACTAATAGTCACACCTCTCAACAGTGAAGTATTAGCACTAGTTGAACCTGTCACTTGATTGTGCACTCATTAAAGGTCAGTGCACTAATAGTCACACCTCTCAACAGTGAAGTATTAGCACTAGTTGAACCTGTCACTTGATTGTGCACTCATTAAAGGTCAGTGCACTAATAGTCACCACCTCTCAACAGTGAAGTATTAGCACTAGTTGAACCTGTCACTTGATTGTACACTCATTAAAGGTCAGTGCACTAATAGTCACACCTCTCAACAGTGAAGTATTAACACTAGTTGAACCTGTCACTTGATTGTGCACTCATTAAAGGTCAGTGCACTAATAGTCACACCTCTCAACAGTGAAGTATTAGCACTAGTTGAACCTGTCACTTGATTGTGCACTCATTAAAGGTCAGTGCACTAATAGTCACACCTCTCAACAGTGAAGTATTAGCACTAGTTGAACCTGCCACTTGATTGTGCACTCATTAAAGGTCAGTCTAATAGTCACACCTCTCAACAGTGAAGTATTATCACTAGTTGAACCTGTCACTTGATTGTGCACTCATTAAAGGTCAGTGCACTAATAGCCACCACCTCTCAACAGTGAAGTATTAGCACTAGTTGAACCTGTCACTTGATTGTGCACTCATTAAAGGTCAGTGCACTAATAGTCACCACCTCTCAACAGTGAAGTATTAGCACTAGTTGAACCTGTCACTTGATTGTACACTCATTAAAGGTCAGTGCACTAATAGTCACACCTCTCAACAGTGAAGTATTATCACTAGTTGAACCTGTCACTTGATTGTGCACTCATTAAAGGTCAGTGCACTAATAGCCACACCTCTCAACAGTGAAGTATTAGCACTAGTTGAACCTGTCACTTGATTGTACACTCATTAAAGGTCAGTGCACTAATAGTCACACCTCTCAACAGTGAAGTATTAGCACTAGTTGAACCTGTCACTTGATTGTACACTCATTAAAGGTCAGTGCACTAATAGTCACACCTCTCAACAGTGAAGTATTAGCACTAGTTGAACCTGTCACTTGATTGTACACTCATTAAAGGTCAGTGCACTAATAGTCACACCTCTCAACAGTGAAGTATTAGCACTAGTTGAACCTGTCACTTGATTGTGCACTCATTAAAGGTCAGTCTAATAGTCACACCTCTCAACAGTGAAGTATTATCACTAGTTGAACCTGTCACTTGATTGTGCACTCATTAAAGGTCAGTGCACTAATAGCCACCACCTCTCAACAGTGAAGTATTAGCACTAGTTGAACCTGTCACTTGATTGTGCACTCATTAAAGGTCAGTGCACTAATAGTCACACCTCTCAACAGTGAAGTATTATCACTAGTTGAACCTGTCACTTGATTGTGCACTCATTAAAGGTCAGTGCACTAATAGTCACCACCTCTCAACAGTGAAGTATTATCACTAGTTGAACCTGTCACTTGATTGTGCACTCATTAAAGGTCAGTGCACTAATAGCCACACCTCTCAACAGTGAAGTATTAGCACTAGTTGAACCTGTCACTTGATTGTGCACTCATTAAAGGTCAGTGCACTAATAGTCACACCTCTCAACAGTGAAGTATTATCACTAGTCGAACCTGTCACTTGATTGTGCACTCATTAAAGGTCAGTGCACTAATAGTCACACCTCTCAACAGTGAAGTATTAGCACTAGTCGAACCTGTCACTTGATTGTGCACTCATTAAAGGTCAGTGCACTAATAGCCACACCTCTCAACAGTGAAGTATTAGCACTAGTCGAACCTGTCACTTGATTGTGCACTCATTAAAGGTCAGTGCACTAATAGTCACACCTCTCAACAGTGAAGTATTAGCACTAGTTGAACCTGTCACTTGATTGTGCACTCATTAAAGGTCAGTGCACTAATAGCCACACCTCTCAACAGTGAAGTATTAGCATTGGTTGAACCTGTCACTTGATTGTGCACTCATTAAAGGTCAGTGCACTAATAGTCACCACCTCTCAACAGTGAAGTATTAGCACTAGTTGAACCTGTCACTTGATTGTGCACTCATTAAAGGTCAGTGCACTAATAGTCACACCTCTCAACAGTGAAGTATTAGCACTAGTTGAACCTGTCACTTGATTGTGCACTCATTAAAGGTCAGTGCACTAATAGTCACCACCTCTCAACAGTGAAGTATTAGCACTAGTTGAACCTGTCACTTGATTGTACACTCATTAAAGGTCAGTGCACTAATAGTCACCACCTCTCAACAGTGAAGTATTATCACTAGTTGAACCTGTCACTTGATTGTGCACTCATTAAAGGTCAGTGCACTAATAGTCACACCTCTCAACAGTGAAGTATTAGCACTACTTGAACCTGTCACTTGATTGTGCACTCATTAAAGGTCAGTGCACTAATAGTCACCACCTCTCAACAGTGAAGTATTAGCACTAGTTGAACCTGTCAGTTGATTGTGCACTCATTAAAGGTCAGTGCACTAATAGCCACACCTCTCAACAGTGAAGTATTAGCACTAGTTGAACCTGTCACTTGATTGTGCACTCATTAAAGGTCAGTGCACTAATAGTCACCACCTCTCAACAGTGAAGTATTAGCACTAGTTGAACCTGTCACTTGATTGTGCACTCATTAAAGGTCAGTGCACTAATAGTCACACCTCTCAACAGTGAAGTATTATCACTAGTTGAACCTGTCACTTGATTGTGCACTCATTAAAGGTCAGTGCACTAATAGTCACACCTCTCAACAGTGAAGTATTAGCACTAGTTGAACCTGTCACTTGATTGTGCACTCATTAAAGGTCAGTGCACTAATAGCCACACCTCTCAACAGTGAAGTATTAGCACTAGTTGAACCTGTCACTTGATTGTGCACTCATTAAAGGTCAGTGCACTAATAGTCACCACCTCTCAACAGTGAAGTATTAGCACTAGTTGAACCTGTCACTTGATTGTGCACTCATTAAAGGTCAGTGCACTAATAGTCACCACCTCTCAACAGTGAAGTATTAGCACTAGTTGAACCTGTCACTTGATTGTGCACTCATTAAAGGTCAGTGCACTAATAGTCACACCTCTCAACAGTGAAGTATTATCACTAGTTGAACCTGTCACTTGATTGTGCACTCATTAAAGGTCAGTGCACTAATAGTCACACCTCTCAACAGTGAAGTATTAGCACTAGTTGAACCTGTCACTTGATTGTGCACTCATTAAAGGTCAGTGCACTAATAGTCACCACCTCTCAACAGTGAAGTATTATCACTAGTTGAACCTGTCACTTGATTGTGCACTCATTAAAGGTCAGTGCACTAATAGTCACCACCTCTCAACAGTGAAGTATTAGCACTAGTTGAACCTGTCACTTGATTGTGCACTCATTAAAGGTCAGTGCACTAATAGTCACCACCTCTCAACAGTGAAGTATTATCACTAGTTGAACCTGTCACTTGATTGTACACTCATTAAAGGTCAGTGCACTAATAGTCACCACCTCTCAACAGTGAAGTATTAGCACTAGTTGAACCTGTCAGTTGATTGTGCACTCATTAAAGGTCAGTGCACTAATAGTCACACCTCTCAACAGTGAAGTATTAGCACTAGTTGAACCTGTCACTTGATTGTACACTCATTAAAGGTCAGTGCACTAATAGTCACCACCTCTCAACAGTGAAGTATTAGCACTAGTTGAACCTGTCACTTGATTGTGCACTCATTAAAGGTCAGTGCACTAATAGTCACCACCTCTCAACAGTGAAGTATTAGCACTAGTTGAACCTGTCACTTGATTGTGCACTCATTAAAGGTCAGTGCACTAATAGTCACACCTCTCAACAGTGAAGTATTAGCACTAGTTGAACCTGTCACTTGATTGTGCACTCATTAAAGGTCAGTGCACTAATAGTCACCACCTCTCAACAGTGAAGTATTAGCACTAGTTGAACCTGTCACTTGATTGTGCACTCATTAAAGGTCAGTGCACTAATAGCCACACCTCTCAACAGTGAAGTATTAGCACTAGTTGAACCTGTCACTTGATTGTGCACTCATTAAAGGTCAGTGCACTAATAGTCACACCTCTCAACAGTGAAGTATTAGCACTAGTTGAACCTGTCACTTGATTGTGCACTCATTAAAGGTCAGTGCACTAATAGTCACCACCTCTCAACAGTGAAGTATTAGCACTAGTTGAACCTGTCACTTGATTGTGCACTCATTAAAGGTCAGTGCACTAATAGTCACCACCTCTCAACAGTGAAGTATTAGCACTAGTTGAACCTGTCACTTGATTGTGCACTCATTAAAGGTCAGTGCACTAATAGTCACCACCTCTCAACAGTGAAGTATTAGCACTAGTTGAACCTGTCACTTGATTGTGCACTCATTAAAGGTCAGTGCACTAATAGTCACCACCTCTCAACAGTGAAGTATTAGCACTAGTTGAACCTGTCACTTGATTGTGCACTCATTAAAGGTCAGTGCACTAATAGCCACCACCTCTCAACAGTGAAGTATTATCACTAGTTGAACCTGTCACTTGATTGTGCACTCATTAAAGGTCAGTGCACTAATAGTCACACCTCTCAACAGTGAAGTATTAGCACTAGTTGAACCTGTCACTTGATTGTGCACTCATTAAAGGTCAGTGCACTAATAGTCACCACCTCTCAACAGTGAAGTATTAGCACTAGTTGAACCTGTCACTTGATTGTGCACTCATTAAAGGTCAGTGCACTAATAGTCACCACCTCTCAACAGTGAAGTATTAGCACTAGTTGAACCTGTCACTTGATTGTACACTCATTAAAGGTCAGTGCACTAATAGTCACACCTCTCAACAGTGAAGTATTAGCACTAGTTGAACCTGTCACTTGATTGTGCACTCATTAAAGGTCAGTGCACTAATAGTCACCACCTCTCAACAGTGAAGTATTAGCACTAGTTGAACCTGTCACTTGATTGTGCACTCATTAAAGGTCAGTGCACTAATAGTCACACCTCTCAACAGTGAAGTATTATCACTAGTTGAACCTGTCACTTGATTGTGCACTCATTAAAGGTCAGTGCACTAATAGCCACACCTCTCAACAGTGAAGTATTAGCACTAGTTGAACCTGTCACTTGATTGTGCACTCATTAAAGGTCAGTGCACTAATAGTCACACCTCTCAACAGTGAAGTATTAGCACTAGTTGAACCTGTCACTTGATTGTACACTCATTAAAGGTCAGTGCACTAATAGTCACACCTCTCAACAGTGAAGTATTAGCACTAGTTGAACCTGTCACTTGATTGTGCACTCATTAAAGGTCAGTGCACTAATAGTCACCACCTCTCAACAGTGAAGTATTATCACTAGTTGAACCTGTCACTTGATTGTACACTCATTAAAGGTCAGTGCACTAATAGTCACACCTCTCAACAGTGAAGTATTAGCACTAGTTGAACCTGTCACTTGATTGTGCACTCATTAAAGGTCAGTGCACTAATAGTCACCACCTCTCAACAGTGAAGTATTAGCACTAGTTGAACCTGTCACTTGATTGTGCACTCATTAAAGGTCAGTGCACTAATAGTCACCACCTCTCAACAGTGAAGTATTAGCACTAGTTGAACCTGTCACTTGATTGTGCACTCATTAAAGGTCAGTGCACTAATAGTCACCACCTCTCAACAGTGAAGTATTAGCACTAGTTGAACCTGTCACTTGATTGTGCACTCATTAAAGGTCAGTGCACTAATAGTCACACCTCTCAACAGTGAAGTATTAGCACTAGTTGAACCTGCCACTTGATTGTGCACTCATTAAAGGTCAGTGCACTAATAGTCACCACCTCTCAACAGTGAAGTATTAGCACTAGTTGAACCTGTCACTTGATTGTGCACTCATTAAAGGTCAGTGCACTAATAGTCACACCTCTCAACAGTGAAGTATTAGCACTAGTTGAACCTGTCACTTGATTGTGCACTCATTAAAGGTCAGTGCACTAATAGTCACCACCTCTCAACAGTGAAGTATTAGCACTAGTTGAACCTGTCACTTGATTGTGCACTCATTAAAGGTCAGTGCACTAATAGCCACACCTCTCAACAGTGAAGTATTAGCACTAGTTGAACCTGTCACTTGATTGTACACTCATTAAAGGTCAGTGTACTAATAGTCACCACCTCTCAACAGTGAAGTATTAGCACTAGTTGAACCTGTCACTTGATTGTGCTCTCATTAAAGGTCAGTGCACTAATAGTCACCACCTCTCAACAGTGAAGTATTAGCACTAGTTGAACCTGTCACTTGATTGTACACTCATTAAAGGTCAGTGCACTAATAGGACACCTCTCAACAGTGAAGTATTAGCACTAGTTGAACCTGTCACTTGATTGTGCACTCATTAAAGGTCAGTGCACTAATAGGACACCTCTCAACAGTGAAGTATTAGCACTAGTTGAACCTGTCACTTGATTGTGCTCTCATTAAAGGTCAGTGCACTAATAGTCACCACCTCTCAACAGTGAAGTATTAGCACTAGTTGAACCTGTCACTTGATTGTGCACTCATTAAAGGTCAGTGCACTAATAGGACACCTCTCAACAGTGAAGTATTAGCACTAGTTGAACCTGTCACTTGATTGTACACTCATTAAAGGTCAGTGCACTAATAGTCACACCTCTCAACAGTGAAGTATTAGCACTAGTTGAACCTGCCACTTGATTGTGCACTCATTAAAGGTCAGTGCACTAATAGTCACCACCTCTCAACAGTGAAGTATTAGCACTAGTTGAACCTGTCACTTGATTGTGCACTCATTAAAGGTCAGTGCACTAATAGTCACACCTCTCAACAGTGAAGTATTAGCACTAGTTGAACCTGTCACTTGATTGTGCACTCATTAAAGGTCAGTGCACTAATAGTCACACCTCTCAACAGTGAAGTATTAGCACTGGTTGAACCTGTCACTTGATTGTGCACTCATTAAAGGTCAGTGCACTAATAGCCACCACCTCTCAACAGTGAAGTATTATCACTAGTTGAACCTGTCACTTGATTGTGCACTCATTAAAGGTCAGTGCACTAATAGTCACCACCTCTCAACAGTGAAGTATTAGCACTAGTTGAACCTGTCACTTGATTGTGCACTCATTAAAGGTCAGTGCACTAATAGTCACCACCTCTCAACAGTGAAGTATTAGCACTAGTTGAACCTGTCACTTGATTGTGCACTCATTAAAGGTCAGTGCACTAATAGTCACCACCTCTCAACAGTGAAGTATTAGCACTAGTTGAACCTGTCACTTGATTGTGCACTCATTAAAGGTCAGTCTAATAGTCACACCTCTCAACAGTGAAGTATTATCACTAGTTGAACCTGTCACTTGATTGTGCACTCATTAAAGGTCAGTGCACTAATAGCCACCACCTCTCAACAGTGAAGTATTAGCACTAGTTGAACCTGTCACTTGATTGTGCACTCATTAAAGGTCAGTGCACTAATAGTCACCACCTCTCAACAGTGAAGTATTAGCACTAGTTGAACCTGTCACTTGATTGTGCTCTCATTAAAGGTCAGTGCACTAATAGTCACACCTCTCAACAGTGAAGTATTATCACTAGTTGAACCTGTCACTTGATTGTGCACTCATTAAAGGTCAGTGCACTAATAGCCACACCTCTCAACAGTGAAGTATTAGCACTAGTTGAACCTGTCACTTGATTGTACACTCATTAAAGGTCAGTGCACTAATAGTCACACCTCTCAACAGTGAAGTATTAGCACTAGTTGAACCTGTCACTTGATTGTGCACTCATTAAAGGTCAGTGCACTAATAGTCACACCTCTCAACAGTGAAGTATTAGCACTAGTTGAACCTGTCACTTGATTGTACACTCATTAAAGGTCAGTGCACTAATAGCCACACCTCTCAACAGTGAAGTATTATCACTAGTTGAACCTGTCACTTGATTGTGCACTCATTAAAGGTCAGTGCACTAATAGCCACCACCTCTCAACAGTGAAGTATTAGCACTAGTTGAACCTGTCACTTGATTGTGCACTCATTAAAGGTCAGTGCACTAATAGTCACACCTCTCAACAGTGAAGTATTAGCACTAGTTGAACCTGTCACTTGATTGTGCACTCATTAAAGGTCAGTGCACTAATAGCCACACCTCTCAACAGTGAAGTATTAGCACTAGTTGAACCTGTCACTTGATTGTACACTCATTAAAGGTCAGTGCACTAATAGCCACACCTCTCAACAGTGAAGTATTAGCACTAGTTGAACCTGTCACTTGATTGTGCACTCATTAAAGGTCAGTGCACTAATAGCCACCACCTCTCAACAGTGAAGTATTAGCACTAGTTGAACCTGTCACTTGATTGTGCACTCATTAAAGGTCAGTGCACTAATAGTCACACCTCTCAACAGTGAAGTATTAGCACTAGTTGAACCTGTCACTTGATTGTGCACTCATTAAAGGTCAGTGCACTAATAGTCACCACCTCTCAACAGTGAAGTATTAGCACTAGTTGAACCTGTCACTTGATTGTGCACTCATTAAAGGTCAGTGCACTAATAGTCACCACCTCTCAACAGTGAAGTATTAGCACTAGTTGAACCTGTCACTTGATTGTGCACTCATTAAAGGTCAGTGCACTAATAGTCACACCTCTCAACAGTGAAGTATTGGCACTAGTTGAACCTGTCACTTGATTGTACACTCATTAAAGGTCAGTGCACTAAGTCACCACCTCTCAACAGTGAAGTATTAGCACTAGTTGAACCTGTCACTTGATTGTGCACTCATTAAAGGTCAGTGCACTAATAGTCACACCTCTCAACAGTGAAGTATTAGCACTAGTCGAACCTGTCACTTGATTGTGCACTCATTAAAGGCCAGTGCACTAATAGTCACACCTCTCAACAGTGAAGTATTAGCACTAGTTGAACCTGTCACTTGATTGTGCACTCATTAAAGGTCAGTGCACTAATAGTCACACCTCTCAACAGTGAAGTATTAGCACTAGTTGAACCTGTCACTTGATTGTGCACTCATTAAAGGTCAGTGCACTAATAGTCACCACCTCTCAACAGTGAAGTATTAGCACTAGTTGAACCTGCCACTTGATTGTGCACTCATTAAAGGTCAGTGCACTAATAGTCACACCTCTCAACAGTGAAGTATTAGCACTAGTTGAACCTGTCACTTGATTGTGCACTCATTAAAGGTCAGTGCACTAATAGTCACCACCTCTCAACAGTGAAGTATTAGCACTAGTTGAACCTGTCACTTGATTGTACACTCATTAAAGGTCAGTGCACTAATAGTCACCACCTCTCAACAGTGAAGTATTAGCACTAGTTGAACCTGCCACTTGATTGTGCACTCATTAAAGGTCAGTGCACTAATAGTCACACCTCTCAACAGTGAAGTATTATCACTAGTTGAACCTGTCACTTGATTGTGCACTCATTAAAGGTCAGTGCACTAATAGTCACACCTCTCAACAGTGAAGTATTATCACTAGTTGAACCTGCCATTTGATTGTGCACTCATTAAAGGTCAGTTCACTAATAGTCACACCTCTCAACAGTGAAGTATTATCACTAGTTGAACCTGTCACTTGATTGTGCACTCATTAAAGGTCAGTGCACTAATAGCCACACCTCTCAACAGTGAAGTATTATCACTAGTTGAACCTGTCACTTGATTGTGCACTCATTAAAGGTCAGTGCACTAATAGTCACCACCTCTCAACAGTGAAGTATTATCACTAGTTGAACCTGTCACTTGATTGTGCACTCATTAAAGGTCAGTGCACTAATAGTCACACCTCTCAACAGTGAAGTATTATCACTAGTTGAACCTGTCACTTGATTGTGCACTCATTAAAGGTCAGTGCACTAATAGTCACACCTCTCAACAGTGAAGTATTATCACTAGTTGAACCTGTCACTTGATTGTGCACTCATTAAAGGTCAGTGCACTAATAGTCACACCTCTCAACAGTGAAGTATTATCACTAGTTGAACCTGTCACTTGATTGTGCACTCATTAAAGGTCAGTGCACTAATAGTCACACCTCTCAACAGTGAAGTATTATCACTAGTTGAACTGTCACTTGATTGTGCACTCATTAAAGGTCAGTGCACTAATAGTCACACCTCTCAACAGTGAAGTATTAGCACACTAGTTGAACCTGTCACTTGATTGTGCACTCATTAAAGGTCAGTGCACTAATAGTCACACCTCTCAACAGTGAAGTATTAACACTAGTTGAACCTGTCACTTGATTGTGCACTCATTAAAGGTCAGTGCACTAATAGCCACCACCTCTCAACAGTGAAGTATTAGCACTAGTTGAACCTGTCACTTGATTGTGCACTCATTAAAGGTCAGTGCACTAATAGTCACCACCTCTCAACAGTGAAGTATTAGCACTAGTTGAACCTGTCACTTGATTGTACACTCATTAAAGGTCAGTGCACTAATAGTCACACCTCTCAACAGTGAAGTATTATCACTAGTTGAACCTGTCACTTGATTGTGCACTCATTAAAGGTCAGTGCACTAATAGCCACACCTCTCAACAGTGAAGTATTAGCACTAGTTGAACCTGTCACTTGATTGTACACTCATTAAAGGTCAGTGCACTAATAGTCACCACCTCTCAACAGTGAAGTATTAGCACTAGTTGAACCTGTCACTTGATTGTGCACTCATTAAAGGTCAGTGCACTAATAGTCACACCTCTCAACAGTGAAGTATTAGCACTAGTTGAACCTGTCACTTGATTGTACACTCATTAAAGGTCAGTGCACTAATAGTCACACCTCTCAACAGTGAAGTATTAGCACTAGTTGAACCTGTCACTTGATTGTGCACTCATTAAAGGTCAGTCTAATAGTCACACCTCTCAACAGTGAAGTATTATCACTAGTTGAACCTGTCACTTGATTGTGCACTCATTAAAGGTCAGTGCACTAATAGCCACCACCTCTCAACAGTGAAGTATTAGCACTAGTTGAACCTGTCACTTGATTGTGCACTCATTAAAGGTCAGTGCACTAATAGTCACACCTCTCAACAGTGAAGTATTAGCACTAGTTGAACCTGTCACTTGATTGTACACTCATTAAAGGTCAGTGCACTAATAGTCACACCTCTCAACAGTGAAGTATTATCACTAGTTGAACCTGTCACTTGATTGTGCACTCATTAAAGGTCAGTGCACTAATAGCCACACCTCTCAACAGTGAAGTATTAGCACTAGTTGAACCTGCCACTTGATTGTACACTCATTAAAGGTCAGTGCACTAATAGTCACACCTCTCAACAGTGAAGTATTATCACTAGTTGAACCTGTCACTTGATTGTGCACTCATTAAAGGTCAGTGCACTAATAGTCACCACCTCTCAACAGTGAAGTATTATCACTAGTTGAACCTGTCACTTGATTGTGCACTCATTAAAGGTCAGTGCACTAATAGCCACACCTCTCAACAGTGAAGTATTAGCACTAGTTGAACCTGTCACTTGATTGTGCACTCATTAAAGGTCAGTGCACTAATAGTCACACCTCTCAACAGTGAAGTATTATCACTAGTTGAACCTGTCACTTGATTGTGCACTCATTAAAGGTCAGTGCACTAATAGTCACACCTCTCAACAGTGAAGTATTAGCACTAGTCGAACCTGTCACTTGATTGTGCACTCATTAAAGGTCAGTGCACTAATAGCCACACCTCTCAACAGTGAAGTATTAGCACTAGTCGAACCTGTCACTTGATTGTGCACTCATTAAAGGTCAGTGCACTAATAGTCACACCTCTCAACAGTGAAGTATTAGCACTAGTTGAACCTGTCACTTGATTGTGCACTCATTAAAGGTCAGTGCACTAATAGCCACACCTCTCAACAGTGAAGTATTAGCACTAGGTTGAACCTGTCACTTGATTGTGCACTCATTAAAGGTCAGTGCACTAATAGTCACACCTCTCAACAGTGAAGTATTAGCACTAGTTGAACCTGTCACTTGATTGTGCACTCATTAAAGGTCAGTGCACTAATAGTCACACCTCTCAACAGTGAAGTATTAGCACTAGTTGAACCTGTCACTTGATTGTGCACTCATTAAAGGTCAGTGCACTAATAGTCCACACCTCTCAACAGTGAAGTATTAGCACTAGTTGAACCTGTCACTTGATTGTACACTCATTAAAGGTCAGTGCACTAATAGTCACCACCTCTCAACAGTGAAGTATTATCACTAGTTGAACCTGTCACTTGATTGTGCACTCATTAAAGGTCAGTGCACTAATAGTCACACCTCTCAACAGTGAAGTATTAGCACTACTTGAACCTGTCACTTGATTGTGCACTCATTAAAGGTCAGTGCACTAATAGTCACCACCTCTCAACAGTGAAGTATTAGCACTAGTTGAACCTGTCAGTTGATTGTGCACTCATTAAAGGTCAGTGCACTAATAGCCACACCTCTCAACAGTGAAGTATTAGCACTAGTTGAACCTGTCACTTGATTGTGCACTCATTAAAGGTCAGTGCACTAATAGTCACCACCTCTCAACAGTGAAGTATTAGCACTAGTTGAACCTGTCACTTGATTGTGCACTCATTAAAGGTCAGTGCACTAATAGTCACACCTCTCAACAGTGAAGTATTATCACTAGTTGAACCTGTCACTTGATTGTGCACTCATTAAAGGTCAGTGCACTAATAGTCACCACCTCTCAACAGTGAAGTATTAGCACTAGTTGAACCTGTCACTTGATTGTGCACTCATTAAAGGTCAGTGCACTAATAGCCACACCTCTCAACAGTGAAGTATTAGCACTAGTTGAACCTGTCACTTGATTGTGCACTCATTAAAGGTCAGTGCACTAATAGTCACCACCTCTCAACAGTGAAGTATTAGCACTAGTTGAACCTGTCACTTGATTGTGCACTCATTAAAGGTCAGTGCACTAATAGTCACCACCTCTCAACAGTGAAGTATTAGCACTAGTTGAACCTGTCACTTGATTGTGCACTCATTAAAGGTCAGTGCACTAATAGTCACACCTCTCAACAGTGAAGTATTATCACTAGTTGAACCTGTCACTTGATTGTGCACTCATTAAAGGTCAGTGCACTAATAGTCACACCTCTCAACAGTGAAGTATTAGCACTAGTTGAACCTGTCACTTGATTGTGCACTCATTAAAGGTCAGTGCACTAATAGTCACCACCTCTCAACAGTGAAGTATTATCACTAGTTGAACCTGTCACTTGATTGTGCACTCATTAAAGGTCAGTGCACTAATAGTCACCACCTCTCAACAGTGAAGTATTAGCACTAGTTGAACCTGTCACTTGATTGTGCACTCATTAAAGGTCAGTGCACTAATAGTCACCACCTCTCAACAGTGAAGTATTATCACTAGTTGAACCTGTCACTTGATTGTGCACTCATTAAAGGTCAGTGCACTAATAGTCACCACCTCTCAACAGTGAAGTATTAGCACTAGTTGAACCTGTCACTTGATTGTACACTCATTAAAGGTCAGTGCACTAATAGCCACACCTCTCAACAGTGAAGTATTAGCACTAGTTGAACCTGTCACTTGATTGTACACTCATTAAAGGTCAGTGCACTAATAGTCACCACCTCTCAACAGTGAAGTATTAGCACTAGTTGAACCTGTCACTTGATTGTACACTCATTAAAGGTCAGTGCACTAATAGTCACCACCTCTCAACAGTGAAGTATTAGCACTAGTTGAACCTGTCACTTGATTGTGCACTCATTAAAGGTCAGTGCACTAATAGTCACCACCTCTCAACAGTGAAGTATTAGCACTAGTTGAACCTGTCACTTGATTGTGCACTCATTAAAGGTCAGTGCACTAATAGTCACACCTCTCAACAGTGAAGTATTAGCACTAGTTGAACCTGTCACTTGATTGTGCACTCATTAAAGGTCAGTGCACTAATAGTCACCACCTCTCAACAGTGAAGTATTAGCACTAGTTGAACCTGTCACTTGATTGTGCACTCATTAAAGGTCAGTGCACTAATAGCCACACCTCTCAACAGTGAAGTATTAGCACTAGTTGAACCTGTCACTTGATTGTGCACTCATTAAAGGTCAGTGCACTAATAGTCACCACCTCTCAACAGTGAAGTATTAGCACTAGTTGAACCTGTCACTTGATTGTGCACTCATTAAAGGTCAGTGCACTAATAGTCACCACCTCTCAACAGTGAAGTATTAGCACTAGTTGAACCTGTCACTTGATTGTGCACTCATTAAAGGTCAGTGCACTAATAGTCACCACCTCTCAACAGTGAAGTATTAGCACTAGTTGAACCTGTCACTTGATTGTACACTCATTAAAGGTCAGTGCACTAATAGTCACCACCTCTCAACAGTGAAGTATTAGCACTAGTTGAACCTGCCACTTGATTGTGCACTCATTAAAGGTCAGTGCACTAATAGTCACACCTCTCAACAGTGAAGTATTAGCACTAGTCGAACCTGGCACTTGATTGTGCACTCATTAAAGGTCAGTGCACTAATAGCCACACCTCTCAACAGTGAAGTATTAGCACTAGTCGAACCTGTCACTTGATTGTGCACTCATTAAAGGTCAGTGCACTAATAGTCACACCTCTCAACAGTGAAGTATTAGCACTAGTTGAACCTGTCACTTGATTGTACACTCATTAAAGGTCAGTGCACTAATAGCCACACCTCTCAACAGTGAAGTATTAGCACTAGTTGAACCTGCCACTTGATTGTGCACTCATTAAAGGTCAGTGCACTAATAGTCACACCTCTCAACAGTGAAGTATTAGCACTAGTTGAACCTGTCACTTGATTGTACACTCATTAAAGGTCAGTGCACTAATAGTCACACCTCTCAACAGTGAAGTATTAGCACTAGTTGAACATGTCACTTGATTGTGCACTCATTAAAGGTCAGTGCACTAATAGTCACCACCTCTCAACAGTGAAGTATTAGCACTAGTTGAACCTGTCACTTGATTGTACACTCATTAAAAGGTCAGTGCACTAATAGTCACACCTCTCAACAGTGAAGTATTAGTACTAGTTGAACCTGTCACTTGATTGTGCACTCATTAAAGGTCAGTGCACTAATAGTCACACCTCTCAACAGTGAAGTATTAGCACTAGTTGAACCTGTCACTTGATTGTACACTCATTAAAGGTCAGTGCACTAATAGCCACCACCTCTCAACAGTGAAGTATTAGCACTAGTTGAACCTGTCACTTGATTGTGCACTCATTAAAGGTCAGTGCACTAATAGTCACACCTCTCAACAGTGAAGTATTAGCACTAGTTGAACCTGTCACTTGATTGTGCACTCATTAAAGGTCAGTGCACTAATAGTCACCACCTCTCAACAGTGAAGTATTAGCACTAGTTGAACCTGTCACTTGATTGTACACTCATTAAAGGTCAGTGCACTAATAGTCACCACCTCTCAACAGTGAAGTATTATCACTAGTTGAACCTGTCACTTGATTGTGCACTCATTAAAGGTCAGTGCACTAATAGTCACACCTCTCAACAGTGAAGTATTAGCACTACTTGAACCTGTCACTTGATTGTGCACTCATTAAAGGTCAGTGCACTAATAGTCACCACCTCTCAACAGTGAAGTATTAGCACTAGTTGAACCTGTCAGCTTGATTGTGCACTCATTAAAGGTCAGTGCACTAATAGCCACACCTCTCAACAGTGAAGTATTAGCACTTGGTTGAACCTGTCACTTGATTGTGCACTCATTAAAGGTCAGTGCACTAATAGTCACCACCTCTCAACAGTGAAGTATTAGCACTAGTTGAACCTGTCACTTGATTGTGCACTCATTAAAGGTCAGTGCACTAATAGTCACACCTCTCAACAGTGAAGTATTAGCACTAGTTGAACCTGTCACTTGATTGTGCACTCATTAAAGGTCAGTGCACTAATAGTCACCACCTCTCAACAGTGAAGTATTAGCACTAGTTGAACCTGTCACTTGATTGTACACTCATTAAAGGTCAGTGCACTAATAGTCACCACCTCTCAACAGTGAAGTATTATCACTAGTTGAACCTGTCACTTGATTGTGCACTCATTAAAGGTCAGTGCACTAATAGTCACACCTCTCAACAGTGAAGTATTAGCACTACTTGAACCTGTCACTTGATTGTGCACTCATTAAAGGTCAGTGCACTAATAGTCACCACCTCTCAACAGTGAAGTATTAGCACTAGTTGAACCTGTCAGTTGATTGTGCACTCATTAAAGGTCAGTGCACTAATAGCCACACCTCTCAACAGTGAAGTATTAGCACTAGTTGAACCTGTCACTTGATTGTGCACTCATTAAAGGTCAGTGCACTAATAGTCACCACCTCTCAACAGTGAAGTATTAGCACTAGTTGAACCTGTCACTTGATTGTGCACTCATTAAAGGTCAGTGCACTAATAGTCACACCTCTCAACAGTGAAGTATTATCACTAGTTGAACCTGTCACTTGATTGTGCACTCATTAAAGGTCAGTGCACTAATAGTCACCACCTCTCAACAGTGAAGTATTAGCACTAGTTGAACCTGTCACTTGATTGTGCACTCATTAAAGGTCAGTGCACTAATAGCCACACCTCTCAACAGTGAAGTATTAGCACTAGTTGAACCTGTCACTTGATTGTCACTCATTAAAGGTCAGTGCACTAATAGTCACCACCTCTCAACAGTGAAGTATTAGCACTAGTTGAACCTGTCACTTGATTGTGCACTCATTAAAGGTCAGTGCACTAATAGTCACCACCTCTCAACAGTGAAGTATTAGCACTAGTTGAACCTGTCACTTGATTGTGCACTCATTAAAGGTCAGTGCACTAATAGTCACCACCTCTCAACAGTGAAGTATTATCACTAGTTGAACCTGTCACTTGATTGTGCACTCATTAAAGGTCAGTGCACTAATAGTCACACCTCTCAACAGTGAAGTATTAGCACTAGTTGAACCTGTCACTTGATTGTGCACTCATTAAAGGTCAGTGCACTAATAGTCACCACCTCTCAACAGTGAAGTATTATCACTAGTTGAACCTGTCACTTGATTGTGCACTCATTAAAGGTCAGTGCACTAATAGTCACCACCTCTCAACAGTGAAGTATTAGCACTAGTTGAACCTGTCACTTGATTGTGCACTCATTAAAGGTCAGTGCACTAATAGTCACCACCTCTCAACAGTGAAGTATTATCACTAGTTGAACCTGTCACTTGATTGTGCACTCATTAAAGGTCAGTGCACTAATAGTCACCACCTCTCAACAGTGAAGTATTATCACTAGTTGAACCTGTCACTTGATTGTGCACTCATTAAAGGTCAGTGCACTAATAGTCACCACCTCTCAACAGTGAAGTATTAGCACTAGTTGAACCTGTCACTTGATTGTGCACTCATTAAAGGTCAGTGCACTAATAGTCACCACCTCTCAACAGTGAAGTATTAGCACTAGTTGAACCTGTCACTTGATTGTACACTCATTAAAGGTCAGTGCACTAATAGTCACCACCTCTCAACAGTGAAGTATTAGCACTAGTTGAACCTGTCACTTGATTGTGCACTCATTAAAGGTCAGTGCACTAATAGTCACACCTCTCAACAGTGAAGTATTAGCACTAGTTGAACCTGTCACTTGATTGTGCACTCATTAAAGGTCAGTGCACTAATAGTCACACCTCTCAACAGTGAAGTATTAGCACTAGTTGAACCTGTCACTTGATTGTACACTCATTAAAGGTCAGTGCACTAATAGTCACACCTCTCAACAGTGAAGTATTAACACTAGTTGAACCTGTCACTTGATTGTGCACTCATTAAAGGTCAGTGCACTAATAGTCACACCTCTCAACAGTGAAGTATTAGCACTAGTTGAACCTGTCACTTGATTGTGCACTCATTAAAGGTCAGTGCACTAATAGTCACACCTCTCAACAGTGAAGTATTAGCACTAGTTGAACCTGTCACTTGATTGTGCACTCATTAAAGGTCAGTGCACTAATAGTCACCACCTCTCAACAGTGAAGTATTAGCACTAGTTGAACCTGTCACTTGATTGTACACTCATTAAAGGTCAGTGCACTAATAGTCACCACCTCTCAACAGTGAAGTATTAACACTAGTTGAACCTGTCACTTGATTGTGCACTCATTAAAGGTCAGTGCACTAATAGTCACCACCTCTCAACAGTGAAGTATTAGCACTAGTTGAACCTGTCACTTGATTGTGCACTCATTAAAGGTCAGTGCACTAATAGTCACACCTCTCAACAGTGAAGTATTAGCACTAGTTGAACCTGTCACTTGATTGTGCACTCATTAAAGGTCAGTCACTAATAGTCACACCTCTCAACAGTGAAGTATTATCACTAGTTGAACCTGTCACTTGATTGTGCACTCATTAAAGGTCAGTGCACTAATAGCCACCACCTCTCAACAGTGAAGTATTAGCACTAGTTGAACCTGTCACTTGATTGTGCACTCATTAAAGGTCAGTGCACTAATAGTCACCACCTCTCAACAGTGAAGTATTAGCACTAGTTGAACCTGTCACTTGATTGTACACTCATTAAAGGTCAGTGCACTAATAGTCACACCTCTCAACAGTGAAGTATTATCACTAGTTGAACCTGTCACTTGATTGTGCACTCATTAAAGGTCAGTGCACTAATAGCCACACCTCTCAACAGTGAAGTATTAGCACTAGTTGAACCTGTCACTTGATTGTACACTCATTAAAGGTCAGTGCACTAATAGTCACACCTCTCAACAGTGAAGTATTAGCACTAGTTGAACCTGTCACTTGATTGTACACTCATTAAAGGTCAGTGCACTAATAGTCACACCTCTCAACAGTGAAGTATTAGCACTAGTTGAACCTGTCACTTGATTGTACACTCATTAAAGGTCAGTGCACTAATAGTCACACCTCTCAACAGTGAAGTATTAGCACTAGTTGAACCTGTCACTTGATTGTGCACTCATTAAAGGTCAGTCCTAATAGTCACACCTCTCAACAGTGAAGTATTATCACTAGTTGAACCTGTCACTTGATTGTGCACTCATTAAAGGTCAGTGCACTAATAGCCACCACCTCTCAACAGTGAAGTATTAGCACTAGTTGAACCTGTCACTTGATTGTGCACTCATTAAAGGTCAGTGCACTAATAGTCACACCTCTCAACAGTGAAGTATTATCACTAGTTGAACCTGTCACTTGATTGTGCACTCATTAAAGGTCAGTGCACTAATAGTCACCACCTCTCAACAGTGAAGTATTATCACTAGTTGAACCTGTCACTTGATTGTGCACTCATTAAAGGTCAGTGCACTAATAGCCACACCTCTCAACAGTGAAGTATTAGCACTAGTTGAACCTGTCACTTGATTGTGCACTCATTAAAGGTCAGTGCACTAATAGTCACACCTCTCAACAGTGAAGTATTATCACTAGTCGAACCTGTCACTTGATTGTGCACTCATTAAAGGTCAGTGCACTAATAGTCACACCTCTCAACAGTGAAGTATTAGCACTAGTCGAACCTGTCACTTGATTGTGCACTCATTAAAGGTCAGTGCACTAATAGCCACACCTCTCAACAGTGAAGTATTAGCACTAGTTGAACCTGTCACTTGATTGTGCACTCATTAAAGGTCAGTGCACTAATAGTCACACCTCTCAACAGTGAAGTATTAGCACTAGTTGAACCTGTCACTTGATTGTGCACTCATTAAAGGTCAGTGCACTAATAGCCACACCTCTCAACAGTGAAGTATTAGCATTGTTGAACCTGTCACTTGATTGTGCACTCATTAAAGGTCAGTGCACTAATAGTCACCACCTCTCAACAGTGAAGTATTAGCACTAGTTGAACCTGTCACTTGATTGTGCACTCATTAAAGGTCAGTGCACTAATAGTCACACCTCTCAACAGTGAAGTATTAGCACTAGTTGAACCTGTCACTTGATTGTGCACTCATTAAAGGTCAGTGCACTAATAGTCACCACCTCTCAACAGTGAAGTATTAGCACTAGTTGAACCTGTCACTTGATTGTACACTCATTAAAGGTCAGTGCACTAATAGTCACCACCTCTCAACAGTGAAGTATTATCACTAGTTGAACCTGTCACTTGATTGTGCACTCATTAAAGGTCAGTGCACTAATAGTCACACCTCTCAACAGTGAAGTATTAGCACTACTTGAACCTGTCACTTGATTGTGCACTCATTAAAGGTCAGTGCACTAATAGTCACCACCTCTCAACAGTGAAGTATTAGCACTAGTTGAACCTGTCAGTTGATTGTGCACTCATTAAAGGTCAGTGCACTAATAGCCACACCTCTCAACAGTGAAGTATTAGCACTAGTTGAACCTGTCACTTGATTGTGCACTCATTAAAGGTCAGTGCACTAATAGTCACCACCTCTCAACAGTGAAGTATTAGCACTAGTTGAACCTGTCACTTGATTGTGCACTCATTAAAGGTCAGTGCACTAATAGTCACACCTCTCAACAGTGAAGTATTATCACTAGTTGAACCTGTCACTTGATTGTGCACTCATTAAAGGTCAGTGCACTAATAGTCACACCTCTCAACAGTGAAGTATTAGCACTAGTTGAACCTGTCACTTGATTGTGCACTCATTAAAGGTCAGTGCACTAATAGCCACACCTCTCAACAGTGAAGTATTAGCACTAGTTGAACCTGTCACTTGATTGTGCACTCATTAAAGGTCAGTGCACTAATAGTCACCACCTCTCAACAGTGAAGTATTAGCACTAGTTGAACCTGTCACTTGATTGTGCACTCATTAAAGGTCAGTGCACTAATAGTCACCACCTCTCAACAGTGAAGTATTAGCACTAGTTGAACCTGTCACTTGATTGTGCACTCATTAAAGGTCAGTGCACTAATAGTCACACCTCTCAACAGTGAAGTATTATCACTAGTTGAACCTGTCACTTGATTGTGCACTCATTAAAGGTCAGTGCACTAATAGTCACACCTCTCAACAGTGAAGTATTAGCACTAGTTGAACCTGTCACTTGATTGTGCACTCATTAAAGGTCAGTGCACTAATAGTCACCACCTCTCAACAGTGAAGTATTATCACTAGTTGAACCTGTCACTTGATTGTGCACTCATTAAAGGTCAGTGCACTAATAGTCACCACCTCTCAACAGTGAAGTATTAGCACTAGTTGAACCTGTCACTTGATTGTGCACTCATTAAAGGTCAGTGCACTAATAGTCACCACCTCTCAACAGTGAAGTATTATCACTAGTTGAACCTGTCACTTGATTGTACACTCATTAAAGGTCAGTGCACTAATAGTCACCACCTCTCAACAGTGAAGTATTAGCACTAGTTGAACCTGTCAGTTGATTGTGCACTCATTAAAGGTCAGTGCACTAATAGTCACACCTCTCAACAGTGAAGTATTAGCACTAGTTGAACCTGTCACTTGATTGTACACTCATTAAAGGTCAGTGCACTAATAGTCACCACCTCTCAACAGTGAAGTATTAGCACTAGTTGAACCTGTCACTTGATTGTGCACTCATTAAAGGTCAGTGCACTAATAGTCACCACCTCTCAACAGTGAAGTATTAGCACTAGTTGAACCTGTCACTTGATTGTGCACTCATTAAAGGTCAGTGCACTAATAGTCACCACCTCTCAACAGTGAAGTATTAGCACTAGTTGAACCTGTCACTTGATTGTGCACTCATTAAAGGTCAGTGCACTAATAGTCACCACCTCTCAACAGTGAAGTATTAGCACTAGTTGAACCTGTCACTTGATTGTGCACTCATTAAAGGTCAGTGCACTAATAGCCACACCTCTCAACAGTGAAGTATTAGCACTAGTTGAACCTGTCACTTGATTGTGCACTCATTAAAGGTCAGTGCACTAATAGTCACACCTCTCAACAGTGAAGTATTAGCACTAGTTGAACCTGTCACTTGATTGTGCACTCATTAAAGGTCAGTGCACTAATAGTCACCACCTCTCAACAGTGAAGTATTAGCACTAGTTGAACCTGTCACTTGATTGTGCACTCATTAAAGGTCAGTGCACTAATAGTCACCACCTCTCAACAGTGAAGTATTAGCACTAGTTGAACCTGTCACTTGATTGTGCACTCATTAAAGGTCAGTGCACTAATAGTCACCACCTCTCAACAGTGAAGTATTAGCACTAGTTGAACCTGTCACTTGATTGTGCACTCATTAAAGGTCAGTGCACTAATAGTCACCACCTCTCAACAGTGAAGTATTAGCACTAGTTGAACCTGTCACTTGATTGTGCACTCATTAAAGGTCAGTGCACTAATAGCCACCACCTCTCAACAGTGAAGTATTATCACTAGTTGAACCTGTCACTTGATTGTGCACTCATTAAAGGTCAGTGCACTAATAGTCACACCTCTCAACAGTGAAGTATTAGCACTAGTTGAACCTGTCACTTGATTGTGCACTCATTAAAGGTCAGTGCACTAATAGTCACCACCTCTCAACAGTGAAGTATTAGCACTAGTTGAACCTGTCACTTGATTGTGCACTCATTAAAGGTCAGTGCACTAATAGTCACCACCTCTCAACAGTGAAGTATTAGCACTAGTTGAACCTGTCACTTGATTGTACACTCATTAAAGGTCAGTGCACTAATAGTCACACCTCTCAACAGTGAAGTATTAGCACTAGTTGAACCTGTCACTTGATTGTGCACTCATTAAAGGTCAGTGCACTAATAGTCACCACCTCTCAACAGTGAAGTATTAGCACTAGTTGAACCTGTCACTTGATTGTGCACTCATTAAAGGTCAGTGCACTAATAGTCACACCTCTCAACAGTGAAGTATTATCACTAGTTGAACCTGTCACTTGATTGTGCACTCATTAAAGGTCAGTGCACTAATAGTCCACACCTCTCAACAGTGAAGTATTAGCACTAGTTGAACCTGTCACTTGATTGTGCACTCATTAAAGGTCAGTGCACTAATAGTCACACCTCTCAACAGTGAAGTATTAGCACTAGTTGAACCTGTCACTTGATTGTACACTCATTAAAGGTCAGTGCACTAATAGTCACACCTCTCAACAGTGAAGTATTAGCACTAGTTGAACCTGTCACTTGATTGTGCACTCATTAAAGGTCAGTGCACTAATAGTCACCACCTCTCAACAGTGAAGTATTATCACTAGTTGAACCTGTCACTTGATTGTACACTCATTAAAGGTCAGTGCACTAATAGTCACACCTCTCAACAGTGAAGTATTAGCACTAGTTGAACCTGTCACTTGATTGTGCACTCATTAAAGGTCAGTGCACTAATAGTCACCACCTCTCAACAGTGAAGTATTAGCACTAGTTGAACCTGTCACTTGATTGTGCACTCATTAAAGGTCAGTGCACTAATAGTCACACCTCTCAACAGTGAAGTATTATCACTAGTTGAACCTGTCACTTGATTGTGCACTCATTAAAGGTCAGTGCACTAATAGTCCACACCTCTCAACAGTGAAGTATTAGCACTAGTTGAACCTGTCACTTGATTGTGCACTCATTAAAGGTCAGTGCACTAATAGTCACACCTCTCAACAGTGAAGTATTAGCACTAGTCGAACCTGTCACTTGATTGTGCACTCATTAAAGGTCAGTGCACTAATAGCCACCACCTCTCAACAGTGAAGTATTAACACTAGTTGAACCTGTCACTTGATTGTGCACTCATTAAAGGTCAGTGTACTAATAGTCACCACCTCTCAACAGTGAAGTATTATCACTAGTCGAACCTGTCACTTGATTGTGCACTCATTAAAGGTCAGTGCACTAATAGCCACACCTCTCAACAGTGAAGTATTAGCACTAGTTGAACCTGTCACTTGATTGTGCACTCATTAAAGGTCAGTGCACTAATAGCCACACCTCTCAACAGTGAAGTATTAGCACTAGTTGAACCTGTCACTTGATTGTGCACTCATTAAAGGTCAGTGCACTAATAGTCACCACCTCTCAACAGTGAAGTATTAGCACTAGTTGAACCTGTCACTTGATTGTGCACTCATTAAAGGTCAGTGCACTAATAGTCACCACCTCTCAACAGTGAAGTATTAGCACTAGTTGAACCTGTCACTTGATTGTGCACTCATTAAAGGTCAGTGCACTAATAGTCACCACCTCTCAACAGTGAAGTATTAGCACTAGTTGAACCTGTCACTTGATTGTGCACTCATTAAAGGTCAGTGCACTAATAGTCAAAACCTCTCAACAGTGAAGTATTAACACTAGTTGAACCTGTCACTTGATTGTGCACTCATTAAAGGTCAGTGCACTAATAGTCACACCTCTCAACAGTGAAGTATTAGCACTAGTTGAACCTGTCACTTGATTGTGCACTCATTAAAGGTCAGTGCACTAATAGTCACACCTCTCAACAGTGAAGTATTAGCACTAGTTGAACCTGTCACTTGATTGTGCACTCATTAAAGGTCAGTGCACTAATAGTCACACCTCTCAACAGTGAAGTATTAGCACTAGTTGAACCTGTCACTTGATTGTACACTCATTAAAGGTCAGTGCACTAATAGTCACACCTCTCAACAGTGAAGTATTAGCACTAGTTGAACCTGTCACTTGATTGTGCACTCATTAAAGGTCAGTGCACTAATAGTCACCACCTCTCAACAGTGAAGTATTAGCACTAGTTGAACCTGTCACTTGATTGTACACTCATTAAAGGTCAGTGCACTAATAGTCACCACCTCTCAACAGTGAAGTATTAGCACTAGTTGAACCTGTCACTTGATTGTGCACTCATTAAAGGTCAGTGCACTAATAGTCACACCTCTCAACAGTGAAGTATTAGCACTAGTTGAACCTGTCACTTGATTGTGCACTCATTAAAGGTCAGTGCACTAATAGTCACACCTCTCAACAGTGAAGTATTATCACTAGTTGAACCTGTCACTTGATTGTACACTCATTAAAGGTCAGTGCACTAATAGTCCACACCTCTCAACAGTGAAGTATTAGCACTAGTTGAACCTGTCACTTGATTGTGCACTCATTAAAGGTCAGTGCACTAATAGTCACCACCTCTCAACAGTGAAGTATTAGCACTAGTTGAACCTGTCACTTGATTGTGCACTCATTAAAGGTCAGTGCACTAATAGTCACCACCTCTCAACAGTGAAGTATTAGCACTAGTTGAACCTGTCACTTGATTGTGCACTCATTAAAGGTCAGTGCACTAATAGTCACCACCTCTCAACAGTGAAGTATTAGCACTAGTTGAACCTGTCACTTGATTGTGCACTCATTAAAGGTCAGTGCACTAATAGTCACCACCTCTCAACAGTGAAGTATTAGCACTAGTTGAACCTGTCACTTGATTGTGCACTCATTAAAGGTCAGTGCACTAATAGTCACCACCTCTCAACAGTGAAGTATTAGCACTAGTTGAACCTGTCACTTGATTGTGCACTCATTAAAGGTCAGTGCACTAATAGTCACCACCTCTCAACAGTGAAGTATTAGCACTAGTTGAACCTGTCACTTGATTGTGCACTCATTAAAGGTCAGTGCACTAATAGTCACACCTCTCAACAGTGAAGTATTAGCACTAGTTGAACCTGTCACTTGATTGTGCACTCATTAAAGGTCAGTGCACTAATAGTCACACCTCTCAACAGTGAAGTATTATCACTAGTTGAACCTGTCACTTGATTGTGCACTCATTAAAGGTCAGTGTACTAATAGTCACCACCTCTCAACAGTGAAGTATTAGCACTAGTTGAACCTGTCACTTGATTGTGCACTCATTAAAGGTCAGTGCACTAATAGTCACCACCTCTCAACAGTGAAGTATTAGCACTAGTTGAACCTGTCACTTGATTGTGCACTCATTAAAGGTCAGTGCACTAATAGTCACACCTCTCAACAGTGAAGTATTATCACTAGTTGAACCTGTCACTTGATTGTGCACTCATTAAAGGTCAGTGCACTAATAGCCACACCTCTCAACAGTGAAGTATTAGCACTAGTTGAACTGTCACTTGATTGTGCACTCATTAAAGGTCAGTGCACTAATAGCCACACCTCTCAACAGTGAAGTATTAGCACTAGTTGAACCTGTCACTTGATTGTGCACTCATTAAAGGTCAGTGCACTAATAGTCACACCTCTCAACAGTGAAGTATTAGCACTAGTTGAACCTGTCACTTGATTGTGCACTCATTAAAGGTCAGTGCACTAATAGTCACACCTCTCAACAGTGAAGTATTAGCACTAGTTGAACCTGTCACTTGATTGTGCACTCATTAAAGGTCAGTGTACTAATAGTCACCACCTCTCAACAGTGAAGTATTATCACTAGTCGAACCTGTCACTTGATTGTGCACTCATTAAAGGTCAGTGCACTAATAGCCACACCTCTCAACAGTGAAGTATTAGCACTAGTTGAACCTGTCACTTGATTGTGCACTCAT